>RXPK01000306.1:323081-668582 GCA_004143645.1 Protaetia brevitarsis
TAAAGCACATATACTGTTGAAAATATTCGGTGTTGGCGTTAATTTTGCGCTAGTCAAATATTTAGTGTTGATTTTTCCAAACTTTGCCAGACGAGTTGACTACACAATATTTAATAGAACAGAAATTACGAAGAATTTCGGTGTGAATTCTTTGTTCGGATATGAGGATTGACTATTTTTCTAGACATTCAGAAGCGTCCCAACCAATCAGAATTTTTCCCTCGGATAGAAATATAGAAACCCCAACCTATTCTAATACAGTATTGCATTATAGCGCACCACCTGCATTGCACAGTGTGTCTGTTTACGTGTTTGATTTCTCCCTATTAACATATCCAAACAAACCACCAAATGTGACTGACTTGCAAAGTGTAACCTCGTGTTATTAAAACGTTAATTCCAGTGGGCATAAAAAATTTCAACATCTTAAAGATGTATTGGGAACATCTATTTACGCAATTAGTTTAGATTTGAATCAAATAGCATAAACATTCACTTAATTTTATAATGGTTCTCAAAAAATCATTTTAAAATTGGTACGTTTAGTTGAAACCAAAACTTGTGAATGAGTGGTTTTGCATATTTATAATTGTGAAAACGTCTTAAAGAGAGAATATTATAGCACTAAGAAATAGGAGTTGCATATTAAAAAGACGTTGTGTTTAGAAAATGGTGTTAAAACACCCAATAGATCGCATTCATTTAGTTAAACAGCTAGTAAATTTGTCTAGTCTAGATCAAATAAAATGTGACTAGAAGTATTTTATAATTCCACCTGTCAATTGGACAAAATAACCCCTTAGCAATAGACAATACTTGACTATCTTTGCTCGTCAAATTTAAAGTTCTATAGTTCTCGACAAAATAACACGAAAACAGTGTGGACCTCTCCTGACTATTAAATTAGTCAAAAAAGTGTTAAAATTTTCAACAGTGTACACACAATTTAAATCTGAATAAAACGTACCAGACTACAAATAGGAATGTGGTATAAAATAAAATACAAACATAGATGATACCTACAGATAAATTCAAGCACATGTGAAATGAACTATTGGACAGAACATAGACATAACATTAGTGTCACATATTAAAAGCATAGTTATATGATGTTAAAGAACAATAAAATTTAAAATCTATATTGAAGGTTAAATAACAAAATTACAAAATTAGAGAGACCCATCGTTAAAATACTCATCCGCACAATAAAAGCTGTACTTACTGATATAAGCTTTTAATAAGTTTCTATAAGAGCGTAATGTTGTGGCGTTTTTTATATCTGAAGGCAGTGCGTTATAATACATTACGCATCTGAAGTGTAGACTACGCTTATAGGGGCTTGTTTTATGTACAGGAACACTTATATTATTGCAGGACCGCGTTGCCATATTATTATAAATATCCTTGTTTTTGTAAAAAGCTCTTCATTACGCTTATAAAACATTAGCACCTCAAATAAATACAAGGACCAAAGAGGTAAGATCCTCAGAGTTACAAATAAAGAGCGACATGATTTCGTGGCTGAGGCACCAAGCATACACCTAATAACTTTTCTTTTGAGAAATAAAAATTCTCTCTGCACACGGCGCCGATCCCCAGGAAACTATTGAAGTACCTCAGACGTGACTCCACATAAGAGAAATAAAACAGGCAGAGGACATCAATGCCAACAATGCTTCTCAAGTTCCTGACAGCAAAGTACGCAGAGCTTAATTTACGCTCAAGGTCAGCGCAGTGTCTATCAAACCTTAGGCTAGGATCTACTGATAAACCAAGAAATTCAACAAACTCACTTTCTGGAATGGATCTGTTATCGTACCTAATACAAAGGCTACTAATTACATTTGCGGAAGCTCGGAAGTGCACTGAACTAGTCTTCGATACATTCAGTCTAAGCCCGTTACACTTAGACCATTCATTCATCATGCATACAACGTTACTTGTCCGCACAGATACCTCATCCAATGTAGATTCCGCAATAATACAGCTGACATCATTAGTAATCAGACACGAAGGCAGAGACACATGCAGATCGTTAACGTAAATTACGAATAGGGTCGGACCGGGAATAGACCCTTGCGGTACGCCGCATTTAACTTCTACTTTTGACTAGCAAAATTCTGTGATCTCACCATCTACAGATCCCCTAATTGAAACAACGGATCTACGATCAGTGAGGTAAGATACAAATAGATCGTAAGGAACACCACGTATTCCATGCACCCCACAACTTCCGCAACAGCATGTCGTAATCTACCGTGTCAAATGCCTTCGTGAGATCGAAAAAACAACCAAGTACAGCATTACCCTTATCGATTCTTTATACACTTCTATATATATTAATCCAATCTATGATGTATGGCATCGGTCGTTGATCTACCTGATACAAACCCAAATTGACTTTTGAAAAAAATGTCCATTTGCTTGGGGTAAGTAACCAATCGAATGTTTATAATTTTTTCAAAAACTTTTGTAATGGCTGTAGGAATAGGTCTGTAATTGAAAGCATCAGACTTGCTACCTTTTTTGTGAATTGGTATTACCTTTGAAATTTTTAATTTATTTGGAAATATTCCACTTAGAAGACAGTGGTTGACTACATGAGCCAATGGCTCTGCTATGTATGATGCCATACGCTTCAAAAATAAAGCACGGAACATCATCAATGCCCGGCCGAATGCTTGTGAGAATCTCCAACAGAATTCGTCCAATTTCACATGCATCAGTGGGAGTGATAAAGAAACTGCTATTCCTAGATTGAACATTGTGTAATGCATTAAAGTCAAAAAATTAAAAAAATTACAAAATCAATATACAATAAATAAAATATTTGTATAACATAGCTTGTAACACACATTAAAACTGAATAAATTATTGATAAAATGAGCTTTCATCAAAGAATTTTGTGAGGAAGTGGACCAGTTTTTCGATTTTTGTACCTTCACAAATATATTACTCACACAGAGTCAATAATGGATTATATGAATGTAAAAGATCTTTTCCAAATAGTAGGATTGGTAAATTTTAATTTTATTCACATTTCGCAAGGATATTCTCCGAAGTTAATTGTATACGACTAATTTAGTCTCAGCAGAATCGGTATCTTTCTTCCCCCCCGATAGAACGCATTCTTCGGAGGGTGGTGCACGCATCACGGCGGCGGTCGTTTGTCATCATCAGAGCTAAAATTTTCAGCGAGGTGTCGCCTCGTTAGCCGCACGTTTCCGCCGGAATCCCGAACATTTGTAACGTTGTCAGAGGAGGTGGGCCGTCATCATTACTCGACGTAGATTCTATATGTGCCATACCTACTGTTTAATGCGTCCGACAAGCGTGTAATTCCTTTTCACTCTATACAGTATAGGTGTGCGTGCGGGAGTGGTTTATAAATAGAACGAAGAAAGATCAGTTTTCGAGGAAACTAAAAGCGCCGAGTATAGAATAATGGACAGTGGTATAGTTTTAAGTTGTACCGTAAAGCCTGTTGCGTTTATGTTTTTAATAATTCATTTACTATAAAATTAAATTATTACAATTTTTTTTGATAATTTAATTCTGACAATAAAATTTTCTTCGCGTACCAAAAAAATATAAAGAAACATAATATGCATTTAAAATCAATAATATACATGGGATCTTAATAAAATTTTACTTGACTGGAAAACAAGTAACGATACATGAGGATATAAACATAGATGTACCTCAGGGATCTGTGTCGGGTCCTCTGCTCTTCCTAATATATGCAAGAGGCAAAAAGCTTATTGAATAGAGGAGTGACATTTAGAAATGAATACGTATTCTTATTTATTTAACCTTAAGCACAGAAGTATGTTTTTCAGAGAATATGTATTTGAGTTTTAAAGTTTTAGTATTATTAACAGTTACTTTCCAATAATATATTTTATGTTTTATACTTTAAATCGATATCAGAAAATAAATAAATTATTAAGGAAGCAGTTGTTATTTACTAAATAAAAGATATTGTAAAATGCCTTAATGTATAGAGAAATTCAGCACCGTAGAATTTATTTATGAAAAACACTGGATTCTGTATTACAATTTCTTTTGTAATTGCTGTTACCTTTGTTCTTTACGTCATTTAGCCTTTCAACGCGAAAAGTATGTCTACGTTTGGTAAGATCCTTGTGTTCTATTTGATATGTAGTAAGAAACAATACACAATGTATTTGGCATTTGATTTCTTTTTTCTTAGTTTTTAGGTCGTCAATATTAAAACATGAATGAATACGACGTTTCGCTTTATTGAAAAGCTTTTTCAAGTATATAAATAAATGTAAAAATTGTAAATTATAAATAAAATGTTTTTGTTTAATAAATGACAAATTGATTTGTTTATTCGGATTTAGAATATATCAATATGTTTTATTTAAAGATTGAGTTTTAAAATAGGATGTTTTGATTATTTGTTTTTAAATTTTGTAATTAAATAGTTCTTTAAAAATATTGTATTTAGTTATAAAATTAAATTATATATAACAATATGTATACATTGCCTTTTTTGCTTGGATATTTTCTTGGATATTTTATTTGCCATCTAGACCACACGTGCTCATTATATTACGCTGCCACAACTCATACCCTTTTCTCAGTATACCTCTAAATCCTCTCTAAATCTGATGCACTTTGTCTTGTATCAGATCGACCCAAAAAAAAGATGACAGGGAAAACAAGCCATTAGAAAAACATAAGGAAAGATACATCTCCTTTAATCTACCAGCGATTGCGGGTGTGCAGATTTTAAGGATTTTAATACTACATTATTCCGCGAAAACTGTAAAGTAAAATTCTGCGAATGTATAAATCTCTGGCCGAAAGGATCGCGGCATGTTTGTCACATAATGTCAAGGGGATTAGCTTTCAGAACGGTTATCAGCATACATATATACTTTCCATTTATTGTTTATTTTAATCATCGTTTATTTGCGAGTGTTCAGATGATATAATTTACAAATACTTAAAATGTGTTCGTGTACAATTATTTGTAGAAATAAATTTACTGAAGCCATTACTTTGATTACAAAGACTGATTAAGGTTTAGTTTTATAAGATTTTTTTTTTCAATGTGGATGTATAACATAATTATCAGATATAAATGCCTAATGGGAATTTATATTAACAAAGTCTAAAAAATTATACACTTTAGAAAAATTGTTACCTTTAAAAAAAGTTATTCTTTCTTAATGTTTTATTTTTATTGCTTTTTATGATGGCAATTATTTTTTCTTGTATTGTGTTTGAATTAATATTCTATAAGACGAAATTTGAGGTTTAGAATCCTCGCATTTACTATAATACTCTAACATTTTAAAAATAAAATACATAAATACTGTAAAATACATTTTGTTTTCATGTCTTAATTACAGAACTGGTCTTAACAACAACTAACCACCGATTGCAGAAAAGTTATCTTTATGAAGTTTAGAAATCCATATAATTTAAGGGCTAATGGATACATATTAATATACAGGGTGTATCAAATAAAAAAGTCAATTTTGTTTGGGTGTTAACTACACGATATATAAAGCACAAACCCGCCGAAACCGGATTTCATCATTAAAAAATAAAAAAAAGTAAAATTTAGAGCCAAAAATTCTTTTGTCCGGGCCTGATGCAAGGAAACGTCATGTTAAGCACCCGCTAAACGTGGTATTATGTATAAATACATTGCACTCATTTAGTATTATTCTTAATGGTATGCCGTAAGTTCATTTAACGTCATTCTGAATAAATAAAGGCCAATCGGCCAGTGTGCTCTTGTAAAAATAGTAAAACTGAGGCATTTTAAATTTCTTCTTTTTATAAAATAAACATTCCTTATTTGTTAAGAGCATTCTACGTAAGTCTACAAAGTATTATTTTTAATATCCTGATAAGACGTTCGAGTTTCACCGGATATGCGACTTCAGTACTTACAAAAAACGTAAATATTTTTCTTTCGCTTTGTCGAATCGAGAATTAGTTGTTAATAAACGGTACCACATGAATCTGAGTTATTTCTTTTGGATTTATTTAATCAAATAACGCAAAATGAATTGAATCGAATTACACAGAAATAAATGTAGATACAGAAAATTTGCAAACACGCCTTTTTACTATGAGGTCGCGCGAAAATGAATCTATAAATTCCCGCGGTTTTGCCGATGCATCAAGCTTCGATTTTCTTTATGGTGGCTTGCACTCCAAGTGGCGATCCACACAAAACTAACAGCGGTAATGGCTGAATGATAGTGGTATGTGGGGGTATACTCGGGACAGCATTTAGGTTGGGCACAGGTGCGGCTCTAGCCCACGGCATTTCCAATATCTTTTTTTTTCTCGTTAATGCTTACAGATAGACCCCCTGTGCATTAAGACTTTTTGATTGTATATGATTACAGCTGCTACATATTATTATATTTATTTCTATATCTGATACACCCTGTATTTCAACTTCTGCTCATTAACTATAAGGCTCGGTTTTCCAACCATTTCAAGTCTTTTTTCTAGGTCTACATCCCCCTCTAATCTATGTTATTTATCTTTAATTGTGTTACACCAAGAAATCTCTTTAATTTCTATTAAATCATAGATAGAATATAATTTATTTATGAGTGTAAGCAATTAAATTGCCTTCTTTTTGAAACTTTACGGCTACTTTTGGATCGTACTCTTGTGAAGACAAACTTACATACAATTATTCCGCTTTGTTAGTTATTAGTGAGTGATAGAGTGTTCATCTGCGAGCAGCACTACTCTCCGGCATGGCAATTCATTCCTTAGAACAACAAACTCTCTTTAAGCTCCGGGCGATTGCCCGCAGGAAAAGGGAACTTTTAAAAACTCTAAAAGCAATAATCGCCGACTGATTTCGGTCGTTAGGCTTAAGGTCCAGATGCAACGGCTTGTACCCCGCCCGCGTATATACTCATCGCGCAACATTTCCTCCACTTTGTGCGCGGTTAACACCTAGCGCTGCGAGCGCAACTGCCGCGGCCACATCAAAGCCGGCCCGCTAAAAATACACAAACAACGCGGTCCCGATGCCCCCCAACTGTACGGCATAGGTAGCGGGCCGCGCTCTTTGAACGGTTGATAAACGCCGCCGCCGCCGCCGTCGCTAACAGTCTGCCTCAGCGTTCTTTGATTTTCACCCCGCGGACGCACTTAATGTCTCTGACTGATAGGCGAGTCGGTTTCGGGAAATGACGAGTAATCGTTTTTCAGAAACCGAGTTCGTTAAATCGTTTTATTTGATTTTCACGATCAGTTTTGTTTAATTCTTTCTTGCTACTAGGTTTCGTGATAGGTCTATTACGTAATTTAGAAATTTAAGGTAATTAGGTTGGCCTATGGCATCAGTAATTAAGTTCGATACATAAATTATTCATTGTCTGAAGTTTGCCGCAATACATTGTCAATTAATAAGTACAATATAAAATGCAATAGAAACAAATAAATAATCAACTACGTGTAATAAGTAACAATTATGTTTTTCCTTTCTTGAGATAGCGGTTTTTTTTTGACACGATTTAATGAAAAATTTTAACAAATTAAATCATTTTTTTACGTGTCGTCAAATTTTTTATTGTCTTCTTCAGAAATCATTAAGGTATATATTTAATATGCACTTAAAACAAGCACCACACAAACATTTTCAAAATTTTACGTTAAAATTAAACATTTACATTTTATAAAAAAGAAATAACATTAAAATGTTATTTGTCAAGGGACTTTAATAACATGTGTGTGTATCATACTAAATACAAATGTGCCCTCAGAGAGGCTCTCTGTCTCAAGAAAGAAAAACATAATTTACATCATCGGCTAAGAAAAAAAATGTCATCTAAAGGAAAATGATAACAACAAAAAATGTAGGATAAATAAAATTTTGTAAAAGAAAGAACATATTAAAATTCGTATTAAATAAAATCTGGTCACGATTGCGTTCCTAGTGCGAAATAATTACCGTTTGTGTCTGAATCTAATCCAGACTTGGATATTTGTAAAAATCGTCGCGGTTGTAATATACTATTGTACAGATAAAATAATTTTTTCCCAGCAGGGAGGAAAGTATCCACTTTCCTCTTCCATTTGAGGAAGGAGAGTTGTACTTTCTCTTCCTAGAGAGGAAAGCTGTACTTTTCCTCCCTAGGGCGGAAAGTAAGTAACATTAACATGTTGAAACTGTACATCTTACAATATGTGGCATTGTTGATAGATGACATTAGTACCCAGTCGGAGCCCATTTATGGGAATAATTGCTAAATTTTAGGTATTAAATGTCAATTAAACTACACTGAGAAAAAATTTAATAATCATAAATAAAAATTCAATTATCGTAAGTAAAAAGTTCAGCTGAATAGGGGACAAAAGCACAGATTACTTAGCACTAGTAAAAAAAGAGATCCTAAACACTGATACTAACAACAAGCAATCTAAATTACTTACGGTCTGCTTCATACCGGTAACTTATGATAATTAAACTGAAGTAGTAAATCAAAGAATATATGCAGTTGCGGTAAGTAAAAGATTTACTCAAGATGTCAAGTAGATGTATTGCTATGCGTGAACTATTCTATAATGGCTATCACACTTTCATTATTAACCTCAATTAAAGCAAGCTATTTGGATTACTTGTGATAAGGAAACAGTATCATTAATGCACGTTCACTAAATACCTGATATATAGAAGGTAATGGTTTGCTATAAATATACAATATACTTACCTTAAATTTGTTGCTCAACTTCTGGGTAGTGCAGGAAACGAGGAAGTTTAGTGAATATTTAATATAAATTTAAATAAAAAGCAGTATTATTAGTAAATAGTTTTATTTTGTATAGGACAAACACAGTGACTACCTGATATGAATGATAGATATTGGTTTCACTTTAGCAACAGTTTTTTTTTAAAGAATGCTGTGTAATAGCCGTTAATAAAAGCACTATTTACAGTAACAACTTGCATTCAGAAAACAGGGTTTAATGGCAGGTATTGATTAACAAGAATAGTTCCAAGTAAAACTTTATCTATTGCAAATAATTTTTTTATCAAGTAAACAGTTTACTTAGCCCATTTTTCTCAGTGTATTATTAAACACTTTTAAAACGACCCTAACTTGACAGTTCTCAAAAAGTATTTGACAGGTTAAGCATATTATCTATCATATCACTCACGGGTGTGTCTTTATTATTTTTAAACATTTAGTTAAAATTGGAGTGGATGGGAAAAAAATAGTATTCAAATCACGTGAGGAAAGTGCTATTGCAGGCCTTGGGCAATTACAATAATATTTGCCCGCGGACTGCAATAGAGCACTTTCTTCCCTTGGTTTGCAATATACTATTATTGACATTGACTGAAGGAGATCATATAATGTTTAACTTTTATTTATATAGAATAAATAAAACAACATTGAAATTAAAAAGATATTTGCAAAGGTTAAAATTTGAATTAAATACTTTTGTTTTAGTTGGTATTGGTGCCGCCTTGATTTAGCGTTAATAATTAACGATAGTGTTGCAGCTTTTTTTAAAAAGATTAAAGTTACATGTAAGTGATATTAACGTTTAACGCAAATATACAATAGGGAAAGAGCAAAATAATTTACTTATTTAACTATAGTTATTATATATAAGCCTGTCGTCTTATTTAAGTAGCAGAAATGGATACGGTTGCTGAAAAGTTTATAGCATTAAGTGTTTCAAGAGTTTTCTCACTAAACGGCTTTCGTCACGATGATAAAACGTGCTTATATTTTGAAAAAGACTGTTCAACATCTACATCTATGGATGTAACACACGCGTAATTAAAATAATCTTTATAGGTAGATAACGGATCAGACACATCACACCAATGTGCGTAGTCCGATTTATGCCAGCACAATAACTGTTTATCGCACACTGTACAAACTATTTTGGCGCCACCATAATGTAAATCCTGGAACTCACCAATATACTTTTCTACATTATGAAACAATGATCGTTTTCTGGGATTTTCTATGGCCGAGATTGTGTTACATTAAAATGCGTAAAACGTTAACGGAGAATTGTACTAGCTCGGATCAAGACTCGACTAACACTGATACTAGATACTAGACACACGAATCGGAGGGTGTGATTTTACTGCCTTGAAGATATACTATGGCTAAACGCGAGGCGAGTCCGGCATGTGTAAGTGTAAGTAGACACGACCACTCTACTTATCAGCTTCTTATTCATTTATAATCTCTTTTTCATAAACACACAGCTTAAGCTTATGTATTAGCGCAGATCACCTGCAAACGCCTGCAATTTTTTATAAGCCAACTCGAACAAATAGTTTTTCGAGTTTTGTAATAAAGCCTCTTCTTAAGGCACTTAAGGGTAGTTATTAATTCACAAACATCAAACGAGATAGTCAATTGAGATTTTAACAGCGTTTTGACAGCAATTCATTCAGAACGTATGTTTTCCATGACACACTGGGTAAGTATCGACGAGATATCTGTGCTGCTTTTCAAAAAATCATAATTATCTCTTAAATTATCAATTTCAAGTATAATAGAGCATTTGGGATATAAAAGATGTAAAATTGGACGACGTAGACGACTAAGTAATAAACTACGGGGGTGCCATTTGAAAAAAATTAGATACGGTTCCAAAAGTTAACCCCACAATATAGATAACTGTTCTCGGTGCCAAAATACTCCAACATGTTGTTTAAGCATATTCTAGATCCTAGAGTGTTCTCTTATTTTTTCAATAAACGTCTGCTAGAGCAGATTTTTTTAGAAGAAATGGAGTAACTCCAGGACAGTCGAATCAAATTACACAAAGGTACTTATGAAGCTTAAAAATAGATAAATTCAAATATTTAATAATATACAGACAGTGTGCTCAATTTAAAATAACAAAGTAGGTGGTGACTTCCGATATTACCAGAAGCGCTAGAAATCAGAAAATATTTTAGATAAAGAGAATGCAACCGATTATATCCAATTTCGAGTTTTTAAGTTTTCTTTTTGGCTAGAACCCTATACACTTCTAACTAACGGTCAGGCTGAGGCACCTGTTCAGTTTAATAAACTTTTTACATTTTGATGTTTATTTTTTAATTAATTAATTAATATTGTTCTTAAATTTTTAACAATTGTACATTTCTTTTAATGTATATCGCTGTTTTAGATTTGTCTGACTTCCCATAGATGGCGCTTTTTGACATTTATATTTTTTAATAATTTTCTTTTTAATTACATACTTTTATTGATTTTGAATATATTTTTGACTGGCCTTGATGTTTATTTTACAGATTATGAATTTAACTTTGATATATTGCTGTTTATTTCGACTTCCTGAGTATTAAATTAATTTTGATAAACGGAACGTCTTTCGCCAATTTCTCATGAACTGACAAGGGAACCTCGCGAACTGTAAATCGCAGATTTTGATGAAACTTTGTCAGTTTGTAGACTCCATGGAGTGTTAGTCAAGGACGCTTTCCATTGCTGCGGAACTTCAACTTTAGGGGGTGCAATTCGCCCTTGCAATTTGGCCCAAATTTGGTTTTTTCTGAAAAACTTTTAAACGGTAAAAAAAGTTTCAATGGCGGACTTGCACCGTTTAGTTAGCCCTTTTGATTGGTATAGATATTTATATACAGGATGTTCCAATAAATGTGAAATGACGTATGTTGTGCTTATTTTATCGAATTTTAGAAATCGGTTATAATGGCCTTTTTTGTGATCAAATAGTCTATAGAAAGGTAATTTAAAAAGTTATACATGTGTCCATAAAAATATGAATTTTAGCATATTTCCTTATTCTAAGGAGATACTCTGTATACTGTTATGTGGCTGCATTGTATGTCGAAAATCAGTGTAAACTTATACCAGACACTAAATGGTTATATGTGATACTTTTCGAGTTATACGCGTTTGGATGTATGTAAGATTATATTATCCCTGACAGCAGGCAGATAAAAACAATAGGTCACATAGTACACTAATTGTTTGCTTCCACTATTTTTGGAGAGATGTGAGTAGCGAACATCTCACTTGCAGATATTTTTGTTTTATCCGGGACAATTGGCCAGAATAACTTGGCACACATATCCCTCGGTACAAAGTATATAAGAACCCAATTTTTATTTAAATTCAGTTCATATAGTTTTGCAGTGGCAGTAGCTAACATGGTTCATATCAATCCAGCAAATATTATTCATCTACTAATACTTTCATATAATTATAATGAAAACCAAATAACACAAAATAATCCCAGTGAAATAGAATTGCATGATACGGTGAGAACTCTAATCGACGCAAGTGTTCGCGAAACAACGTTCGCAGTAGAAACAATAGAAGCATTAGATTTTGAAGATATGGATCGTCCTCGAGTTATTGAAATAGCAGTTGAAGGCGAGCTTTCATCGTCCTACGATTTAGAAGATGCTGAGAAGAGTATGAGGAGACATGCGCTTTGGAAGATGATAATATTACTTCTAGATTACAAAGGAGAGCTGTTGAATTTTGGACTGATCCGAAATCAAAGCGACGATCGTTAGGTTCTGTAAAAAGCAAATTTAGGAAAGTAACATCGGTTTAGCAACTGTACAGATGGGAAAAATACATAGAAAGGGGTGGAAGGAATAGGGATAAATAACTGGAAATTGCAAAACACGTATTATGTAAATTTTCATCAGCTATAGATAAAAACGCCATAGTACACGATATAGACCTGCGGCAGTGGGCGCTAGAGGGAAACGCAATCATTGGGCTGGAAAATTTCAGAGCATCTAAAACCTGGACTTTGCAATTTAAAAGAAACGATAAAATTACCTCTAGAAAGATAACTAAATATGTTGGCCGAACTTATGGACAGGAGAAAGAGAAACTGGAAGCGATGGCTGCAAACTTTGTCAATTTTGTAAAACCGTACATCGAAGCATGTGGAGCAGAAAATGTCTATAATGTAGACGAAATTTGATTATTCTGGCCAATTGTCCCGGATGAAATAAAAATATCTGCAAGTGAGGCGTTCGCTACTCACATCTCTCCAAAAATAGTAGAAGCAAGCAATTAGTGTACTATGTGACCTATTGTTTTCATCTGCCTGCTGTCAGGGATAATATAGTTTTACATACATCCAAACGCGTATAACTCGAAAACTATTACATATAACCATTTAGCGCCTGGTATAAGTTTACACTGATTTCCGACATACAATGCAGCCACATAACAGTATACAGAGTATCTCCTTAGAATAAGGAAATATGCTAAAATTTATATTTTTGTGGACACCCTGTATAACTTTTTAAATTACCTTTCTATAGACTATTTGATCACAAAAAAGGCCATTATAATCGATTTCTGAAATTCGATAAAATAAGCACAACATACGCCATTCCACGTTTATTGGAACACCCTGTATATAAATATCTATACCAATCAAAAGGGCTGACTAAACGGTATAAGTCCGCCATTGAAACTGTTTTTCTATCTCTTACCGTTTAAAAGTTATTCAGAAAAAAACAAATTTGGGCTAAATTGCAAGGGTGAATTGCACCCCCTAAAGTTGAAGTTCTGCAGCAACGGAAAGCGTCCTAGAGTAACACTCCATGGAGTCTACAAACTAACAAAGTTTCATCAAAATCTGCGATTTACAGTTCGCGAGGTGCCCTTGTGAGTTGATTTGTTTATATGAACAGAATGTGATTCTATCGCATATTTTCCTATGAAAAGATTTTTATGAAATGACACAATGTCGGTCTTTAAAACGAAAATGCACCCAAAAGCAGCACTCGTTTCTATATGGCTGCGGGTGACTTCGGTCTACCTTAAGACTAAACAGTCTTGCCCATGCCCTGCTTCTAGATGTAATAAGCACGGACAAAACAGTCTGCAGATTATTTTGTTTTAAGTGTGCGGGTACCCTTAATTGCAGTATCGTCATCGCAGTCACGGCAAAACTTCCTTCCCGTAAGCATCAGGGATAATTTTAAACATTCCCGGAAAGACCTCCGCTTCTGGTTTTCCGACGGATCCTAGTTCGTTCGTTCATGTCGTTGCCTTTAGATTTGTCAGTCCCCGTCGAGGCGCTCGGGTGTGGAAAGCAAGGTGACGATTTCCCTTTGAAGAAGGCGCAAAGAGATCAGCCTCGTTTGATCTTTTACCGTCCGAAAACCGGCGAGGATAAACATAATTTAAGATTAGTTTATCTCATGCCGCTCAGATGCTGCGTAGGCACCTACTCCTGTTAGATGTATGACCGCACGTAATCTGCGATTACTTTTTCTTAATTATAATGACACAATTTAGGCAGAATAATCTGCTGGAAAGGTTCAGGGCGATTAGATTAAATCCGGAACGATATTTACAGGAGAATAAACTCTCTGTAGAAGTTATTTTCATCAACTGCCTTATTGTATCGCGTCGCCTAAACAACGGATGTGGGAATTCCCTCTCGGATTAAAACGAAAAACATCTTCGCCGGCAGCAAACACAACAAACGAATCCCGAATTCCCCAAAAATCGAGGAAATTCAAGTCAAAACAATTCCCGACATAAGAGATTAATCCCTGGTGAACATAACCCTGCTGGGAAATAATATTTTTCTCATATGGTTACCACTAGAAATAAGATAAATAATGTAAAGTAAAATAAAATTACCACGAATACATGCATAATTTAGTTATTAGATCTTTTAGAAATATTGCTACATCTTCAATGTGTTAGATTTGAATTGGATTTTTTTGTTGTTATTATAAAATATGTATTTTAGTTTCTTTCTCTTGGAATATTGGTCAGATTCAATTAAATTGCTGAAACACAATGCAAAAGAAAAACGTGAATAGGTGCTTGAAAAATTTGCCAACAGGACTTGAAAAACACTTAGCAGAAATAAAATTAAAATGTTTTCATAAAGAAATTTAATTTAACCTAACTAATATTTCAAGTAAAAAGAAACTAAATTAAATACAAGGTAAAGAAAGAAAAAAGACTACAAAACATTAAATAAAATTATTAAACAGCCATTACATATGTTTTAGAATACAGTAAAAACTATCTAAATCACATAATAACAATAAAATTCTAACAATTTCTTATATGTACCTAAATAATTTCACTGAAAGGATTAATTCTTACTTTGTATTCATATTTAGTATATGTACATAAAGAAAAAAAATTGTTAAATCAATGAAATATTTATGGACTTAAGGAAGTGGTTTGTTATATGTATATGCACTGTTGGACAAAATTGAAATTTTCCACATAGGTGTTGTGTAAAATCATCCTAAAGTAACCAGTCTGTAATTTTAGTCAATTTATTTTGATTCTATGATAACAAGTTTGTGGATTTTTGGCTTTAAAATGAAAGACAAATTTTCAAATCACTAACAACGACGTTTCGACAATTTATTGTCTTTTTCAGGTTTAAAGGAATTAGTGAAAATAATTATATAATTATAATGTGATATCGTCCTTTACAACTTTTTAATATTTTTATATGTTTTAACTTACAACATTACGTTGTAATGTAATAATGGATCAAAATGTCAACCATAGCATAGCAATTATATGAAAATGAAATTATCATTACCTTAATGTAAAATTTTCCTTATAATTTAAAGTTTGTGTATAAAAAAAATGACATGTTTATAATGTCAGATGGTATAATAAAAATTGTTTTTGTTTTTGCTATATGTATTAATAGTGTGGGCTAGTTTGATTTTGTGTATGTTATTTGATGTTTACGTCTCTGAAAAAGCTTGCAATTGAAAACAATCAACAAATACATTCAATTTCGATGAAGTTAAAGTTTTAATAAAGGAAAAAAAAATATAAAGTTAGTTGTACTTTAGAGTTAATTCAAATTAAAAAAAAAGATGGTAATTTATTAAATTTATGCTATTCAATACTTCGTCAACATGAAATCAAAATTATTATTATTATATTACTCAATTGCTTTTATTTTGCACACATAAAATTTTCTGTCAATATTTTCGATTAACCTGCCGAAAATCAGCTTCAACTGAAAGGAAGTTAATTTTTAATAAAATACCAAAGTTAATAGCTTTTTCTTCAACACCTTCAAATGACAGTTGACCAAATAATGCATAACGCGATCTGAATATGTATTAATATCTTTTATGTTTCTCTTTGTCCAAGATTTCTGTATTGTCAAAAATCAAAACAATGGCCTTTAGATTGTGTGTTTTTTTTTCAAAGCCGTGATGTTTTTACAGTATTTATGACCCTTTAAGTCTTTCTTCTAGATATTGTGACGTTTGTCCAATATAAGAGTAGTTACAATTTTTGCAGTTTATTTTATAAATGACATTTTTTTGTGTGCAATTTTGTGTAATTTTGAATGCAGGCAAGCAAGATTATTTGAATTTTTGTGAGCTACTTTGTCTAGGTTTTGTGACAAACCGTATATGTATAGTAATGCAATGTATTTATAATTCTTTTTTTTTGTTTTAATTATTTTCGATTTGAATGTTTTTATGAGACTATATGTATGATACTGAACTATATGTAATATAGTGTATATATTTAAAATAATTATCAAACAAGTAAGTTTCTCTCAAGGTAAATTGTTGAATTGATTTTTTTTGTCGTTGTATTGTTAATTTGTTTTGTTTTGTTTGTTGGTCAATGATTTTTACAATTTTAAATTGGTTGTTACAGCTGTTATATACAAATTCAAAAAGTGAGATACATCGAAACGTTTTTGATTAAATAAAGTAATATAATTATTGCTGCTTCCCAAGATAATTTTGATTTATAAGAAAAATCGTATACTTCTCTATTAGTTTATAATTTTGATTTCAATATTTCCTATTTTGTGTAAAAATAATATTTAATTATAATTATTTAAGTTAGTACTAAAACTTGTATGTTGTATGTTTATTCCCCGGTTTTGTTGTTTTTGTATCTTCGATAGATTCTTTTTTGTTGTATTTTCCCAAAAATGTTTATTAGATAACTGTTTTTCTTTTGCAGTAAATAAGGCGCCTAATTTTATTCAATGCTGCGATAGTTTTCGTATTTGTACAATCAGTTTCTGTATATGTCTATACTATTTCATAGTATTTTTCAGTTATAATCCGAAGTATGTTGTTTCATTCACTTCCTTTAGTTTCTGGTTATTTATTTCCGTATTTATTTTCTGCTTGTCCTTTTTATTACTATATATCATACACACAGTTTCAGTTTCATTGATTGTTAGTAAGTTACTGAATTGCTTGAAATTTTTTAGTTAGCCAATTATATTTGTTTAGAACAGAATTATATACATTTGTTTTTTCCTAACCCGACTCCGTAGTTTAGTTTTGTTACGTCGCCATATTTAGATTTAAGTTCCTTCAGTTCTAAGAAGTTAATAGTGAAGACATCTTTCCCTTTTTCGATTCTTTCTTTATTCTGTCAGACACCCTCTCCATTTGTAATTTACGACCACTAGAGTTCCTTTGTACACCACACGCAATCACTTTTGTAACCCCACCAAGGGAAAGTGGTCAGTGTAACAAGAGACTACTAGTTCAAAACCATATTGTAATAAGCAGTTCTGTTCCGACATTTTAAGCGACAATACATTTGTGAAATATCTTACTATGTAAATATATGAAATTACAAAAAAAAGGTTTTGTGTGTTTTGTTATTTAAATACATCAACGTAGAAGTGACAAATCAAGCACCAACACATTCATAAAAATCTACAATATTCTAATGGATTTTATGAGATTCACAAACATTTTGGCATGGAACTAAGTTATTGAATCACCATCCTTCTAAATTTTTTATACCTTCTTTAATTTTTGCGTCCATATTTTTTGTACTGCGCCCAGAATAAAGTATACAGGTATCATCTGCTATAATCTGTATAGTATTGCGTGGAAAGGTCGTTCAAAAAGATCGTTCACATTATTCACTCCTACTCGAAAATATTTCCTTTTCCGATATTGATAGATTCCAAAAGATCGATCTCCTTCACTGTTTGGAATGATTTACTTTTTCCGTCTGCTCGGTGTTACATCGAAGAGCTCACCAACCAGAATCAATCAAGTCGTTCCGTGAATGATACCCATCAGTCAATGACTGATCGCTCCGTTCTTACCCGGCACGTCTACCTTACCGGACATGTTTCCAAACTTACTTACCGCTAACTGACAAGTCCGATTAGAAATAGCGAAGAGACGTTACCGGCATTCGTGTATCCTTAAATACGTGAAGTTATTTTTAACGATGCCATGTATAAAATTACATTTTCCGTTCTACGATGTAATTAACGAATGTTTTCGAAAATTATGTTAAGAATATTTGTCTGGATGCATGTACGGTGAAATTCCCCTACGCGGACACCCCTCTTACACGGACACCTCCCTTAAACGGACAGTTTCTCATGGTCCCGACCGGCTCTCATATAATTTCCATTGTATTAACTCTTTCTTGGACGGACATTCTCTTGAACGGACGTGGACACGAGAAAATGTTCTCTTAACCGGACAAAAAAATAAATAAAAAGAAACGCCTTATCTTATTTTTTTATCGAGAGTATTGCTATTGCATTTCTCAATCGCGCCGCGCGCCAATTTCGCTGGTACTTCCCCAAGTAAACCGGAGATTTACCGACTTTAATCTTTCGGTACAAACGCAGCCTATGTCGCGCATTTCTGCCTGGCGTGAATTAGGGACTTCCCAATTGGTCGGGGATTTACGTTCTTATTCTTGGGTGCACGCTTTCGATTGAATCTGCATTCAATATTAGTCTGACGTCTATGCGGAAAAGATACAGTGGGCGACACATTCATTGTAGAAATGGCTCCAAATAGAAAAATTCTCACGCTTAAACAAAAAATTGAGATTGTTGAAGTTTACAATAAAGAGAAATTAAGTGTAAGGAACTTATCCAAGCGTTTTAATATTGGAAAAACACAAGCTGCAGATATAATTAAACATAAAGAAATCCTTCTAAACAAATGGATGTCGAACAGCAATTTGAATGAAAAAAGAAGCTTTGTGACGGGTGATGGTACTAAAATTGACAAATTGTGTTGTGATTGGTTTACAGCAGCTCGCCATAAGGGGATTCCTTTAACAGGTATGCATTGATTTTTTTAGATAAGGTTTTCTTGTATTAATGCGTTGATTTTCTTTTCATATTAAATTCTAAAATATGTATGTAGATAAAAAGAGTGAGATTACCAATAGGTTTGTCGTGACGAAAACGCAAAAAACTTATTTTTTTTAGGTCCGCTAATACGATGTAAAGCAAGAGGAATAGCCGCTTCTTTGGGACATTCTACATTCAGTGCTTCTTCTGGTTGGCTCTATAAATTTAGAATCCGTCACAATATAAGTTTTAAAGCGTTTTCGGGAGAAGGAGCTTCGGTTAATGCTGAAGATGTTTCATCGTTTTTAAAAAAATGTCCTTTGATTAAGGGATATTCACCGAGAGACATCTATAATGCCGACGAGACAGGCCTGTATTTTAGGACTCTACCCGACAAAACGCTCACATTAAAGAAGGAAAAATGTATTGGGGGTAAGTATCCCAAAGAGAGGTTTACAATTTTGCATTGTGCAAATATGGCGGGTGAAAAAGAAAAACTCCTAATCATTGGTAAGGCAGCTAAACCCGGAGCTTTTAAAAACATTAACATAAATAACCTGCCTGTAACTTGGAAATACAATAAGAAAGCTTGGATGACAGGACAAATTATGACAGAGTGGTTGCAAGACCTACATTGGAAAATGGCTAAAGAAAAAAGAAACATTTTGTTATTTTTAGACAATGCGGGATCTCATCCGAAAGACGTTCGCTAAATAATAAAAAATATTATTTTTACCCCCTAATTGTACATCAGCTTGTCAACACTTGACCAGGGGATTATAAAGAATTAAACTTATTATATATAATATATATAATGGCTTAAAAACACTCCAATGGAGTGGCGCCGCTTCAAAAGCTTTCTAGATCGCGAAAAAGGGGTGGATCAGTCCCATCTCACTTCTTAAACTTATTTCTCAAATCTTCTCACTAATCTCTGCCCATAGTTCCTATTCTTAGTTTTCTCTTTCCAATTGGTCACTCCTATCTTCTTCAAATCTTCCTCAACCTCCTTCAACCATCTTGTTCTAGGTCTTCCTGGTCCTCTCCCGTATCCTGGTTCCCACCGTAACATTAAATATGTCGTGGCCGTCTCACCAGCTCTCCATACGTGGCCCAGCCATTTTATCCTTTGTGCTTTTATTTTCTTTACTATATCTTCTCCCTGTAGTTCTTGCGATATTTCGTAGTTCATTCTCTGCCTATATTCGTTGTTTGCGAGTTTCACCGGTCCATGATTGTTCTTATATTCTTCTTTCAAAATTCTTAGGTCCTCTTCGTCTTTCTTTGTAAGGGTCATCGTTTCTTGCTCCATACATCATCGCTGGTCTTATAATCGAGTTGTAGATATCTTAGTTTTGTTTTCCTTGTGAGCAGTTTGCTTTGTAGACATTTTTTATTTTGCATTAAAAACTCTATTGGCTGTTAAAATTTTTTCTGCTATTTCGGTTTTTCTATCTCCAGTGCTCGATAGCATGACCCCTAAGTATTTAAATCTTTGGACTTGTTCGATTTCGTATTCCCCTATCTTAAGTTTTCTATTTTCTCGGTCTTTACCTAGCTTCATTATTTTTGTCTTGTTTACATTTAGTGCCAATGCCCATCTTCTCTCCTCTGCCTATCACTTCCTTCAACATTTCTTCAAGTATACTTCTTTGTTTTGCAATTATAACCAGATCGTCGGCATATGCTACTAATTGTCCCCCTCCCGTCCTAAGATTGCCTCTGTTTATTTTCCTTAAGACATATTCCAAGGCCAGATTGAATAATGTTGCTGATAAAACGTCGCCTTGTTTTCACTCCTTATTAGTCACAAAACTATCCGTCTCTCCTTTTTGGGTTTTTATGCTGACTTTCGTTTGCTTCATTGTCATGGCCACTAATTTTTCGCAGCTTGTAGTCTATACCTAGTTCTTTTAATGCTAGCATTAGTTTGTCTCTGTGTAGGGAGTCAAAAGCCTGTCTGAAGTCTATAAACAGTAGCTCAAGTTCTATTCTATACTCCTTCGCTGTTTCTAATATTTGCTTTACAGTATGTATCGCATCTATTGTCGATTTGCCTTGCGTGAAGCCACATTGATATTGACCTATCGTGTTCTTGCTGCTGCTAACTAGTTCTCTGAATTATAGTTGACATAATTTGTAGGCAACGTTCAATTAGTGTAATACCTACTATAGTTTTCACATTCCTTTGATCACCTTTTTATGTATGGTTACAATTTGCGCATCGTCCATTCTGATGGCATTCTTTCCTCCGTCCATATCTTATTTATAAGTTGGAATATTGTTTCATGTAATTTATCACTCCATATTTTATAAGTTCATATTTATGCCATCTCTTCCTGAAGCTTTTCCATTTCTGCTTTTGTTTACTATCTCTTTTATTTCTTCCAAGCTTGGTGGTTCTATTCTGTTAACCTGCTGTATTTCTTCTTCTACCAATTCCTGCTCACCATACAGGACATTCTCGGTTAGAAGTTCCTTAAAGTGGTTTGCCCAGATTTGCTTATATTGTGTTTCTTCTACTACTACTGCTCCGTTTACATCTTTGATTCCAGTTGTTGTGCCCTTATATGTCTCTTTGTTCGCTAATTTTCTAAAAAACTTCTTTGTGTTTCTATTTCTTTCTTCTTCTATTGCTATGATGTTGTTGTCTATCCAATTTCTCTTACAGTCTCTTATAGTTTTATTACATTGGTTTCTATCTTTTATACTTACTCGTCATCTGCTGTGTTTGTTTTGATCCATTTCAGTCGTGCTTTTACTTTCTTTTCTTGTATTTCTTTGCATTCCTTACCAAACATCCCTTCGTCGTCGTTCCTTTCATTCTACCAATGTGCTCTCTGCGCAGATTTTCTATGCAGCTCTTTATATTCTTCCATTTTTCTCTATATCTTCGTCCCTTCTGTCCTTAACAGGTTGTCTAATTCCGCCGCGTATTTCTTTCTCTCAGTTTCAATTGATTAGCTTGTCAATATTCCATTTTAACGTTCCACTATTATTCCTATTTGTTTCTCTGATTTTTTGTTGATTGTGCTTAACACATATAGTGATCGGAATCTGCACACGCTCCTCTGTAAGTTCTCACATTTTCACTGAAGTTGTGTTTCGTTTGTTGATTAATATATGGTCGATTTGGCTCAAAAGTTTTCTTATCGGGTGACACCCACGTAACTTTGTGATTTTTAGGATGCTTGAATTTCGTGCTGCATAATACTCATGCCTGCTGCTGCAGCTAAGTTACATAGTCTCTGGCCATTGCTATTCGTCGTTTCGTGTATTGTTTCTTTCCCAGCAACGAGGCCAACGTAGTCTTCTTACCTATCTGTGCGTTAAAATCTCCTAGAATTATGAGGGTGTCTTCCTTTGGGATATTTCCTATTTCTTGTTCTATTCTTTGATACAACAATTCCTTTTCTTCCACATTGCACTTTCTGTTGGAGCATAAACATTTAGCAAGGATATATTCATTGGTTTTGCCTCTATTCTTAAATATGCCAATCTTTCCATTATTGCTTTAAATTCTATTACATTATTTCTTAAATTACTAGTATCATGAAAGCAAACTCATACTTCCCTTGCTTTTTGTCGCCTGAGTATCTAAGTGTAAAGAAGGTTTTATCTATTACAACCTCCCCTTCCATCTCGTCTCCTGCAGCGCGGCTACGTCTACTCTGTATCTCTTAAGCTCATTTGCCACTTCTTGCATCTTCTCAGGTATCAACATGGTTCTGATATTCCACGTACTTATTCTTATTTGATTTTGTTTCTTTTTATTTCTCAGGTTTTGGCACTTAATATCATTTTCACAGTTATTACATATTTTATTTCTAATATCCCTAAATCTAATCTTACAGCTATTACAGTACTTATATCTATTACTAATGCTTATTTTATTTTTACTATCATGTTTTCCTATTTTTTGGTTGTCCATTCTGTTGGTCTTGCCATGCCTCTTTACTAGTTTTTTGGAGACGATGATTCCACTACTTTCCTTTCCTTGTAGTTCCATCTCCATTCCTTACCATCTGCTGTGATTTTATGTGTATCCTATTTTTACAGTTTCCCCTCTTCCCGCATTTCTTGCTTTTGCTCTTAATACCTTCATTTTCTTTTCTGTCCCTGCGTAAGATCGTCTGTTATCCATATTTCCTCGAATGTAACTTTCCTTAGTTTATTTTTGGTTTCTAAAATTGCTGATTTTTCTTCCTTCCCTCTTAGTTCAATTAAACAAGTTTTTGTTCCAATTTTCTGTGCTCTTTTAATGTCGGTTTTTATTTCTAAGTAATTTTCGATCATATTTGTCATTTTCTCTTTTAATGCAATTGGATTATCTGTATCAATTACAACTCCACTTATAATCAAATTATTTTCTTTTTTTTCCTTTTCTAGTATTTCTATTACTCGTTTCAGTTCTTTATATCTTCTGTATTTTTTTTATTCTCCATTTTATCATTATATTTTCTTGTTTCAATCTTGTTTCTCCTTCCCATTCTTCCTTCATCTTTTATATTCTAATTAATATTTGTTATTTCCTCATTACTTTGTTTTATTTGTTCTTTTTACCCCTTATACTATTTCTAGTTTCTTTACTTTCCTCTTTCATTTCTATTTTTAAATCCTGTATTTCCGTTTTGATTTCCTGTTTCATTTGCGATAGCAATTTTCTTATTTCTTTATACATTTTTTCACGCGGCAATCGATTGAAAATATGTAGGATAGGTTGGTACCAACCTAGTTTACATGCACGTAAAGTTTCACGCGATTCTAATACCTAGAAGGGAAATATTAACAATTATATATGAAATTAAGACATGATTTCGTGAAACGATATACTACACGGAAATTTTTTTCACGCGGCAATCGATTAAAAATATGTAGGATAGGTTGGTACCAACCTAGGTTACATGCACGTAAAGTTTGACGCGATTCTAATATCTAGAAGGGAAAATATTAACAATTATACTTAAAACGACTGATCTCTTCGCGAAACGAACGATTTACAGCGCGGACATTTTTTTCACGCGGCAATCGATTGAAAATATGTAGGATAGGTTGGTACCCACCTAGTGTACATGCACGTAAAGTTTCACGCGATTCTAATATCTAGAAGGAAAAATATTAACAATTATATATGAAATTAAGGCATGATTTCGTGAAACGATATACTACACGGAAAGTTTTTTCACGCGACAATCGATTTAAAATATGTAGGATAGGTTGGTACCAACCTAGGTTACATGCACGTAAAGTTTGACGCGATTCTAATATCTAGAAGGGAAAATATTAACAATTATACTTAAAACGACTGATCTCTTCGCGAAACGAACGATTTACAGCGCGGACATTTTTTTCACGCGGCAATCGATTGAAAATATGTAGGATAGGTTGGTACCCACCTAGTGTACATGCACGTAAAGTTTCACGCGATTCTAATATCTAGAAGGAAAAATATTAACAATTATATATGAAATAAGGCATGATTTCGTGAAACGATACACTACACGGAAAATTTTTCACGCGGCAATCGATTGAAAATATGTAGTATAGGTTGTATACAAGCTAGTATTACATGCACGTAAATTTCACGCGATTATATATCTAGAAAGGAAAATATTAACAATTATATATGAAATATAAGCTATATCTTCGTGAAACGACGATATAACTACACGGAAAATTTTTTCACGCGGCAATCGATTGAAAATAGGTAGGATAGGTGGTACCAACCTAAGTTCACGATGCACGTAAAGTTGGCGATTCTAATGTCTAGAAGGGAAAATATTAACATTATATATGTAAATTAAGTATCTTCGTAGAAGACGATTTACTACACGGAAAATTTTTCACGCGGCAATCGATTGAAAATATGTAGGATAGGTGGTACCAACTAGTTTAGATGCACGAAAAGTTTCGCGCGATTCTAATGTCTAAAAGGAAATATTAACAATTAATATGAAATTAAGCATGATTTCGTGAACGATATACTACACGGAAATTTTTCACGAGGCAAATCGATTGAAAATATGTAGGATAGGTTGGTACTAACCTAGTTTACAATGAACGTAAAGTTTGACGCGATTCTAATATCTAGAAGGGAAAATATTAAACAATTAATATATGAAATTAGGCATGATTCGTGAAACGATATAACTAACGAAACGTTTTTTCACGCGGCAATCGATTAAAAATATGTAGGATAGGTGGGTACCAACCTAGGTTACATGCACGTAAAGTTTGACGCGATTCTAATATCTAGAAGGAGAAATATAACAATTATACGTAAACGACTGATCTCTTAGCGAAACGAACGATTACAGAACGCGACATTTTTTCACGGCAGGCAATGATTGAAAATATGTAGGATAGGTTGACTACCCCTAGTTACATGCCGTAAAGTTTTACGCGATTCTAAAATCTAGAAGAAAAATATTAACATTATATAAAAATTAAGGCACGATTTCGTGAAACGATATACTACACGGAAAATTTTTCACGCGGCAATCGATTGAAAATATGTAGGATTAGGTTGGTACCACCTAGTTTAGATGCACGTAAAGTTTCACGCGATTCTAATGTCTAGAAGGGAAAATTTATTAACAATTATATATGAAATTAGGCTGATTCTTCGTGAAAACGATATACTACACGGAAAATTTTTCACTGCGGCAATCGATTGAAAATATGTAGGATAGGTTGGTACCAACCTAGTTTACATGCACGTAAAGTTTGCGCGCGATTCTAATGTCTAGAAGGGAAAATATTAACATTTATACGTAAATCGACTGATCTCTTCGTGAAACGACGATTACTACCACGAAAAATTTTTTCACGCGGCAATCAATTGAAAAATATAGGATCGGTTGGTACCAACCTAGCTAAGATGCACGCTAAGTTTTACGCGATTCTAATATCTAGAAGGGAATAATATTTACACTATGTAGAAATTATGTAAAAAAGATTAAATGGAAAATATGTGCTTGTGCGAGATAGTCTTCTCGTTGTGTTGACACGAGTTCCTTCCTCCGCACCAGATTACCCATAGTAGTCGTCCATAAGCGGGAGATTTCAAACCTCGGCGCCCTGTCCGCCCTATCTATATGCCCATCAGGGCCTTTCTGATGGCCCCACCGATTCCCCAGCACCACGCTGCCGGGGTAATCCTTGGGATAATACTGCTTTGAGCCCCTTGAGGGCAGCCTTGTAATTCGCCACCCGGGCGCAAGTTTCGTCCGTTTGGTCGCCTTTCCTCAGGAGTACCCCTGGTCGACACGGTTCGCTAAACGGCCCCTGTCGATTCAGGCGTACTCTTTGGTTTTTCCTGCTGGAAGGGGGAGCCTTATATTGCTGGTGTCAATACCTGCTCCCTCATCTTTCCTCAGTTTCTTCCGTTGCGCCCCCGAGAGAACTCTTCTCTCCTGGGGTGCCTGGACTTTCTCTCAGCAGTCTCACTATCAGACCGCCTGGCAAGTTCTGTTGTAGATCTTGTTTCTGGAGTCTCTTCAGTCTCCATGCATTGTGGATTCTGCTTCAGACTCCAGTGTTAAAGGTTTAGTTGCTCTTGGTTCCATAATGAGTCCCACGAGTACGGAAGAAGTATTTCGTCGATGCCTACAGAGCTCCTATTATAGGCACAAGGCGTGTATATAAGGGGGTGCCGCCTGTTGCCCCCAGGTGGGTACAAAATAACTGATCATCTATTCAGCCACGCATCCTTCGGCTTGGCCCCCTCCACCTTAGGATTTAGGTTATTTCGTAGGTTGTCTCCTCTTGGTCCGGATGGTGAAGCCAGGACCCCCAACCCCATCCGCCTGTGAGACATGTCCACAAACAGCAGAAGGAGCATGGTTTAACAGCAACCGTTCACTCAGTGGAACAGAAGCTAGCATCGTAAAACCCCGGTGCAAGCCCTAAGCCACTACAGTTGGACCGGGAGGCTGGTCCGCGGACCGGCTTTCACCTAGGCCATATTGCGGGTTTAGTCGCTCAGGCACATCCAGTCACTTTCCACCATATTGCGGGGTTTAGACCGCTCAGGCCTCTGGGTCATGGTGTCTGGTAGGCTTATTACCGCTCAACCCAGGGCATCTGTTCAGGATTAAAGAATCAAGCCAGGTGCGCTGGGCCTCCCTATCCGCCACCTGGGAACGCGCCCGATAGGTGCCAGCCCACGAGCCTATCCTACATATTTTCAATTGATTCCCACGTGAAAAAAAATTCCGTGCAGTAAATCGTTCGTTTCACGAAGAGATCAGTCGATATCACATTATAATTGTTAATATTTTCCCTTCTAGATATTAGAATCGCCTGAAACTTCAGCGTGCATCAAACTAGGTTAGTACCAACCTAATCCGGACATATTTTCAATCCATTGCCGCTGTGAAAAAAATTTCCGCTGTACTAGATCAGATTCACGAATCATGTCGATAATTTCATATATACTGTAATATTTTCCCTCTAGACATTAGAATCGCGCAAACTTTAACGTGCATCGTAAACTAGGTTAGTACCAACCGATCCTATATATTTTTAATTGATTCCCGCGTGAAAAAAATTTCCGTGCAGTGAATCGTTCGTTTCACGAAGAGATACGTTGATTTCACATATAATTGTAAACGTTTTCCCTTCTAGATATTAGAATCGCGTGAAACTTAGCGTGTATGTTAACTAGGTTGGTACCAACCTATCCTATATATTTTCAATTGATTTCCTCGTGAAAAAAATCCGCGCCCACTAGATAGTTTCACGAAAAAATACGATAATTTCATACATAATTGTAAATATTTTCCCTTGTAGATATTAGAATCGCGTAAAACTTAGCGTGCATGTTAACTAGGTTGGTACCAACCAATCCTACATATTTTCAATTGATTCCCGTGTGAAAAAATTTTCGTGGAGTAAATCGTTCGTTTCACGAAGAGATACGTTGAGTTCACATATATAATATATTAGAATCGCGTGAAACTTAGCGTGATTGGAAGCTGATCAGAAGTGATGAGCTTCCAAAGCAACAGCGAGTGCTGGCATTCCTACCAGAGACTACGAAGGAGGTTCTGACAGTAGGTTTGAAGCGGCTCGAAAGACAGAATCCGGGGCTCAGGGTCGACCGTTGGGCAACCCTCGGCTCCAAGTTTTCGGATTGATAAGGATTCTGAGGAAACGTTGGTGCGGGCTGGTTGGAGTATTACCGTATTACCGTGATCAGAGGGCCAGTTTTGTGACCCTTGAGAAAAATAAACCCAGTACGCAGGAAGAGGGAACCTCAGGGGAACCTCAGACGTCGACATCTGGAATTAAAATGGCGCTGAAAGATTTGCAAATCAATCTTCAGCACAAGAAGACAGCCACGGCGGCACTCTGTCAAAGGGTGCTGGCTGAAGACGTTGACATCCTACTAATCCAGGAACCGTGGATTTCTAAAGGTAAAGTAGGAGAATTGCAGATTAGGGGAAGGGAGCTGATAGTGGGTGCACCTAACGCTAAAATCAGAACTTGTATCTGTTTCAGATCTAATCTGGACGTGATGCCAATCATGGTACTGTGTACCGGAGACATGACGGCAGCCAGACTTAAAGTGACAATAGATGGAGAGATACTAGAGACGATAGTTGCGTCTCTGTACCTACCCATCGACTCACCAGAAGAACTACCAGGATCTAATATGGAGACCCTAGTGGCGTTCACCAGCAAGAATAAGCTGGAACTAATTGTTGGAGCTGATACCAATGCTCATCATGTGACATGGGGCAGTAGGGACAATAATTCAAGAGGTAAGTCTCTACTTGAATATTTATGTGGTGCTGAACTTAACTGTCTGAACCGTGGCGACAAACCGACGTTTAGAACATCGAGGGCGGAATCACTAATTGATATAACTCTCTGCACTCTAAGGGTGCGGGAAAACATCAGGAATTGGCACGTATCGGATGATCCATCTCTGTCTGATCATGCGTACATATCCTATGAAATCTCTAACTACGCAACGGAGCTAAAAACGTACAGGAATCCCAGAAGGACTAACTGGGAGTCCTACAGTGAAAACCTCTCTGCAGCAGCCCGTAACTATCCTGTAAGGACCAGGAATAGTGAGGAACCAGAGTTGGCCCTTGTATGGTTGCAAGGGACCATTCTCTCGTGCTATGAAAACAACTG
The DNA here is from genome assembly GCA_004143645.1 of Protaetia brevitarsis. NCBI lineage: Eukaryota > Metazoa > Arthropoda > Insecta > Coleoptera > Scarabaeidae > Protaetia > Protaetia brevitarsis. The sequence continues at coordinate 352,320 of RXPK01000306.1, forward strand.
TCCACTAAGGGAGCGTCGCTCGCCAAGACAGGCCGCTTGGTGGAGTAAAGAGCTGAACACTCTCAGTAGAGAAACACGCCAGTTATTTAACAGGGCGAAAAAAACGGGAAACTGGTAAGCATATAAGGCTAAACTAGGTACCTATAACAAAAGAATTAAAGAATCGAAGAAGAAGGCCTGGAGAAACTTCTGTGAGGACCCTTCTAACACATTCAGCTGCCGGACGGGAGGTTCACAACCACTGCGGAGGAGACTCTTGAGTACCTTCTCAGCGTGCACTTTCCCGGCTCGGACAGGGTGGACTTCGGTAAAACAAACCAATCAGACGCAGTGAGGAGGGCGTCTATGGAAGATTGGAGGAAATCAAACGATATTTTCAAACCTCATCTTGTTCGTTGGGCAGTTGAGTCGTTTGAACCGTATAGATCACCAGGGCCGAATGGCGTGTTTCCGAGATTGCTACAGGAGGCAATTGGAGACATCATGGGGCCCCTCTTGGAGATATTTAGAGCTAGCCATTGGGCTACATTCCCAAGGCGTGGAGAGATACTAGGGTTGTGTTCATTCCAAAACCTGGGAAGGACACATACTATCATCCGAAATCGTTCAGACCAATTAGTCTCACATCTTTTATGCTGAAGACTATGGAAAAAATTATACACCTAAACATTACAGAAGGAGCCTGTGAGATATCCTCTGCATCCTCTGCAATGGCATACCAAAGGGGCAAATCAGGAGAGGCTGCTCTGCAATAGTTGGTGGAGAGGACTCGAAAGGAGCCTACATCAAAAGGAAGTTGCCCTTGCAGTATTTTAAACATCGAGGCGCCTTTGATAACACATCAACGCCCTCGATCAACCGATCACTAATGGAACGAACATTGACCACACGACTAGCAGATGGGTGACTGCATGCTAAGAGCCAAATGGTCCTATGCCACATGCTAGAAAAAATATCGCCATGAGACTACTGGAGGTGTCCTCAAGGGGAGTATTGTCACCACTGCTGTGGAGCTTGGTCGTGGATGATCTCGTCAGATCATTAAACGACAAGGAATATGACGCAGGGGTACGCTGAGACATTGTCATCGTAGCTAGGCGGAAGTTCCCAGGCGTGGTGGGCGACATCATGCGTAATGCACTGCGAATGGTGGAGGAATGGTGCCTTTCACAAGGACTCTCAGTTAATCTACAAAAAACAAAGTTGGTTGCCTTACCAACATGAGAAAACTCAATGACTAGGCGGCATTAGACTGTTTGGGCAGAATTACAATTAACAAGGAAGTAAAGTATCTGGGTGTTACCCTTGATGCGAAACTCAGCTGGAAAATCACTTAGTTAAAAACAACGACCAGGGCCACGCACTATTCTGGCGCTGCAGGAGAGTGCTGGCAAAACCTGGGATAAAGCCGAAGGTGATCCATGTGCTATATACTGCCGTGATAAGACCAGCGATAGCATACGGGACAGTAGTCTGGTGGAGGGGGACAGAAGTGTCCTCCGCAGCGAGGCTGCTAACCGCTGTCCAGAGACAGGCATTGCTGGGTATCACTGGTGCAACTAACAGTACAGGGACCGCCTCTCTGGAGACTATTGTGGACCTCCCTCGCTGGAAATCTATGTGAGAGCGGAGGCAATGAATGCGATCCTTAGACTGAAAGCCAACAACCTGTGGCATCCCAATTTTAGGGTGGAGGAACACTTATACTACGGCACGCTGCTGGACGGGCCATTGCTACAAATGCCCACGGCAGCATGGCACCCGAAATTATCTTCACTGAAAAGATGAAAATCTCCATACCGAACAGAGACCAGGCACGTAGTGAGATCATTGCTAACGAAAACTGATACACGGATGGATCCAAATCCAGCCAGAGGACAGGAGCCGGTATTTGGCTCTAAGAGACACTTCATGGGTCCAGAGCCCGTATGTGGGATGACTAAGGATTCCGCAAGCAGGGAGATCTAGACCTGGTTAGATAAAGAAAGTACAAAGAAATGGAGGTCGACTGAAGAACAACTCCATACCAAAAGCTGATAGGGAATGGAGGTAGTTTCTCTGATAACCTACTCAAGCGCAGTAAGAAAGAAGTTAAAACCATTACTGGGTTGGTAACTCGACACTGGTCCTCTGAAAAGCATCTATACCATACACAGGCCGTGTAAGCGAAGTGGTGTAGAAGATGCGAACTACAGGAGGAAGACGAGTTTACATGTAATCTGCACATGTGAGAACTGAAGTACTCAGGCAGAAATATTTCGGAGAGATCTATTGGAGCCTCGAAGGTCCTCAAGTTTCCACTGGGCAAGATACTGGGCTTTATAGAGAACACCAAGCTGCTTGGGTGGGAATCAGAGAATCAATAGGGATGGTACAATGAGTACCAAGCTCAACTGCCCGGACATCAAGTGCCTACCCTAACTTGAATGAATGAATGAATGATGTAGGATAGGTTGGTACCAACCTAGTGAACTTGCACCTTAAGTTTCACGCGATTCTAATATCTAAAAGGAAAAATATTTACAAATTATGTATGAAACTAACGTATCCTTTCGGGAAACGGTTTACTACCCGCGGATTTTTTTCAAGCGGATATCAATTGAGAATATATAGGATAGGTTGCTACCAACCTAGTTAACTTGCATGTTAAGTTTCACGCGATTCTAATATCTAGAAAGGAAAATATTAACAATTATATGTGAAACCAACGTATCTCTTCGCGAATCGAGTGAAACTTAATGTGCAATTTAACTAGGTTGGTACCAACCTATCCTACATATTTTCAACACTATAGATATAGATCATACATAATTGTTAATATTTTCCCTTCTAAATATTAAAATCGCATGAAACCTAACGTGCAAGTTAACTAGGTTCGTACCAGCATATCCTACATATTTTCAATTGATTTCCGCGTGAAAAAAATCCGCGGGTAGTAAACCGTTTCACGAAACAATACTTAATTTCATACATAATTGTTAATATTTTCCATTCTAGATACTAGAATCGCGTGAAACCTAACGTGCAAGTTAACCAGGTTGGTACCAACCTATCCTGCATATTTTCAATTGATTTCCGCGAGAAAAAAATCCGGGAGTAGAAAACAATTTCACGAAAAGATACTTAATTTCACATGTAATTATTAATATTTTCCCTTCTATATATTATAATCGCGTGAAACTTAAGGTGCAAGTTAACTAGGTTGGTAGCAACCTATCCCACATATTTTTAATAGATTTCCGCGTGATAAAATTCCGCGCGCAGTAAACCGTTTCGTGAAAAGATACGTTAATTTCATATATAATTGTTAATATTTTCCCTTCTAGATATTAGAATCACGTAAAACTTAGCGTGCATGTTAACTAGGTTGGTACAAACCGATTCTACATATTTTCGATTGATTATATTTTCATACTATTGTATCTTGTAGAAAAACACATTAACAATTTAAGGCAGACCTTCATATATTAGTTAAACCATACTTAATACTATTGGTTCAAATAAAGCAAGTAAATGGTTTTAAAGTTTTAAAGTAGTTAATAAAATAATATTTAGCAAAACAATTTGCAATTTGTTCTTCATTTTCATATTCTTAGGAATAAGTATCGTACGATTCTTGCGATGCGACGATGCCGATTCCTACGATGCTGGTCTTACTGATTACCTACTCGCGTTTTACTTCGTTGTGCAAGTCTCTGGTATATACCAATTTGATCTTTTAAGGTACAACACATTAACATTGCAAAAGAATCAGTGATATATCGGGCATGGGAAAACTTGTAAATAAGAAGTTACGAAAATAGATTTACTCAATATGCTTGCATGTAAGGTCGATGTTAGTGGTCGGCTGTAGTCGGAGTGCGCTACCTATAGCGCACTCCGATGCACTCAAACTTTAGGTGCAATTTAGTCAACACTTCGTCGGTTGTATGAGAGTCGCATTGGAGTGCAGTCGATATTTGTTTAGTTCAGAATCTCGATGCATTAAGATTTTTTATATTCCTTGTTTCTTTTCACTGTTTAATCGTTTCCATTTAGAATAAGCAAATATTTCAACTATTTTTATTTCCATTGCTGTTTATTGTTCGCCTATTATTATTTTTGTTTGCAATAATAGATGTGTCCTCAAGAGAAAAATACATTCGCAATAAAACTATCATCGTCGTCAGCCTCTCAGGCAAATTACTTGTTATTTCCATGGGACTTTGAAAAGAGAAGACTATTCGTTATGAAACTGTACGCCGTATAATTAAAAATCTTGAAACGGATTGTTGTTTGTACCCACATCGTCATAAAATGACCCTGACACCACAAAATGAAGGAATGGGATATTTTAATGTATGATGAAACCTCGCGTACATCTAGCAGAAAAATTGCAGAGCAGTTGAATGTTTTACACAATACGGTCTACAGAGTTTTAAATAAAAATAAGTATCCTCTCCATAAGTTGAATAAAGTAAATGAAATATTTTCTAACGACAAGTATGACAGATTCGACTCCTGTGAAGCAGTTATCGAACGTTGTATCAATGACAAAAGCTTCGTAAATAGCATTTTATTCACCGACGAATCCTCTTTCGTATTACATGGACGTCACAATCCGTCTATTACACGCTATTGGTCTAACGAAAAACAAAATAATGCTCGCGCTTAATATCCTATAGATGAATGTCCGAGAAGGGCTTTTAGGAGACCACACACCCTTTTTTTATTAAAGGAAATTTAAATGCGGAAAGATCAAAAGATGTTTGGTTTTAGCAAGACGGTTGTCTTGCTCATAAATTGAGTGTCATCGTAGGAAGGTCACTCGAAGGTTACAAGGTCACCTACTCTAGCCTCAAACGATACTTTTAGATGTGCAAAATATAGATAAAGGTATTTCTTTAACTTCCTATGTGTGATTTTAAATAATTGGACAAATGTATCTTTTACATGTTTATACTTTAAATGACTGTATTTGTAATTGTTTAATTGCAAATATATGCTTAAGTCATGTCTACATAAATATACATTAAGTGCTTATTATAACAGATAAAATGACCTTAGTGTATTTTGCGTTTATTATTCCTGATACAACGGCATTGTCACCTCTTAAAAATACTTTCCATGTTATAATTTTTCGGAAGGATTACTTTCGTAGAAAAATTACAGCAAGTAATTTTTCAAGAAATATCAACAATTAGAATGTGATATTCAATCAGTAGGAGAGAAATTTCACTGTTGAAAGTATAAAAATTGCACCAAAATCACGAATATAAGAAATTTTAAACGCAAATGAAAGAAAACTTTGAAAGATGTAGATAATTTTAAGGTTACGGCAATTTTTATTTTACACAAAATATGTGCTTCTGTAAATGTACACAACAAATATCAGCTTGCTTAATTATTTTGCCCATCATGTCAAATCCCTTTTGTAATGTAGCCAGTGTTTGATTTTGCAAGGTAGATACAAAAAAATACTGCAATTTCTCTACAGTGTACGGGTAATTAGAATATAATATTTAATTATAAGAATAACTTTTACCAACACAAACAACGCTTCCATATCTTAAACATAATGAAATACATAAGCCGAAACAAAAATTTGGACTTCAGGAGTAGGGATGCGGTGCATCAGAATGCATAATTATAGGACCGTAAGAAAAACGAAGGGACTCCTTTAGAGAGTCAGTCGTGTGACGGAATAGAGTTAAAAATTCTATCAACATATAAAGTGCGAACCTCTCTCTTATCTGGGCGCTACTTTTGAATTGAGGATATCAGTGCGACCGCAGTGTCAGGTATATGACTATTTTTATAATCATTAATATTAATTAATGTTGATACGTAGCCAAACGGATTCTTATCCCCTGTTAATGTCTATGTGACAATTGAACACGCAAAATAGTACTTACCTCGGAACGTTTTTTAAATAGGTATTAAATATAAAAAAAGGTACTTCATTGATTGGATAAGATTTGGTGTATATCCTGTCTGCGAACCATCATACATGGGCTTTATACAGGCTGTCCCACCGAACTGGGTCATTAGATTTTTTTGAACTTCTAGTAGGAATTTGATTTTGAAACTTGCAGTGTAGTCATGGCCCACTGTGGTCTATTTACGGAAAATATTTTCAACTTTATAGCACTTTCGGTATAGAGGGTGTTGATATGAACTTTCTTATTTTAAATGGAATGGTACAATTTTTATCGGTACAATGAATATATCGAGTCATTTGCAATTAGTTTACATGGGGGTTCCCTATCCCTAAACTCAACCGTTTTTGAGTTATTTGCCATTTTGTTGATTTTTTGACGTTTGCACTGTTTCAAGTAAAATTAAATAGCTGATAAGGTATCAGATATTTAGTGGTTCTACTAATGTCGATGTAAGTACAAAGACGTAGGTAGAAAATGTTATGGCAATAATGACCGAATTACATACAGGATGTTCGAAAACGCATCTCCAATATATCGATGTAGAATTTTGCGCTGCATTCAATGCTGTAGTAAAAAATACCATGTTCCATTTGAAAGAAAAAAGTTTTGTTAGCTTAAAGGTATCCACATTGGAGGCACGTTTTTGAACACCCTGTATATGATTCAGTGATTATTGCTATAACACCTTATAGCTACGTCCTTGTATTTACATAGACTTTAGTAGAACCATTAAATATCTGCTACCTCACGAAATATTTGATTTTATTTGAAAGAGTGCAAATGTCAAAAAATCAACGGAAATGAAAAATCTCAAAAACGGTTGAGTTTAGGGATGGGGAACCTTCATATAAGCTAGTTGCAAATGACTCGCCAAATTCATTAGACCGATAAAAATTATACCATTCCATTTAAAATAAGAAAGTTAATATCAACACCCTGTATACTGAAAGTGCTACAAAGTTGAAAATATTTTCCTTAAATAGAACACAGTAGGCCATGTCCACACTGAAAGTTTCAAAATCAAATTTCTACTAGAAGTTTAAAAAAATCTAATGTCCCAGTTCGGTGGGGACACCCTGTATATATTTCGCCGTTGTAAAACGACCATGCTCTGGTCTGATGACATTGTGTATTTATTTATTGTTTGTTTCAATGTTTATTTTCTGTGTAATATTAACAGTAAATATACTTGATACCTACAACATTTTAACTTCCCCATTAAACTGGTTTCATAATCTTAAAACGAACCGAATGCAATCTTGAAAATAAAAACATGTTGGACTTGTACTGTTTCTATTCTTAATGCTCTTCAGTACCACAAAAACACCAATTTACAAAACGATTTTACTACCTTTATTCCATTCGATCAATTCAGTTTTGCACTTCAAACAAAATGTGTTTTTGGCTATTTTAATATCCAATTAAAATAACAATTTTGGACTTATATTGTTCTTATTCTCATGAACTTTCCATTTCACTCCATGCTGTGATTCTTAAGATAGAGGCTGTTTTTGAAGGAAAAATAGCAATCTTTACAGTTCACATTACCTTAAAAATATATTAATATCATTATTAGTATATATAAATAGAGCATAAAATATCGCAGTATTGCAGTTTGAGATTCTTCTGCTTTATTTTACTTTTTAGTCTTCAGTATTGTACTGCTACTTGTCCTGCAAAAGAGGCAGGTCCTAAGAAAAGCGTTCCAATTTCTTTTTTTTTGCAAAATTATCCCTGATTTCGTTGTGTGCCACGAAATTCCAAAAAGGTTATTTGGTTCCATTTGCCTAGCTCGTTTAAATTCCCTATGCACTCTCAGACTGCTTGACTATGAGACATGATGATAATCTCCTGCTTTCGGTAATTTCTGTCAATATTGAACTGGATGTATCTTTCAAAAGCGTGCATTTCCGCCTGGAAAACACTCTGGTATATTCCTAAGCTTCAGGTCCTCTCCGTTGGTAGTAGTGAAAATATTACTATACATATACATATGAAGAATACATAGATATGACGGTACGCAAATTTTCAGTTATTGGTCTACTTTGATAAAATCCATTCAATTTCGTTTCAAGAAAAATTAATTAGGGCAAAAAGTCATAGAATTATGCAAGTTTTTAGACTGACTGGCCTATTTTGATAATAATGATAACCCGAAAAACTGATCATTATCAAAGTAGGCCAATCAATGCGAAAATTTGCATAACTCTGTAACTTGACTGATGACTATAAAAATCTACCCATGGGCGTTGCTTTTCATTCTGAAGAACACTTCTTAGTAACATTTTAGCAAACTGTGAACGGAAAAGGTATTTCACCTGAAACGAAAACGTTTTTAACTCAACTGCAAAGGTCTACTAGATTTTAAAAATCCGAAAACAAGCAGTAAATAAGTTTAAGACCAAGCAGGACTTATTTCCCAAATATTATATTTCAATTCAATTTCTTGTTGAAAAATTAATGTATTTCTGCCAATAACTGTAATAATTAAGAAGAATTTTTCCCAAGAAAAATGTTTCTCCTCACGCAGGCTTCGAATCTACATCCTCTCGTTTACCGGAAGAACGCTTTACGGATTCAGCTAAGAGGAGCATGTAAGTTCGAGCGTTAAATCGAACATATGTCGATATTAGATCTTGCCGTCCTGTCGGCCTTTCAGATCTAATATCGACATATGTTCGGTTTAACGCTCGAACTTATATGCTCCGCCTAGCTTAATTGGTAAAGCGTTCATCCGTAAAGAGAGGGGTAGGTTTGAATCCTGCGTGAGGAGCAAAATTGTTTTTGGGAAAAAATCCCCTTAATTATTCCAGTTATTAGCACAAATACATTAATTTGTTAATATCTTACTGTAAAAAGCTTGCAATCTTTGTATTTTTTTGTCTGTTATACATATTTTCTACTCTATCCGTGGACACACTGTGTATTATACTACTCGTGAAAAGATTTCGGTACACTATTATCGACTTTGTCATTAGAAAGCTAAAAATGCGGGTTTTAACAAACATTTTATGCTTTTAGTGCTGATTAAAATAAAATAAAATTATGTAAAAAAAAAAATAAGGAAACATTTTCGAATTATGTTTTAAATTGAATATATTTCAGTATTTGGAAACAACCTGTAACCTCTGATATCAAAATCCACGTATCAATGAATCAGTAAAATAGTATTATAAAAATGTTACTTAGGGCTAATTTTAGTTTAAATGCAATTGCCTAGTTTACTATGTTGCTACATTGCTAAAGTAATCGGCTAGTTTGGAAATTTTAATTTATTTAATGAACTTATTGAGCTAATTAGTTGCGATTCTGAATTTTCACTGTCAACCTATTTTATATTTATAATTTGTACAAGTATTTATAAAATCCCTAAGATAATTACGACATTAAAATAATAATAGGGAATCAATAATATTTCAGTATTTTTACATCTTAAAAAAAGAAGAATACCAAAATAATAAAGGTTTGTTTTCTTGTCTGAAGCTGTTTGAAGATTAATTATATATCATTTAATCTCTATTTACCCAATTAATATTTGTTGTGTCTGAGAAAGCAATGCATGTCGTAAAAAGCAAATGCCAAAACATAACAAAATAACATCACTTTGATTTTTTATTAATAGCTTATTTACTCCATTTAAATATTTAGCAACACCAAAACATGAAAATAACATTTCATGACGTCATACACATTGTGAACAAGCACCGTAAATAAATGAAGAATGGGATTCTTGGAAGAAAACAAAAATACTGCAATTTGTATTTGTAATTCGAATTTTTTCAATGTAGTATCTGCTTATTCAGGACGGTCAACGTAAATATTTACGAATGTATTTTGGAAAAAAGAAAACGTTGACCGCACAAATATCGGAAAAAAGACAAAAACAAATGGGTCATCTCAAAAAATAATATAACCTGTAATTGTAAAAAGAAAAAAAAATAATGTACTTCCTTCAAACTGGGAATTTTCACATACTTTAGGTAAATTTATTCAAAATGTGCCAATATTTCTAAAACTATCAAGAATAAGCACATTCCACATTAATACTCATTGGTGTAGAATTTTGCGTTGCATTCAATACTGTAAGAAACAAATACCAATGTTCCATTTGAAAAAGAAGTTTTCTTAGCTTATTCTCATTAGAGGTAAGCTCTTAACCATCTTGTATTTGTTTGAATAATTACACTGTGCTCGAATCGGAACCTTATTTTTTATCAACATTAATGGGTCCTGGGTAGAAAATACAATTCGAATACGATGAATCCGCCGCCATCGGCCGTTTTGTAAAGTTGGTTCTTGTTTTCGAAACATTCGCGTGTTAAGATTGTACGCAAAAAGACCCGAAAAAATATTTTTTGCCTATTTTAATCACTTATTCAACAAGTGCCTTTTGAGTTCGATAAAATTTCTTCGTCGGAATACTTAATCGGCCTGATATTCGACGTTTGATAAAAGACATCTAACCAAGGATTAAAAAGTAAAGAAAACTATACAACCTGGTCCTCCAATCTAGAATTGATTTAGCGTAACTCGTTAGTACTAAAAGTATATTTTTTTTCAAATGGAATGGAGTTTATATTAGAATTCCAAAGTGTTTGTTAGTGACTAGAAGTTATATACAATACTTATAATTTTATTGTACTTATATAATACAAAGAGCGTCTCGTTTTTAATTATCTTGTATTCAGTAAATTTTATTTTTTTACATTATATCTGGTTTTTTATGTTTTTAAATTTGAAGTTGTTTTTCGCCGCCTACCCTTAATTAAATACTAATTCAAAACTGCATTTTCTGAATATCACTAATCTTAAGGCGAATCTGGACGTCCAAGTGTGCGACAGAGATAAATATATTGGAAAAGTATTCTGCGCTTTTTGGGAAAACGATACGACCGATTTTGAAATTTTAAACTGTATTTGTCTTAAAATAATGTTTGAATTTGCGCCAACGTTTTAATTTTTTTATTTTCTATGTATTTAAATTTTTAAATGTTGTAAGTTTGTTATTAAAAACTATTTCTAAAAACGGCTCAACGGCGCATGTGAAGACCAATGTCTTAATGACAAAACTTTTTTAATTTTTGAATTTGGACTAATAATAACGCCCGAAACAGAAATATTCATTTTTCTTTTTTTCATCAAATGCCGACAGGCCGCCGGCTTCTATCGTAACCTAACGCATAGACCGATGTTTGTTTTGAGGACGTATCTACGTACAGATGGTCTGCTATGGCATCCCGTAAGACATAAATATAAGGATATTCAATTCTGCTTTCAGTACTGTCTTTTTGTGTATTTTACACAACCCAATCTACTTCCTACCTATGTTTTAAATAAGTGGGAAATTCTTAAAATGTGTAAATGTTAATAATAGATAATGTATCTACTTTTTATTAACGAGTCATATTTATAAATACTAAACCACTTCAATAATTTCCTTGATGCCAATTGTATTACGAAACAGAACATCAATAAAATGGAAATAAAAAAATGCATACAGCCATTTTTTTTGACTGGGTAAAATGTACCTATAAATTACAATTTCTTTTATATCTGCTTAGATTACATACCTTGTATCATAGTCATTTATATTGACCGCCCTAGAATTATTTTTGGATTTTGGCGCACTGAAATACGCAATGATAAAATAATAACATATCTAGGTAAGTAGATATGGAATTTACATTTTGTACAATAGAATATTAAATCTTAGAAGAAGCCTTTTTTCTTTTCGCGCTGATACGAAGATGCTTTCGCCTTTTGACGAGTATCTTTTATCCATTTTTAGATAATGCGGTTTGCTACTTGTAGGAAAGTAAATATTCTTCATACAATAACTGCAGTGCTAAGTCAGTTCCAGAGAAAAAACTTTAGAGGTACTTGACTACAGGTGTGCGATGTCTGTGTGTGTGTTGAGTAAGGTTTATATGTTTGTGACAGTGTGTGGCACCCTGACTCATTTATCATAAGTTACCCTATAGGAAGTTGTATTGTAAACTCATAGATACAGGTATACTCATAGATACAGGTATTGATTTTGGGCACATGTAATATGGAAGGCAAACAATTCATACCATTCAAAAAGACAAGAGGTATCTTTCTTTTCGATCTGACTATCGCTTGAGGTTTATTCCTGCAATCACGTGTTCTACAAATGCTCTTCACATTTGTGCATACCTCGAGATAATTCAGTTTTCGGAAAACAGCACTTACTCAATTTACAATAAGTCACTGATTTTATTGATTCATAGTACGGATTATATTATCAGTGCTATAATTATGTACTTCTGAATTAATAGTATTCTTTGTAGCCTAGTAAATCAAATAAAATTACTGATAGTATCTTATTAATTTGCATTTTAATTTTGATTTTTCTAAAAAACCATATGAAATAGTGTTACCCTATACATTCAAGTTCATATGACAGACTAACTAATGTTTTGAAAAGATCTGATTACTCGAACCGGTATCATTTCTGTAGCGCACTCAATTCGACGAGTGTGCTACCGTCCTAGTTGTGGTTGTCCCGGCGGACGAGATCAAAGAGAAAACGCATTTTCCTCTTTCGGACGCTATTTGCTATCAGAAAGAAATGAAAAAAAAATGTTTTGGTATTAGTAAGGACCGCTGAACCTTCGCTTTTGACCACTTTTTTATTTTTTCTTTTTGGAAGCCAAATAGAACCAAACAAAAAATTAAAAAAAAGAAAATGTAAAAAAATAAAACGTTGGCGCAATTTTAAATACTGTTTTTAAAACAATCTCTTTATCAAATTTAAAATATTTTGATTGGTATGTCTGAAAACAGCGGAAAAAGATCCGCGCCATCTCCCGGAAGAGAATCTCATTAAAAGGCCGTCCAGATTCGCCTTAAAAGAAGCGATGGAGATAGATATAAGAACACCTATAGCTTTTCGATACAAGAATACAATTCTATATCACAAGCTGTAAAATACACCGGGCGTCCCATTTGAAAAAAAAATACTTTTAGTACCAAGAAGTTACCCCAAATCAACTCTAGATTGTAGGTCACCCTGTATAATATTTCTCACATTTTATTCCTTGGTTGAATAGTAGAGGACTTAACACCCTCCACAGTCAACATGCAAATAAAAACGCTCTACCTTTTGCTGTATAGCTGTTATACGCATTCATATTTTTTTTGTTCTTTTTTAGAGAAAGCAAAATAGATCTGAAACGGTAACCGATAGGTAAGTAGATGTTTTATAAAAGTGATTTTAAAATGCCTAGTAGAACCTAAAAATGTACAAAAAAGTATAGGTCTCTATTTATAATATCAAAGTTGGCCATGATTTTCGATTTAACCGGAAGGCGACACAGATGAAATTGTTTTATCTAAATAGATCATAGTTAACTATGCTTAATCTCAAAGTTTTGAAATCTAGATATCACTGCAAATTTAAAAACTTAATGGAAGGCTTTCGTGCATCATCCTGTATTTTTCTGCACTTTCTGCTACCTTGAATTCTCAGAAAGTAAAAAAAAGGTGAAAAACATTTCATAAAAGAACAAATTTTGTCGAACTCAACAGATATGTGTTGAATAAATGGTTAAAATATATAAAAGAAATGGGTCTTTTTAGGTGCAATCTTTACACGTGAATATCTCGGGACGTTAATTTTGCAAAACGGCCGACGGTATTATATTTAGCGCACTCGTATTGTGTTTGATAGGCAAGTCCCATCAATGTTGCCATTTTCGAGTAGTACAGTGTTCTTGCTACTTACAACTGTCTTGGTACAACATTTACAACCGAAATTTTTAACAAGGACGAAAATTGATAATGAGGCATCTTCTTGTTTCGAACCTCATTAAAAGTGAAGTACTAGAGATATATATTGCTATGGAATCAGGGGTATGGAATATAATTTAGTCATTTAAAATAGGTTTCAAAGCCAAATGAAGAAATAATTGAAAGTTGAAGCGCGTATTCGGTTGCCTACTTTACAGGCAAATTTTGAATTTGTTAAGAATGACTATAAAACTATTAACGGAAGGAAAACAAATTATGGAAAGGTGGAAAGAATACTTCCAGGATTTGCTAAGACAACAAATACCACAGCCAATTGAAGAAACAACTACTGAGTTCTCGAAGACAGACAAAACCACAGAAAATCTGGAAATCACAATAGAAGAAGTCAAAGAAGCAATAAGCAAGATTAGAAAGGGAAAAGCCACAGGACATGATAAAATAACAGCAGAGATGTTTAAGAACATGGGCGATGATGGTACCAAATTGTTTTGGAAAATCTGTAATAAGGCATGGAAGGAGAAAAAGGTACCCAAGGACTGGACAACAGGAGTAATTGTACCAATATATAAGAACGGTGATCAAAAAGAGTGTAATAACTATAGAGGTATAACGTTACTAAGCACTGCAGCAAAGATTTATGAACGAATATTAGAAAGAAAACTACGAGACATCATAGAACCTACCCTGGAAGAGGCACAAAGTGCATTTAGACGAGGAAGAAGTACGCAAGATCATATTTTCACATTGAAACAAATTATAGAGAAGTCGATCAAAAGCAAAACGAAAGCGTACTTCCTATTCATCGATTTACAAAAAGCCTTCGACAGAGTACCTAGAACGAGAATGTGGAAAATATTAGAACAAAGAGGGGTTAGTCGACTAATAATTGAGGCAATTAAATCACTGTATAAAGATAATGAGACTTATGTAATATACCAAAACATGAAGTCAGAATCCTTTCTTACAGCGGATGGTCTTAGGCAAGGAGGTGTTATAAGCCCACTGCTATTCAATGTACTGCTGGATCAAGTCATAAAGGAATGTCAAGCCCAAATGAGAAAACTAACAGTTGGATACAGAAATTTGAGGAGAGTAGAAATATCAGAATGTGCATTTGCAGATTATGTAGTGATAATGGCAAGAACTGAAGAAGGACTACAACAAAAACATCAATATATGGAATAAGACACTAGAACGATATGGCATGACAGAAAAGACGAAAGTAATGGTATAATGCAAGATAAAAGAAGAAAATTAACATTAAAATCAATGGAAAGAACATAGAACAGGTGAATGAATATAAATACCTAGGAGTAATTATACAGAACGACGGAAAACAAGATAAAAAACATACAAGAATAGAAAAAACAAATAAGGTTATATCATGCAATAAATCGTACGTTTATAAGGAAAAAAGAAATAACTAGAAAAACTAAAATGACCATTTTAAAACTGTATATAGACCAACTCTGATGTATGTAGTGAGACATGGACAATAAACACGACATGGAAAAGTAAACTTCAGGCGACTGAAATGAAGTACCTACGAGGGGTTAAAGGAATTACAAGACGAGACAAGATCGGAACGAAGACGTGAGGACAGAATTGGAAACAAAATCAATATTAGACTTCTTAGAAGAAAAACAGCTGGGACACGTTCAAAGGATGGGAGAAACGAGACAAACGAGGAGAGTATGGGAAGCAAGAGTGATTACAAGAACAGGAAGAGCACGACCTCCAGAAAATTGGGACAATACAGTGGCAAAGGCTATAAGGAGAAGAAGGATGAGTGTGGAGGAGGCAAGAAATATCGCCAAAGAGAGAGAAAGGTGGAAAATAGTGTACAGAACATAGAATAATATATCCCTACACCGAGAGGTATCTTGGGATTACGATTATATATAAGAATGACTATAAAAATGGACCATCTTAGCAATAGGTACTAAGTGTAGCCTTAATTATAATGTAAACTTTATTTTCTATGTTAATTCAAGCTTACATACACATACTACATAATAATAACATTTATATGTTATTATTATATTTTGCACGGAGAGATTTTTCATTCTTCGGATTTCTATTTGGTAACTTTTGCCGTATTCTCCTCAAATTAGAGAAAATAACGGTATCTTAATGTCGATTAGCGGTATCAATTCAAATTCAATGTTGGCTTCTCTGATAGCGATAACAATCGAAGGCAGATTACTGGTAATTTTAGTTTGAATCCTCATTCTGCCTGTGGCCATGAAAGACGACGGTTGATATTGAATTCCTATAACGTTATGCCACATTTTAAAAAAATATCAGAGTTCCACAAAGTGTTTACCTAAAAAAAAAAATATCGATATAACTCCTGAATAATTAAATCCTTAATATACCTGTAAAATTAACACTGCGTAGGCTTTCACGGCCGGTGTAACTATGACTAACAGCTTCTTGCGGGTTTCGCCGTGTGTCAAAACTTTCGCTCGACATTTCGCTGTTCATACTGACAGCTTCTTCAGGATAACTTTTGACACATAGTTTTGACACACGGCGAAACCCGCAAGAAGCTGTTAGTTATACCTGTAAAATTGTCAAAAATTTCCTACGAAGATTCCCGGCCAGTATAGCATTCCATGCTATTGACCCATTTGTGAGCCTGTCGAACCGAAAATCCAATCTGTACCCAGAGAATTGCATCTCCGTCCGGCTTAGGATATCCCTGCTTCGAAGTCAAGTTAGTATTCCATCAAGTATTTTCCACCTAAAAAAGAAAATAATGAATTAGTTTCATGTCAATTTTAATCAGAAATAAGATTTTTTTAATTTATGTTCACTATACGTTAATTTGGGGTTTGATTTATATCAACCGCCTTTAGTTTAGTTATTTTTAGGAATTTTTATATTTAAGAGTTGTATTCAGAGATTACTGAGTTGGTCTGTGATAAAATAGTTATTCTTAACAAATATCGATAACTCAGATGATAGTTTTCTATTAAATTTAGTTTTTGCTATTTCCGGGTAGATCTGCTATCACTGAAATAATGTCTTAAAATGCTTTTAAACATACTGGATCCTGTTTTTTTTTTTGACTGCTAAAATTGTCAGTGCATTGGTGCCTGACGAGTAAACAACCAGTATACTAGTCATTTGACGTTTAACAATCCGCTCTTAATTATTTCTTACTTCATTTCATTAAGTATGAGTAATTAAAATAATAAAATACATACAAACAACAAGGGTAAAGCTTTATTTTACAGCAAGATTTCAAAATAACTACGTTGTTTGTATTCTTGTTTGGTCTTGAAAAGAACACAGGTCATTTTTAATAAATTGTGGCAGGATTCATCATCAACAGTTTGTATACGGTCTTTCATTAATATAATCTTTGGCCTTTAAGTAGCCCTTAAAATGTAACCGTCCGAAAAAAAATCGGCTGATTCTTTTTGACCATGAAGATTCATATGGGATCTATAACTAATAAGTTAATGGAAAATAAATTTAGTGTTTTTCTATGGATGAATGTAGTATGCAAACCAGTTCTGAGAATTGATCTCACCACTTAAGGTAAATGTAGCTCCATCAGAAAAAATAGGTGTTTCATTCAAAATTTCAAATCGTGGAGTAGCAGAATAACATGTCATAAGTCACAAAGTTATATACGGTGTGCCATATAGGGATCCATACTTGGGCTTCTGCTGCTTATAATTTTCCAACCTAACTGCAAGTGAAATCTGTCCTTATGCAGAGGATGCATACATGTGGCTAATGGTAATATGTCGACTTTAGAGAGAAAAAAAACTCGCAATATATATTGTGGAAGAAGCCGATGACTGTTTCGCTAGTAATAAACTTAAACTTGGACGAAACAGTTCTGTGATTCAAAGGAGGTAATTGTTCCAGCCCATGCAGTCCTAAGTTTCCCAGCTTATATATAGACGAGAGCTTAAAATGAGAAACACTTGTATTCACTCACGAAGTAATTATTTTCTGTTATATTTGCTATACACAGAATTAAAAGTACAGCAACAAAAGACGCTGCAAGCTTAGTATAATTCACAATGATCTATTCTCACATGGGCTGCAGTATCTTGTTCTGGTGCCAATCCAGACGCGCGCTCCAGATCGTCCAGCTGCTCAGAAGCAGAAGTCAAAATCCTGATATGAAATATAATCAACTTTGTAGAAGTTTAGTAATAAAAATATACTCACCACAATATCGACATAGGTACATTCTAGTCAGCTTTAAATATGTTTACACAATGCAGACATATGTTTTCCAAAAGTGGTGATACACACGACTACAATACCCGACAGCGAAATAAGTTAAATACATGTTATCACCATTTAATACCAATGCAGCGTTACATTGACTATTGGGGCCAAAATTTATATAATATTTTATCAAACAGTGATGAGAGGGAACCTTCTCGAAACAATGGAAATCTGGAGGGCTGGTGCTCATGGCGGAGGAAAAGAAAGAAGAAGAGAACATGCACACCTATTGTCCCATATGAGTAAATGTCTTTGCTTGCTAAAACAACTATTTCTCTGCAGATTCAAAACGTAAGGATCTAGCGAAACAGCAACATGACTTCCGAGGAGGAAGATCAACATTGACCGTTTTAAAAACAATGAAGAACATAGTGGATAGAGCAGTATAGATAGAGCACCTATACTAGGAGAAACTTGTTAATAACACTGGATGTCCGAAATGCTTTCAACTCGGCACCGTGAGCAAAAATCTTAGCAGAGTTAGTAGGAGGGGCGTGGCAATCTGTATAATGTGATCGCCAGCTACCTCGAAGATAGAACAATTGAGATCGGGGAATATAGTTCAAAGGGTATAACGTGCGGTTTGCGCCTGGGCTCTACCTTGTGGAATTTGCAGGATATTTAGGGTCCCCAACAAGAGAAGGAGTACGTCTGATAGGGTATACGAATGACCTCGCAGTAGTAACATGCGGAGGATCCACCCAGAAGATCCAAACGGTAGCAAATGCCACCATCAAGGACATAATGTAGTGGCTACGGAACAGGAGGGTCTAGTACATTTCAGCGCCGAGACAATTCAGTGCCGGCTGTTTCAGCGCCGCGTTATGGATAACTTGAATGATTCATTTTTATGGAGAATTTTTATACCATGTGTATTGGTTGCAAACTACATATGTAACATTTTTCCAATTTATTGTAATTAATTGATACCACCCTTTTTCTGCCTATAAACATAGTCTAGCTTAACACTGCGTAGCTTTCACGGCCGGTTGTAACTATAACTAACAGCTTCTTGCGGGTTTCGCCGTGTGTCAAAACTTTCGCTCGACGTTCGCTGTTCATACTGACAGCTTCTTCAGGATAACTGAACTGAGCGAAAGTTTTGACACACGGCGAAAACCCGCAAGAAGCTGTTAGTTATAGTCTAGCTTAAGTAAAATAATGAGATCTTATGCAAATGGAGTCGCGAACTTCGATGAATAGAAAGTTGTTTTAAGGATGAAAATAAACTTTTTTCAGATTACATCTAAAGCAAAAAAAAAATTTGAATATCTTACCCAATAAGAAAAAAGTTTATTTTATCTGGCGTTTTTCCTCGTCCTAACGTTTCAATGCCGGGACGTTTTGACTCCACCATGTAATACCAGTTGAATTTGATTTAAACATAACACATTACTTTTTTTTGTATTGGAAGGGGTGAGAGGGGGAGGGGAGTAACTGTTTTAAATGGTAATTTTCTTTTTTGTGAAACATCTGGAGAGAGGATGAATCAGCAATGTTTCATCACTTCCTTTTTTTGTAACATTAGAAGGTGGAGGGAGGGCGTTTTTTTTTTGTTTTTTTTTTGCTTTTTTTGGTACATTCGGAGAAGTTGCATTAAGAAAGTTTCAAATCATATTTTTTTTAACATTGGATGGGGTGAGAGGAATTAGTCTTTTCAATGATATTTTTTTTTCTTTGTTTTTGAAACATCGGGAGAAAGAATGCATTATAAATATTTCAAATCGGTTTTTTTTTAATATTGGAAGGGGTGATAAGGGGAGAGGATTGGTTTTTTAAATGCAAATTGTTTTTTCTTTAGAAATATCCGGAGAGAGGATGCATTAAGAATGTTTCAAATGATTTTTTTTAATATTGGTAGGGGTCAAAGGGGAGGAAATTGGTTTTTTAAATGCAAATTGTTTTTTCTTTAGAAATGTCGGGAGAGAGAATGCATTAGGAACGTTTCAAAGCATTTTTTTAATATTGGAAAGGCTCGAAGGGGAGGGAATTGGTTTTTTAGAAATATCGGGAGAGAGGATGTATTAGAAATGTTTCAAATCATTTTTTTTTATATTGGAAGAGGTGGAGGGTATTAGGTTTTCTTAATGATAATTTTTATGATTTGAAACATTTTTAACGCAACCTCTCTCTTTCGATGTTTCTAAAAAAAGAAAAAAATATAAAAAAAAAAATTCCTCCCCTCCCGCCCCTTCAATGTTAAAAAAAAGAGTTTAAAACATTTCTAATGCATCCTCTCTCCCGATGTTTCGAAAGAAAAAAATATCTTTAAAAAAAAACTATTTCTTCCATTTCGATTTTTTCTTTAGATGTAATCTGAAAAGGTTTCTTTATTCTTAAAACAACATTCTATTCATCGAAGCTTACGAGGCCACCTGCATAAGATCTCACTATTTTACTTACTAGACTATGTTTATATGCAGAAAAGATGTGGTACTAATCGCAATAAATTCGAAAGTTGTTACATATGTAGTTTGCAACCAAATACACGTGGTACAAAAATTATTCCTAAGAATGAATCAATAAGTTATCTATAAGTTTACCTATTCAATAATGCGATGTTGAATCGGCCGGTGCTGAAATGTCCTGGTGCTGAATCGGCGGCGCTGAAACGGCGGCGCTGAAACGTCCCATTCCGGGAACAGGAAAAACAGAGACAGTCTCTTGATTCGGGGACCGAGACACCAGTAAATTCTAGGACCCAAAGGCAGTCTCCCTTTGAAGTAATCTTACAACAGTTCCGGGTGAAGGTGTACTCCCATACTGCCAGATATGCATCTTTAGTCCATAGAAATCCGACACTATTCGGTGACATGAGTGTTAACTATATGACTACCGAGAGATTTAAAACATAAGTAAAAGAATGAATAAGTAGTGAGTACTATAACGCCATGTTAGTGTACCCAAAATTGGCATTTTTCTTTGTTTGTAAGTTTGCACTCTGTATGTTTTGTTAACGAATTTTTGGTCTTTTTACCCTTTTACCGTTTTTACCCTATCCATTATTCTTATCTATTTATACTGTGTACATTTTTTTATCCCACACAACGTAATTCTTATAATGCATTACAGTGATTTCTGATCCTGTTTCTGAAATGAAACACAACACTACACCGCATTTAATTCTTGAAAGTCTGCTTATCTTGCCCTTCTGTTCAAGATTCGTACGCCTTTATAAAAGCTCGGAAAGAGGGAAGGAACGGTCTCACAGGATTTCAATAAGTTTCGATGGCATCGATGGTCTACTAATAAACGATTAGTAGGACTACAAAAACTAGAGTATTATCAATAGGTTAAGGAAACCCGCAAGTTTCGCCATATCCCATACGCGGATCCCCAGACGGGTTTTTAAGGGTACGGCAATGGATCCTAGGACAATTTTGGAATTACCCGATGAAGCCACCCAAGAGCTGATCCGAAAGGATTTGGGCGAAGATCCAAAAAGGTTGGGGAGGCAAATAGAATTATTCAATGAGTGGCTTCGTTGTGAATCTTATCTGCCAACAGATGTCGGTAAGAGCAGTAGTTACTACTTTTAAAATCAATCAATCACAGTTCATCCATTGCAATATCATTTTGAACAGTAAACTAAAATTGAGGAAGGTTATTTTGGAAAAACACGTTGGAAATATTTGAATTTGCAGGGATACTTTGCCCACAAGTACAGTGCTATCCAATAAAACCTCGGAAAAATATATTTTAGTTCTGTAAGGTAGGTCTCGAACAAGAGGGGAAAAAAATATTTGGAACTTAACACAAAAATGTAATTCTTTATAAAAATTTTTGCTTGGCTCAAAACCTCCAATTCTGAATAAAAATCTAAACGCTATATTATGGTGTTGCATGAGAGGAAGGCTATCAACCATATTAGTTGCAATTATTATTTTATGTACACACCTGTTTGTAAGTCCAGTATAATTTGGGTTAAATGGAAATTGAATATATAATTTATCGTCTGGCGACTGTACGATATTCTGGTATCCTAGGACTCGACTTTACTTGAATGGGGTAGTGACTCAATGTAATTCGTAAGAAATAAATGAGTGGAAATCCTTGGATACGGGTGGTTGATAAAAAAAAATTCTTTGAAAACTGTTTTATTTCTTCATCAAGAAAATTAATTAAATCATATTCCTGTCGTATATCCTTTATCGAAGGGAATCTTCTTTGTAAATTCATGTAATTACCTTCGACCTAAAAATATACAGAACAAACGTCAAGAATGTTCAACATTATAAGAAATTTTCTGTGTTTAGTATACCTTGGTACATTTTCTATATGGAATCAAACCTGTCTCTGCTCTTACGAATATAATTATACACTTTGGATGCTGTGAAGAAGGTTTTTCCCTGGGTTTTTTATAATACCGGTGTTGTTCTCCCGATTTGAACCCTTCTCTGTAACATATGGAATGTCACTGCGAGGAAACCTCATTCTGAAGTACTCTAGGGTGTGTACAAACTGATATACGAGGTATCTGGTCAAAGCATTGTTTAAATTTCTGTGTAATTAACATTTCGAACATTTTGAGGTTATTTTTCATGTCTGCAAAATGACAGTTGACGTTGGTTTGCGATACATTTCAAATAGTAATTTGTTATCCACAGAAGTGTAGATAATCGTAAGGTCCAGAAAGTTAATGAGATTACGTATTTCTATTTCTAAAGTAAATTTTATGGTATTAGGTAAAGTATCGAAGTAATACAGAAAATCTTGTAGTTGTAGGTGATCACCAGACGAGACCATAAAAATTTCATCAACTTATCTAGCATAAAATTTGATATGTTTGCAAAAGAGATTATTATGCACAAGATATATTGACTCAAAGAAGTTCATAAAAATATCTGCCAAAATCAGTAAGATCGGGGAACCCCATAGCTTGACCCACTCTAGACTATATACAATTCGTTATTAAACTGGAAGAAATCCTGTTCAAGACAAATTTCAAGTAAATCTACCAGCTCATCCCATGTTCTATCAGTGGAACGAAGTTTATCAACTACAAGTTGTATCACCTCTTCGCGGTGTATTGGTTAATAAATTGTGCACATTTAAAGATAAGAAGATATCATTATCTTGAATGTGAAAATCTTTTAACTTCTGTCTAAGGTGTATTATTTATTTACTGTATATTTAAAGCAATTGTTAAATAACGTTTTTAAGAAGCTATTCAACTATTTGGACAGAGCATAAACATTCAGGAGTACTTACATACAGTTAAGGTGGTAAAGCATAGTCTGATCTGAGATCCCTCATTCATTCATTCATTCATTCATTATTAAGTTAGGGTGGGTACCTAAAGTCCGGGCACTTGAGCTAGGTGCTCATTGTACCATCCCTATTAAGTCTCTTATTTCCACTTGAGCAGCTTGGTGTTCCCTATAAAGCCCAGTATCCTGTCCAGTGGGAACTTGAGAACCTTCGAGGGGTCGAAGAGATCGCTCCCGAAATATTTCTGCCTGAGTACCTTCAATTCCTCACATGTGCAGATTACATGTAAACTCGTTTCCTCCTGTAGTTCGCATCTTCTGCACCACGGTTCGCTTACTCGGCCCGTGTTTTATAAATGCTTTTTCAGGAGACAGTGTCCAGTTACCAGCCCAGTAATGGTTTTAGCTTCTTTCTTGCTGTGCCTGAGTAGGTTATCAGAGAATCTAGCATCCCAATCTTCTGTTAGCGCTTTGGTATGGAGTTGACCTTCAGTCGACCTCCATGTCTTTGTACTTTCTTTATCTAAGCAGGTCCAGATCTCCTTCCTTGCGGAATCCTTGGTAATCCCACATACGGGCTCTGGACCCATGAAGTGTCGAGATGGCAACGCCGACGCTGGTCACAATCATAGATAATAAATACGTTATATAGACATAGATGGCAATGTTAGTACAAATTTTATTAGTCAGTAACCATATAGCGTTAGTTCTGTGAAACTAAAAATTACTAGCGGCAAATTTGACTTACTGACAACCTTTCAAGGTTTGTTGACATATACATATAAAGCTTGAAGTTAAAATGACTAATTGAGCAAGACTGTAATACGTTGACGTTATACGAATTACAATTTTGCTCAATTAAACGTCTTTACTTACCTTACTTACTAGAGCGCTGTCCTTATCATTTAAATATGTCTATCAGCTTGATACGTTTTTAAGTTTTTCAACTTTTTTTTACTTCTTCATAAAAATTCTCACCTAAAGGACTAGATAGCAGGGAACAATTAAACAACCGTAAAGAGGTTTTAGTTTTTATAACAGAAACAAATAAGTCTTCAAGCTAAATTACTCAACTGCGTTACCAGTACGCTACATTGACAATAATAACTGTCAAGTTTCTGTATTTAGGAATCGTCAACAACTGTGGCTAGTCACCCCACGCGGTTACCTTAGGGCGCGTACCGTAAATATAAAATTGTAACCAAATGGTTAGTTGCGATTTATTTGCGGTTATTAGTGATTGCCGATTATTTCAGAAAATTTACGGGACACTTTGGTTGATGTCAAGTATGTTAAGTTTTTTTTTTGTTTTGTACAACTTTTAAAGATAACCACCATCGTCCATGTGGTTTTGGTGGATGCGACGCGCTTTGATTGACCGCGTTTTATGCATAGATAAAGTAGGTTGGTTTATCTTTCCGCAGTGGAGGGGATAGAAAAATCAGAAAATCGTAAAGATGAGCGAGGTTGTTTTTGGTGACAACTAAAATAACCAAACTTCAGCAACCGCGTTCCGTAAATATCATAATTTTCAGGAACCTGCTTTATTTGGGACACAAAACCGAGAATTTGGTTGCTATTTGTGAATTACGGTACGCGCCCTTAGTTATCATGGTTCGCTCGTTGGTTTTCTGTAGGCGACGCGACGCGGGACGGTGATTTTAGAGACAGTTCTGTAAACTAACAAAGTGACGTGAAGGATGTAACTGCGGTTTCACTATAAAACATTAGTAGAATCCATAGAATAACCTGACTAGAATGGTAACTCTCATATGCCAACTCGGACTGCGTTTAGCAATGCCAGTGGACTATTCTTGTACTAAAAATTTATTGGCGGGTAATTTAAATGTTTACTATTATTTGCTCATTTATATTTATGATTTGAAATAGAACAAAAACACATGATTTTGTAAAATATAATGTTTACTATTATTTGCTCATTTATATTTATGATTTGAAATAGAACAAAAACACATGATTTTGTAAAATATCTTTATTAATTGCGCAAAAATACAATAAATTAAATGTACATGGTATTATTTACTATGACAATAGTATATAAATACATAAACATTTATTTTAAATCAAAAGTTAATGAAAAGCAAAAAAGGAATAACAACATATTCATTGAATATTACATTTTTAGAGACAAATGTGAAAATTGAAGCAAAAAATATGTAATAATATTATCTAAACAAAGCATACATACAGTAAATTAAATTTTAGAAATAGGTCGATGAAATATGTGAATCCATAAACATATGTCGGAATAACATTGAATAACCAAAATTTGTGAAACGAATAATTATTTGTTCAAGAAAACACAAGCCGCAAGAATTTTTGATTTGATAACGCTCGAATCGATAACACTCAATAGGCTGTCAGAACCAAAATGACACAAAAACAACATAGGGGTAACACATGATTTATTCCAGCATTCGGCGCCGCCTGGTGGATTGTACCCCACAACAAATCGTGACGTCACGCTGATATAAACAAATCGTATTTAGTGCGCCCCCCCTGATGTAGAGCATCATTCCGTTTATTTAGGCATTCTAAACATTTTTAAACTTCGATTGCTCTCCCCTGATAGCTCGTAGTTTTAGATTTTCTATATTAGTGATGGTCTTCGTTCCATCACAATTAATCTTATGGCCAACAATAGCGAATACTGTACTAAAAAAAAACCCTGCTCTACCCTTATGTTAGTGTGTCTAATATAAAAAGTCGAACACTCACCGCAAAATATTTTATATACACCTTGATTCTCTAGGAAGTAAATTCTTTAGGTGATTTTAGCACTTAATTAATTTTTTTTTGTAAGGGAGTGAATACTGTTTAAATACCATATATTTTTAAGCTGTTGAAAGATGAATTAAATTTTCATTGTGAAATAAGAATTACTTTATTATTTACAAGTTGAAACAAGAGATTCCCGGCATTTTACCTAGGATAATTAGTAGTACGTATCACATCAGTTAATGAGATGAAGGTCATATTTGATTACAGATGAACGCTTAGTCCTAAATTTTGTGAGACATTGCAAATGCGACTTGGAAAAAGCGAAAAGGAAATTTGAAAACTTTTTGTTCTTCCGCCTTAAGTGGAAGTCTTTGTATTCTAACAAGATTGAATCTTTCTTTGAAGGCGTACCAGTGCAACGGTGAGCTACTTTAAAAGAATACGTATACAGGGTCGCTAAAAAGTATGGATACAGTTAAATATTATGAAAACTATTCAATAAAACTTGTTGAAATTTGGTACATGGTTAAAAGTATTTAAATTTTATCATCTAAGATGTTCTTCAAATTTCTATCTTCATTTGTTCTGGGGATACAAGGCTAAATCGATTTTTTTTAAATGGCACGAAGGGTCAAATTTAATATTTTTGAAAAGAGATTTTTTTCTGCGTTCTGTGATGTAACACATCCATCTCTTATTTTAATCGAAACTTAAAAAAAATTTCGAACTAAGTAAAATTTTGAAAAATAAAAAATTTTGTTAGCCTTGGAAATGTTGTCTTTATCTATCGTTACTTCTTCGCTGCGTGAAGTTTGACCAAAAAATAAATAATAATTGTAAAAATAACACATTTAACTGAAACAGAACAGATTTTAAATGAAAAAGAAAGCTCAAACAAGAAGTTATATAATTTTTATGTTACAAAAAGATGTTCGAAATGATTTCCATTTACCTCCTGGCAATAATGAAACGTTGAGCAAAATTTTGCAAAGAATCAATCAAAATATTTGGAGAAATAACTGGCAATTTCGTTTCTTATACGTTCTTGTAGGTCTTCGATTTGTAATGGTCTGTTGACATACACTCGATTTTTTACATGACTCCACAGGAAAAAATCAAGTGGGGTCAGATCAGGAGACCTAGCTGGCCATTCAATCGCCCCCTTCGCCCTATCCATCTACCGGGAAATGTTTCATCCAAATATTCGCGCACTTGACGACCAAAATGCGGCGGTGCTCCGTCTTGTTGAAACCATATGGTTTCTGTTGGTATACAATTTCGATTGCCGTGGTTTGGAAATATTTTCCTAAGTTCTGGAACAATATGTTGTTGTAAAAGTTGCAAATATCTTTCAGACGTTAAATTGCCGTTAATGAAAAAAGGACCTACGATATTCCGACCAATAATGCCACACCAAACATTAATTTTCTGTCGATGCTGCGTATGAACCTACTCCATCCAATGCGGATTTCTGTCAGACAAATATCGACAGTTATGGCGGTTAACATATCCATTTAGACAAAAAGTTGACTCGTCAGAGAAGAGGACTCGATTAAAAAAGTTACCATCCTGATGTATTCTGTGCATCATAGTTTCGCAAAATTCGGTTCTACGGTCAAAATCGTCGTCACTTAATTTTTGTAGCAAGTGAATTTTATAAGGATGATATTTTTCGCGTTTCATTAGTTTTTGTATGGATCCTCTACTCATGTTGTGGTTCAACGCCAACTGTTGTACTGATTTTTTGGATTTTCTACCACATCCAACATAACATTCAAAGATTTTTTTTCGTTGGTAACAATTCGAGGTCGCCCAGGTCTTGCACGGTCTTTAACGCTACCGCGCTTTCTGTCGCCATAACCAACCATCATGAGAATTTCTATACGCTCAGTTTCGCTTAAATGTACCATTGTTATACAAATTATTGCACACAAGTTTAATTTTTGGCGAATATGCAAGTGACACATCGTCAATAACAGCATTTTCAAGCTAACTTAGTTTATTTTTCCAGAATTAAAATTTTTGAATTTTAATTTTTTTTGCCTTTTAATAAAAGTAAAGGTGGGCATGTGTTACATTACTGAATTCATAAAAAAATGCTCTTTTTAAAAATATCAAATTTGACCACCCGTGCCATTTAAAAAAATCAAGTTAGCCTTGTATTTTCAAAATAAATGATGATAGAAAATTGAAAGAAATCTCAGATGATAGAATTTAAACACTTCTAACTGTATGCCAAATTTCAACGAGCTCTGCTAGACCGTTTAGAAAATATTTAACTGTATCCATACTTTTTAGCGACCCTGTATATAAAAGAAAAATATATATATTTCGTTCTGTTTTAGATTTTTCTGGGCATGCCCAAAGTTAACTCCGGAAGGCTATAGAGTAGGTATTGGCCGTTTACCTGAAGATGTTAACCAATTTGACTTTGAAAAATTGTTTCATTTTACGCTAACATTGCGTAAGTAAACTTCAAATCCTTAACCGCATGCCTAGAAGAAACCGTTGTGTTTCACATTTACAGTGGAATTCGTTCTGCTAGAAGATGAATGTTCCGCTGTGCTTGGATTGGTAGATTTGCAGAATTTGAGTGTGGCACATCTTGGCAAGTTGAATCTTAGGCTATTGGCCGAGGGTGTTAACTTGGTCTATAACATTAACCCATTGAGGTACAAAGCCATGCACTTTGTTAACGTACCCCACGTGCCCGAAGCGATAATTAATTTACTGAAGAAATTAACTCCTCAAAAAATAATTGACAGAGTAAGTAAGATGGGTAATAAAAAAAAACACTAATTTTGTTACTACATAAAATCCTGAGGGATCAAAAAGCCTTCCGATTCAAAGTCGCACAAAGTATATTAGTAGATTTAAAACCAATAATTTTTCCTATTTCGCATTTACAATGAGCACCGTTTGCTGAAGAGCAATGTCATAAGGTTCCACTTGTAACACTGTTTTTCAACTGTGTGACATTGGGCGCATTCAGCAGAAGCACACAGGAATTGTGTCACAAACATGCAAACATTGAAGTTAAAATAAACGTAAATTATTGCAAAATAAAAATAATAGTATAAAAAATATGTGTTGCCATGACTGTTGTAATACGAGTACAAGTTTGAATCACGAGGCGCGTAACATATATGTAGTAACATATTAAAACACTAATACATACTACTATAACATATATTCCAGTGCATACATTCAGGTGCATAAGGTAAGACGTTTTTGATAAATGGAATTTTGAAGTGCCTTGTTTTATGAAATTATTTCATGCCTTTTCTAATAAAAGGAAAAAGCATACTTATAAGCAATTATGTAATGTATTTTTTGTTAGCGTCTGTAAGTTTATATTATATATAAAATACCTGAAACTGTAAAACACCTGTCATTACGAACACAGCTAAAACCTCGAGGTTCTGTCTAGTTACCATTACCTTGATGAAGTTAGTTAGTTTTCCAGTTGACTTCACTCTCCTGCATAACTTGTACGATGTGGTGTTTATTCATTTCTCTTTGTACTTGCTTGGCCAAGGAGTTCCTTCGTGCAGTCCACCTTTCACATTCGAACATAACATGTTCTGGCGTCGCCTCCTCTGCACAGTTTGGGCATAGGTCGTCTTCCACCAGTTTGAATCTCTTCAGATAAATGTTTATAATTTACTTTCTTTGGATTATGAACTACATCTATCTAAGAATAACAGTTGTAGATCGCTACGTTTTTGTTGAATCGCTCTTTTTTCTTAAATCACTTCTATTAAACTGCTAATTTGAAAATCAATGCCTGAAATTTTATGTTGTTTGCAATATCTTGTTTGTTAAATTAAATTAAAGTTAGATCGAGCACTGTGGGATATACTGATAACTAACGTACTGCTGTGTACTGAAGGTACCAAAGAAAATGCAAATGATTTATAAAAATGAAAAATAAATTTACTAAAATTGAAATTTAAATACAAGCACAATGCTTCTAATCACCCAAACCGCGGTGATTAATTATAAAAAAACAAATCAGCAAACTAGAAAACGGAAAAATTAAACTCTTCAAACTTAAAATACCTTCCAGAACAAATATAATAACTGATCTTATATCTATTTTGTGCACACAACAATACAATAACAATTATTACTAAGTGAGTCCCTTGATGGATGATTTAAATCAGAATTAACGAAACAAATCTTTAAATAAAAATGTAATACCAAAATGGCAGCAATGAAAATAAAATTACATGTACTTACACGGCATCTGTCAGGGAACTGACTTACAAGGTTAAACACAGTCGTATACATATAAAAATCTACAGCTGCGTGCGCTGCAACGCACAAAGATCATAGAAGACAACTACATTTAAGAAGGACATGAGCTAACATGAGCAAATAAAAATATATTAAAGAGTGAAAACAAAATCAACTGAACATTTAAATAAACAAATTAAACAATTAATTCAATAACTAACTCTTATACAAAAATTAAAACAATTGAATCTGTGGGAACTCCCACGAAGCATCGATAAAGGCAAATCGGATAAAAATATCCACATCTGTGCATCTTCAAAAAAAAACTCTCGCGAATACAAGGTGTTCGTCCACAGCAGTACGAAATACAAATAAACTTCTATCTCGCAACAGTTTTTATTCTTCACACTATGCACATTTCATTAGCTACTATATAAATTTATCGTGTGGTAACTAAAGTCCTAGGATACCGGAATATCGTACAGTTACCAGACAATAAATTTGTATATTTAATTACCATGGTTACAATGCGAATTAACCCAACTATATACTATATACATCTACTATGGTTGGTGGTTCATCCTACGTATGTAGATGTACCATAAGAAATAATTGGTATTCTGACAAAATACTTGTACACCTGATGTTAGCGTAGCTACTGAAATATACATAGTGTGGATATTAAAAACTGTTGTGAGACAGTTTATTTGTATTTCGTGTGTTAGCTTTATTTGTTGTTTAATATTACAAATCATTGGAAGCTGATTATAATAAATGGAATTTAGGATTCGCCCTAATAAGGGTGACAAATGCATTCCTTACATACCCCAACGAATAACTTAATTACGGCTTTATTTTACTGCATTTCAGACTTACGGCCATAAAACCATGGAAGATTTACAAAAACATGTGCCTAAGAAGTATTTACGAAAGAATGGGGTGGTTGATGCACAGTCTTGGGACGAAGCCAGCAATTAAATGGGAACAGTATTCCTTCATAATAAGGAATGGCAGCAGAAAACGTCAAATTGCAATTAACAGGAGAGATACCACAACATAAGCGTCAGCTTGATTCGTTCGAGGACTTTGCAATGGATGGAAGCTTTAGACAATTATCTATTGATTGAGTTAGAAATATTCATTTCGTACTTCTTACGTTTATTTAAAATAAGTAAACATACTTCTTGTTACTGAAAAGTAACATTATTAGCTTAGAATAATTATGTGAATTAATAAAAATTGTTGAAATAATTTTCAAACAAATAAATAAAAGCGTCGCGTACTGTAAGATATTTTAGTTATGTGTATCAGCGAGAATCGAACCTTTATTAAAACTCTGTCCTTTTAAATAAATATGTTCTGTCCGAAGACTTTTGAATAAAGATTGTTGAATCCGCATCCAGTTTTCTATCCTTGATTCAGCTTGGTAGAAAATGGTTGAGGTTAGATGTTGTGTTCTGATTATAAGGCTTGCACTCAAAATTATCGACAGCATCACGCGCTAATTATTTCCTTTACTAATGTGCAAGTAAGTGTAAGTGCAGCGAAAGTAAATCCTTCTAGAAGAATATTTGGCGATCAAAAGTCATAATTCGCAATATGGTCGGGAACCATTTCTTATTTATATTGTTCTTCTTATTTTTATATTCTTTTATTTAAAAGAAATAACTACAGATTTACAGGTTGTCAAATGTATATTTTTGAAAAATTGTACCCCATCGTCACAACTGTTACGCTCAATAAAAAAATAGCGGGTTCCCCTGATCCCTGTCTGCATTATCAATTAATGTGTGCAATTTTCAATTGTGACATTGTGTTCATTTGATTATAATTAGGTTTAAAGCCTATATGGTTTTTGTATTTTTTAATTCTGCATCCCCAATATCTGGATATGTCCGAAACAACTACATAGTTATAACATCATCAGTACACTGAGAAAAATAAAAAAGTCGGTACAACAAAAATTATTATTTTGAACTTTTTGCATTCACTCAACCAGTTTTCGTTTAAATCAGCACACTTAAATTTTATTGCAAAACAGTAACCTCATTGAAAGAAAACGCATATTTTAGTTGAATTATATGTGTTGATTCAAACAATTATTTGCGTTAACCGTCAATGGAACTACAAAATTAGTTAACTGAATGCATGTGCGGCCGATTTGAACAAACATTTATTTTAATTCAACATTAAGATGATTGGATGAACCACAATTGCAGATTGATTCAAAACATTAGTGCAACTAATTCTGCGTAATTGATTAAACATTCCGGTGGTTTGAACATATTTAAATACAAAAATTTGTTGAGTGAACCAATTATTGGTTGAATCAACACATCTTTTTTTCTCGGTGTAGATGTTAAACTTTGGTGAATAGCTATTTGAAATTGAGAGTCTAATTTAAGTTGTTTGTGTGAAATGACATACATGTATTTGAATAGATCCTATAGACAGTAAGAGTCTCATAAAGCTATCTCGGCATTTTTAAAAATTATTTAGTACTTAATACTTGCACGATGTATAACAATACGACAGCTCATGCCAAATATAAACACAATAAATTATTAGTTACACTGCTACTTAGAAACTAACTCAGATTATATTAAATCAGGATTGGGGTGGTCTATGAACCTGTTTCACCGCGATCTTTACAGATCTATTGTGATTCCTGGACGATGCTCTCTAATTTTGCCCTTTTAATTAGGTTTATTATCTTTGGAACGGCTCCTTTGTGTAGCCGCTAGCTGTGGGTTCTCCATGCTCATTACTAGAAACCTTGTCCTCGCTAGGTCTTCACAGAGGCACAGCACATGAGCTGGTGTTTCTTCACGTTTTTGACAGAATCTACAAGTAGCGTCATTTTCCAGGCCTATGTTGTATATACATATGTCTAATTAATCGACAGTCACCAGTCAGCAGACCTGCTATCGTTTTGACAGTCTTTCTGTCTTTATTCAATACATCTCTAGTAAATTTAGGCCTCTATTCCTTTAGGAACTTTTTTGCCTCTCTCTATCCCGGTGATTCTTGCCACCACTCTCTGGACTGAATATGTATCGATTCATTTTAATTTGCGATTTGGTAGTGCCGAAAGAAGCGCCACCTCCAACGCATGACCTTGAAGAAGCTCGCCTAGCCAGCTCGTCCGCCACCTCATTTCTTCTCACGCCCGAGTGGCTAGGGACCCAGGCCAAAGTTAATTCCCTTTGGGTGCCCACCTCATTTAGGGCGCTTACGCAGTTCCAAATCAGCTTGGAATCCATACTTACGGAACTATAGCTTAACAGAAATCTCGTAATAGTGGTGAGTCATTCTGCGCACATTATACTGGAGTGGGCGGAACGTATACGATGGCTGGTTTATGATGACACGTGAGTGCAATTGCTTTAGTTCTGTCCATTTCGCCAGCGTGCAACTCTCACGAGCGATTTGTCGAGTTGTAAGCGCTTTAAGCGTGGACCGACTGTCAAGAAAATAGCGACGTTTTTACCTGACTCTTTCTAATTCTCGGACACAATGGTGGATTGCAGCAAGCTCAGCTTAGAACACCGTTGTGTCTTTGCTGAAAAGAAAAACTAACTCAACACTAAAAAATTATTTTTTTTTCCCTATCTCTTAATCTGCCTAATATTGTTTGAAAAATTACATCTTTTTATTTCCGCTTTTGTCGCATACGTCGTACATATTTGATCGCATGAATAAACAAACAAAAATGAAACAAAAACCTTTTCTACACAATTCATATTTATCTTAAGGCTGCGCTATTTGTGGTGGGGAGAGGTTGTCAAACGATGGTCAAACGTGACATCCGTGACACCAGAAAGTACTGGTCCCTAGAGTTATTAATAGCAAAAATACGTGCGAAAAAGTAACGTCATTATTACTGTATATGGCATAATACAACCAGTTGAAGGCAATGATTAATAAGTTGCCTGCCCACTCGCAATGAATTGTTGCAGAATAGCTTATATTTGTCAATATGTATAAAATTTAAATATGTATTGTATAAGTGACGTATTTCATGACAGCTTCATAAATAACCTCAAAAAAAAGTAAAACAAATAATCATCAGATATTCTAAAACTTAACAATGATAAAGCCTTAGTAATGGAAAAATATATTCAATAAGGATAAAATTTTAACTTCAACTACGTATTGCTGTGGTTTGGCACCCGGGTTTCCGGAAATTCAAATTTGTATTTTTATTCATACCAGATTACCTTTATCAATGCAATGATAGAGTTTCCACAGTTTTAATATTTTATTTTGAAAAGATTTTGTTAATTGATTTGATTGTTGGAATTAATGTAATTGTTCAGTTGTGTATTTTAATTTCATTCAATTGTACATATTGCGTTGTACAATTGAATGAAATAAACTATAAAATATACAGTATTGTATATTTTATAGTTTATATGCTTGAATCTTCTTAGAAGATTTCTGCGTTGCGAGCGCACGCAATTGTAAATTTATATATATGCGAGGTTTGGGCCTCTTATATTTTTCTGCACATATCAGATATAAGATCCTTTATTTTAATTTGTTCTAGAAATTTTTGTTTTTTGTTTAAAGAGTTTAAATTTTTCCGTTTCTAGTTTACTGATTTGAGTTTTAATATTTAATCACCTCGTGTAAGGTGAAAAGAAGTCTTGTGCTTGTAATTAAATTTCAATTGTGTATATTTGCTTGTTTTTGTCCACGTTTAAATTTAATTTTGTTTGGTTTAAAATTTGAAACCACGTGTTTTTTTTTGTGATATAGGATTTTCTTCTAGCACAAATCTGTCTTTTGTTTGTTGAAGGACTTGCATTGTCCTTTTGTCATATTAGTTTCTTGCAGTCTTTGAGCATAAATTTTTGGCAATCCCAACGTGTGACTCGACGTTGTTGTAATTGTAATTAGTAAGATTAGGATCCCTGATTTAGAATTTGTGAGAATTTCTCGTTGCATTGATAAGGCTAATTGTTTTTTTTGTGTACTTAAAAACTTTTTATATACACCGCTGCGAGAATGAAGATGGACAGGACCACAAGGGAACAGGAAGTGGACGTTCCTGGAGACCAGAGTTGGCTGAGCCAAGGAACTCACGGCAGGAAGGAGTCGGTTGTGGCAGGAACAAAGGGAAGGATGGACGAAAAGGATATACAGAGAGATGGAGGAAACAGGACTAACAATAAGGAAAGTATTAATAGTATGAATGATATGATGGCAATGCTTAGAGAGTTAATGAGTGACACTAAACAAATGATACAAAAACAAGAGAGACATGAAGAGTGGTTGAGACAATATGAGGCAGAAAAGAAAGTTATTCAGATAAGAGGGGATAAAAGAAATTGGGATTCAGATACTTCTAATGAGGAGAAAATTGATGATAATGTTGATGATTTGAGTAAAGAAAGGGAAGATGAAGTTGTTGATTTGAATAGAGAAAGGGAAGATGAAGTTGTTGATGATTTGAATAAAGAAAGGGAAGATGAAGTTGTTGATGATTTGAATAAAGAAAGGGAAGATGAAGTTGATGATGATTTAGGTAGAAAAAGGGAAGAGGATGATGAAAATGTTAATAATTTAGGTAGAGAAGAGGAAAATGTTGATGATTTAAGTAGAGGAAAGGAGAATGAAAATGTTGATGATGAAAAAATTGAAGTTTGTGATGATAGTTTTAAGTTTGAAATACAAGGTTGCGGAAAAGTTGGTAGAGGTGATGATATACAGGGTAGCGAAAAAGTTGTTGGAGATGAAGTAAATGGTGATGTTGGATCCGAAGAGGATATCGAGGTAGAAGGTATTGGTGAGTCAGAGATTAAGGTTATTAGTAAGTTAGAGGTAGAGGAAGAAGAAGTCAACAATTCCCAAGGAGAATCCCCAGAAGAAGTAATCAATTCCCAGAGAGAATCCCCAGATGTCGTAAATGAAATTGAAATCAATTGTGATGAGAAGTTTGAAGCTGAAATCAAGAAAGTTTCCAACCAGTATGTATTATTAGAAGATAAGTTACCTGTTATTGTTGTTGAGTACGAACACTCTCCTGAAGAAGCTGATGAAATTAAAAGCGATCACGAGATGAAGTTTAAGTCTGAAGTCAACGAAATTTCCAACCAGTATGTATCCTTAGAAGATAAGTTCCCCAGCATTATTATTGTCGATGATGAACAGATGAAAAGATTTTTTCTGTTTGTCAAGCTATCCTTCTGGAATTCCATGCGAGAGGCACATCCAAGGAATGGAGAAGTTCCTCAGGATGCAGACCCACCACTGCCACCGACTGCCACACCGACTGCCACACCGACTGCCACACCACGACTGCCACGCCGATTGCTGTCCGAAACTGGATCTACCGGATGGTATGTTGGACACTTCCACCTCGAGCCAGGGTAGTTTTCAGCACCCGGAAGTGACGTTTTCACCCCTGTGTGCGGACAAACAATACCGTATTTGTTTGTTTGGTGCGGGAAACTTTAGAATATTGCTTTTTTATGTGCTGACAATGTCTAATGAGAAAAACTCAATTTTCGTTGTAACTTTCGTTTTCTCCTTAGAAATTGGGAGATGTGCTGTGGTTTCACACCCGGGTTTCCGGAAATTCAAATTTGTATTTTTATTCATACCAAATTACCTTTATCAATGCAATGATAGAGTTTCCACAGTTTTAATATTTTATTTTGAAAAGATTTTGTTAATTGATTTGATTGTTGGAATTAATGTAATTGTTCAGCTGTGTATTTTAATTTCATTCAATTATACATATTGCGTTCACCAGTATTGTATATTTTATAGTTTATATATTTGAATCTTCTTAGAAGATTTCTGCGTTGCGAGCGCACGCAATTGTAAATTTATATATATGCGAGGTTTGGGCCTCTCAAGGGCAGTTCCTTGAAAGATACCGTAAGTACATGTTATATTGTTTTCGTTGCTGCCATTCTTGGTTAGTTCATTTAATTTAAAGATTTTGTTTCATTTAATTTGAAATTATTTCATCAATCAGGGAACTCTGTAAATAATAATTGATATTATATTTTTGTGCACATATCAGATATAAGATCCGTTATTTTAATTTGTTCTAGAAATTTTTGTTTTTTGTTTAAAGAGTTTAAATTTTTCCGTTTCTAGTTTACTGATTTGAGTTTTAATATTTAATCACCTCGTGTAAGGTGAAAAGAAGCCTTGTGCTTGTAATTAATTTTCAATTGTGTATATTTGCTTGTTTTTGTCCACGTTTAAATTTAATTTTGTTTGGTTTGAAATTTGAAACCACGTGTTTTTTTTGTGATATAGGATTTTCTTCTAGCACAAATCTGTCTTTTGTTTGTTGAGGGACTTGCATTGTCCTTTTTAATTGTAGATTCATGCAGGTTTTGTTTTCGTCCAGGACCATCAGTCCAAGGTTAGATTTTTCCTGCGAAGTTGTAATTAAATGTTTTTTTTTCTTTTTTTTATAACAATAAAATTAATGATTTTTAACGTCATTCAAAGTTTCTATTCTTTTTTTTTTGATTCAACCTTTTCAATTTTTAATAATTAAAGATAGTCAATTTACTTACGCCCACATTTTACTTTTCAAGATTAGTTTAATTGCGAAAGTAACCCTGAAAGTAGAGAGTTCTTTTGCGCCCTTTTATTTTTATCCGCTGGGCTAGTAAATTTAAATTTTCATTTTTTAATACTTTTCATTCTGCATTTATGCTTGTACCATCAGTACACAGCAGTATGTACACCAGCGACACTTTCTAATTGTACGACCTACAGGGTAAAATAGAGCCTACATGTTTAGCGTGGATAGTAGACAGATCTATGCATTAACCGGCCGCTTCGAAATGTGTAAACACAGATGTGCTGTCTGTTATTTTAAAAAAGCTTAGGCTGGATTTATTAATGTGCGAAGTTGAATGCATCTATTATGTACTTGTTATCTTTGCGTAGGAATAAATTTATTTGATGGTTGAAGTATTTCCAATAACTGTAATTAATTAAATGATTTTAAAAGGTATTTTCATTTTACAGTTGAACTACGACTAGGAACTAGACCAAAGGCATGTTAATTATACAATAAATAGCAATATCACTGGGTTTACTACTTTTATTTATTTTACAAGTATGCAAATAGTAATGAACGCATCAAAATGGATCGCATGTATATATTTAAGGTATCCAGTTATACTGAAATCAGTAAAGCATATCTCCGTTATGTTTATATTTTTTAATCTAATTGATATCTGACGATTTCATATCAATTTCTTAATCTGCTCCGGCTTCCTGCTTTGACATTAAATAATGAAAGAGATATAGCCACGATTTTTATATCAGATAGAACGAAGTTCTACGCTCGTCAGAAATATTTTTTGGTGGTTATAGCAATAGTGTGTTTTTATTAATATTATAATAACAAGATAAAATAATATTTCGATTATAAATTCCCTGGTTCCAAAGATTTTACCTCAAAAGTCTCACAATATTTTTTCAAAAGAAATACAAAATTTGAATTAGTCGTAAATCGAACAGCAGTGATAGGTATAAATATAAAATGCAGGTTTAAATTAGTAATTAACGATTACTTTATATACAGTGACCTGCATAAATATTGCAAACATATGGGAATTTTTTTTTAATTAAAACATACTAAAACTTTTTTGGGGGATAGGTGGTGCATGTCTAGAAACCCCAAAATCTATTTTGACACACGTCACGTGACCACTACTATGACGGTAAATATGAAGAATATGCTGTGAATATCCAAAAAGTGAGGTTAGATGACATGATATCCAAAAAAGTTATTTGAAAAAGTTGTTTAGAGTTCAATTCTGAAAATTGATAAAATTGTTTGAGTATCAACCAGATTTAGAAATATTACTGCTGTTGAGCTGCTAAAAACGAGAAAAATGGAAATATGTAATTCAATTATACAATATTTGGAAAAATTGTGATTTTCATTTTTTTTCAAATATCTTTCAAATTTACACACAGCCTGAGCATTGAATTCCAAGCAACTTTTTCAAATAACTTTTTTGGATATCATGTCATTTAATCTCACTTTTTGTAAATTCATAACATATGTTTTAAATTTACCGCCATACTAGTGGTCACCTGACGTATGTCAAAATAAATTTTGGGATTCCCAAACATGCACAACCTATCCCCAAAAAAAAATTATTAATATTTTAATAATAATAAAAAAATCCCATATGTTGCAATATTTATGCCGGTTACCGTATATATATATATTAATTTTCATTATGTTAATATCGAAAAACGAAGCCGCGGCGTTTTAAAAATAGATATGAAAACAATCATTATGAATCAATTAGATTAAAAAACACAAACATATTTAGTAAAGCTGTAGGGATGTGTAAAGAAAACAACATCTGTTCGTATACAATATTATATTTAAGGTAAGCAACTAAAAAACTTCGAATTGTGCGAAAGGATGTAAGTCGGCAAGCATTAGTATGCGCCTTTGATGTATTTATTTGCCTCTATTTTATAATTTCGTTTTTCTGTTTACTTACTGCCTTCTTCTTTACATTTAAAACACAGATACCGCACATCTGTGTTTTATATATTTCAAAGACGGCAATGAATGCATAGATCTACTATCCATGCTAAACATATAGGCTCTATTTTATGCTGTAGGTCGTACAATTAGAAAGTGTCGCTGGTGTACATCATGAAAAAAATACTTTTGAAAAATTACAATACATATTACTACATTTAATTAAAAATTAAGAGAAAAATAACTGCGTGCACGTCAATTTTGGACAATGTTGACATATCAATAAAATTGGATTAAATACACATATAAAAGTCTTATTAAAGCTTTGTACAAAAATAAATACACTGCAAAAATAAATATGTTCTTTCCAACCGAATTCGATCTAAACCAAAATCAGTCGAAATTTGCTATCATTACTTAATATTCAAATTCTAATATTAGTTTTCTTCTTGGAATTCGTATTCCCCACACATACAGGGTGAGTTTTTTATATGGCAAAGTTCATTTATTAAATAACTGTTAGCTGAATTAAAATTTTGGTAATTGGAATACATATTGTTGTAACAGCTTCATAATTTGAAAATATTTTTATATACACCGAGTAATCCGTAAGCTTGTAAAAAGTAATGATTTTTTTTTTAATGGAACATCCTATATATAAGTAGCTTATTGTGTTCCATATTAAGTCCTAAATATCTTTTGTTATAAATATTTTGTCGAAAACGGCTTAGTTTTCCAATTATTTTCAATTCTCTTTAAAAAATGACGAAATCGCATCTACGGATTTGTCTGATCTGTTTCCAAACGGTATAAGATCGGGGAATCAGCTTCTGTTGTGTTACGGCATAAAGTTCTCTGCATCTTAAAACCACATTAGAATTTATAATTTTTATACTGTGTGATCGTAAACCAAGGTTGCACCGGGAAAACTTTAATTGCTGGAAACTTGTTTATTTTAAACGGAACACCTTGTATTTTTTGTGGTATCTTACAGCGCCAAATAAGCTTTAAAAGTTTTATTAAGCATATGCTACATCCATCATTTATAGTTTACGAGATAATTAATGATTTATGAAAAGTCATAAACAAATAAAATT
This sequence comes from Protaetia brevitarsis, assembly GCA_004143645.1. Classification (NCBI taxonomy): domain Eukaryota; kingdom Metazoa; phylum Arthropoda; class Insecta; order Coleoptera; family Scarabaeidae; genus Protaetia; species Protaetia brevitarsis. Next base: position 393,049 of record RXPK01000306.1, read on the forward strand.
GCAAATATTAAAATGAAAAACAAAAAAGTTTGCATATATTTTAAATAAAAAGAAAAATAAATATGTTAATTGTTGTGGTCAGAAGGCTACTTAAACACCACTGGGTTCAAGTTTTATTACATAATAGACAGTACTCATCACGTCAGTCTTTATAACGGCTTAACAACTAATAACACTTCTCTACCCTCCGCTATCTACCTTACCGATCGAACCACCTTAATTGTTTGTATTCAAATTTATGGTAGAAGTATTAGCTAATAATTTATATTAAATGTTCAAAATTAGGTCCTCCCTGCTGAATACACACATTTAATCGTTCAACAAACTCTCTTTAAACGCGATTAAAAATATTTGGAGTTATACTTTGGCACGCAGTCTTGATTCTTTCTAACATGTCTTCTTTTGTCGTTGACCTGGCAACGTATACTTTTTCTTAAAGATATAAATAAAAAAAGAGATCTAAAGGAGTAAGATCCCTCGATCTCGAGGGCCATTCAATGAAACTCTGTCTACCTATCCATTTTCGAGGATATTGAATATTTCAAAACTGTCGGATATTTCGGTGGTTATGAATTGGTGCGCCATCATGTTGGAACCACATTGTGACGACGTTTCTTACTATGTGTGATGTTCTCTCTGATTTGATTTATCTTTAGCTTTTCTTAAAAGATAATCTTTCGCGCGCTTACCTTTTCGCTCATGAAACTTTATGAATGACCCCTGTAACAGCGTCCTCGTAATTCTTGCTTCTCACGTAGCGGCGCTGGCGAAGATCGCAGTCAAGCTGTGCGATCGCAAATTGCGCGGCAAGATGTTTGTTTATGTCGCGTACTAATACGTCGTACAATTATTAAAATTAACCCTAAATGAAGTAGCTCCAGTGCGTGAGTAATTATCCAGGGTTCTGGCTTGTAGTACGCAACAAATATGATATATTCCAGTGAAACAAATGCTTGGTTTTCGTAGTTTTATTCTCCAAATAAACAACACGACAAAAAGAGTGTGTAAAAGTGTATATACAGGTAAGCAAATAATCATGAACAATATTTAACATATAATACTAACGAATATGAAATATAAATAGTAAACAATCACGGAGAAATATTAGTTTTGGCCGACGGAGCCTTCGGTCAATTTGCCGAGAAGGCACGGGAAATAAATGCAGAAATATAAATATATGTACCGGGGTTCTCGCTTAATTCATGACGCTCAGCGGATTAAACGTTAAGAATGAAATATAGGTCATTTACGGCAGGAATTCGTCTACGATAATTCTCACATTGACCATATACAGGGTGGGCGGCTTAACAAAAATGCGAGCGTGCGACAAATAATAAAGGGCGATCTCACGGCGTAAACTATTAATTCGCGGGGCGGAAGGACTGTAAACGTATCACTCCTAAGAACGACAACAGAGTACAGTCTTGCGGATTCGGTAAATGGTTATAACCGCGTCACCCTTACGGACGACAGCACATCATAACCTTGCGAGAACGGGAAAACACACTGTAAACGTATCACTCCTAAGAACGACAACAGATTACAGTCTTGCGGATTCGGTAATGGTTATAACCGCGTCACCCTTACGGACGACAGCACATCATAACCCTGCGAGAACGGGAAATGCCACTGTAAACGTACACTCCTAAGAACGACAACAGATTACAGTCTTGCGGATTCGGTAAATGGTTATAACCGCGTCACCTTACGGACGACAGCACATCATAACCCTGCGAGAACGGGAAATGCACTGTAAACGTATCACTCCTAAGAACGACAACAGATTACAGTCAGGGAAGGTTCGGGGATCGGCGGAGGCTACGGAGTCTGCCACGAATTCGGTTAATGCACGGTTTAAATAGGCAAGCGGGGATTCGAGCGTGCGTAAAACCAACACGAGCGCGTGGGAAATAGCGTGCGTAGATACAACGTGCGCCGCGTGGAGGGACGCGATACTCTAATAATTAAAACTATGACGCTTGCCGGCGAAATCAAATTAACGAAAACAAATGCAGGTGTAACCAGCGTATCAGGGAAAATTGATGAAATAAACTAAAATTTATGATAAAAGAAATTGTTAAATCAAAAATATATACTGACGTCAATTTTTCCATGTAACGACACGTTACAACATAATCCTACGGATATGTAAATCACCTTCTTCCATGCATATTGTGGCGATTATTACTGCCATTGCTTTTCAATGTTGCCTCGTCAGAAAACAAAATGACAGATATAGACTCTGGATGAACATATTGTGACGAGCGCCAATTTTTAAATTGGCGTTTCGATAGGCGCCCCTAGATGGCGCTAGCATAGCGGAAGAAAGGCCTACGTACGAGGTTCCAAAGAGGAACGACAGAGGGCAGTACCGGGTCGAAGAGTCGCGATTATTCTCCTGAATCTAGAAAAGACGCCCTAGATGCGTAGCGAACAATCTCGTAGTTTCGCGCCAGATATAAATAACGCGTGGGGATTGGTCGGGAAGTCAGTCAGTGGATATGAGTTGAATTGTGCAGTTAAGCAAAAAGCGGGTGGAAATAAATACGAGGGAATTAGTAGGTTGATATCAGTGGCGGTTTTGTATAGGAGCACATGAGCACGTGAACCCCTAAACAAATCGTCGATTACAAACTAATAAAATCTATTACTCGATCTTAATATATTCGTGAAATATAACGCAGCGAAACGAATAAACGACGCGACGTTCCTTTCTATACATATGTATGTACATCGCGAGCAAGCGACCGACGACGGAGCACGTGCGCCGAGTAGGCGGGACTACGTTGATTTTATCCAATGCCTAGCCGCATAAAGGACGTAGCGGTGGTGGGGAGGGATACGGCAGATTCCATATATATGGTGCACAATTTGAGTGTGCTCCTGTGCTCGCTTTCGTTGCGTTCTCGGGTCACGTTAACAAATCGATCGACATCAACGTTCAGATATCGTGTTTTACGGATAAACTATATTATATGTTTTGTTTATGAATAACTCACCGTTCACAGGTCGTAACTACCATAAGAACTAATACTGTTTGTTGGTGACAGTTTTATAATGAAACCAAGGGTGCGTAATTATTTTAATTTATTAAATAACATACTGCTGTAGTTTTTTATTAAAAAAAAACAATTATCTGAATAAATTTCTTAATTTAATGTTATTTTCATTTGAAAGTTGTTTTGATATTTTAGGATAACGGGGTATTTCTTTATACTTTAAGTTTTAACAGAATTTTCGTGACTATATATAACATTATATTATTTATTTCACTATTGCTATATTTTTCCGTATTGGACGGATTTGTTTCCAGGTTTTTTGTTTGTTTCTGGCTCTCTGCTTTGTACGTGCGAGCGAGAGAGCCAGTGTGATATAGATATCGGGGTGGCTCACATGTGTTGTATTCTTTTGCTTGGAATTTAAAAAATTTAATATATTAATCTATTAATTTGTTGCTGATATTAAACCAGTACTCAATGTTTAATCACACTCGTGCAGTTTAGATGAGTAATTAATACAGGTCTGTATTAAATTTAATTTTATATTTTAGTTTTAGGTATAAGAAGATTTTCAAAGAATTGTAGATGATAAAAGTTGATATAATTAACACAATAATCATGGTTGTAACAATTTAAATACTTAGTGTTAATTTATAAATATCTTAAATTTAACTTTGTCAAAAAAGGAAATTAGACAATATATTTGTTAAAAAAACTATCTATTTTATTTAAAACACTGATTTAAATTTTCGTTTGAGGTACTTTATCCACAGCAATACGTTTATTAAACCCGCGCACATAAAATCACAAACTTAAATTCGTAAATCTTTAATTGTTCCCAAAAAGCGTACATTTCCCTCAAAGATACAAATAATAATTGATTTTTTTAAAAAAACAAAAATATATTGGCAACAGCGCAGCCGCAGTTAAAAACTACGCCGCTAAAAATACTACTAAAAATCCCTCTGCAAAAAGCCGACAAAGCAAAGCCGCCACTAATGCGCTTTGGTGCAGCCGACAAACAAAAAAGAATACATATAGTACGTAAAAAAAGTAATGAAATGAAATATACAGTATGTAAAAAAGATAATGAAATGCACACAAAACAAACAAAGTAGTATTGTAAGTAAACACTAAACAATATATGTAAATAAGAACTACGGATGCGAACAGTTTTACTGTTGCAATATTTGAAAGACAATTTTAATTCGTTTAGTTATGAACAAAAAACTCAAGTTAAAAGTATGGGCAGACCAAAACCAGAACTTAATTTGACGCAAACTACAAAGGGCAAGTTTAGAGACTTTACAATAAAATTTAAGAAGGACATGTACGAAAAAAATTATTGAATTTTAGTTAAAAATTTGCATGTTCTTGTTTTTGTGAACACCCTACGTTTCCGACCACGAGCCGCCACTGTGTGATATAAATATCGGTGGAAATAAATCGTTTACATAAATTAAGACGGTAGTAATTAAGTGATTTAATTAATAAGTGATTTTTAATAGTAAGTAGCGAGTGATTTAGTTTTAGTGTTTATTTTAATCTTATTTATTAGACTTTAAGTAGTTCGTAAGTGTGAAAATAAATCAAGTTAATTTAAATATATCGCCTGTGTATTTTTCTAAACCCCGACAACGTTTTAAAAATAGAAAAACGTTACAATATCGTAGCAAAATCCAATTTTTTTATCAAAATCATTTTCTTGAAGCTCTTGATGCAACTCCATGTGGTATGGATGATATTTATATTTTCTTGTTACTTTATTTACAGTTGTTTGAGATATTTATAATGAATTTATTTAAGAATTTCAAAAACAGACGCCGCTGAATAGTTTAAAAAGCAGATCAGATTTTTACTAGCTGCCTAGTTTAGGTCACAATGTTAGGTTTAGGTATGATATTATTAATTAGTTTATTTATAGTGTGGAGTACTTTTATTATTATATTATATTGTATTATTCATTTATTTTCTACCATTTTTTTTGTTTATTTACTGCACGCATGCATAATGGAATTTCATTTTTATTTCTTATTAGCTAGACATTACTGTATGTATTTAGTAATGAATCATAGGTTAAGTGGAAGAATAGCTAAGAGCTAAACTTCGCCTATGATTAATTCACTTTGTTCCATCATTAAATAAAGACGATATTATTATTATTATTATTATTTTTCGCACAATCTACACTACCTGCAGTATCAAACCTGTTTCGAACCTTTTTCAAAAACTTTCCTGTCGGTTGGCGTCGTCCTCGATAACGCATTTGATAAATTCGTGCGGCAAGTAAGTAATTTCCTTGAGTTTCTCAGAGATATATACAAATCAATAATTCTTCTTTCGAAAAATCAATTTTCCATAATAAATAAACCAACAAGTAAAAAATAAACAAATTAAACTAAGTAACAGATATAACAAAACCAAATAACTTGACAGAAATAGCGAGAGAGCGAAAAATGTAAGAATAAGTAATTACAAGAAGCACATTTACAAATTGTTTGACACTTATGCAAGTAAATTTTAATATATTTTGTGATGTAAATTTAAATATAAATTTGTAGAACTTTGTAAACAAAAATGAAATTTCTGAGAGGAAGACAATAAAAAAATTGTCGAAACATAAAGAATAATTTATTAAATTAATATGAATACTCAATAAATATGTAAAAAAAAAAAGTTTATAAAAAAGCCGCTATCTCAAGAAAGAAGAAGAAAACTCATACAATATCGGCTAAAATAAAAATTTTGATCAAAAAAATTCTAATATTTTATTTCGATATATAGGCGTCTTATATCATACATTACATATTATATACTTTAGGTAGGTAACAGATATTTACATAGTTTTTTTTTTTCTGGTATAGGTATGTTAGTCGTATAAAATACGAATATTTTAATTTATTTTCAAATACTTCTTCCATCTAGCATAGTAATTAGTAGTGAGAATAATTGAATGAGAATTTAAGATGGAAATCTCATTGTTGGCGTGAAGATATTTGCTAAATTGTGGATCTGAAATTATAATATGTATTTATAAAGGGTAACAATAATTGTAGGACGACTTTCAGCTACTATAATTAATCTTCCACTTATTAAGCATATATACGAATTTCTCCGTATAATACATTAGGTTGACCAGTACCACTGATGATCTTTGGTAAGGTGAAAAATATGAATGCTAATATCAACCGAGTGTTATACACATTTTTAATGTGATCTAAATATTAATTAGTACTTTAAATTTTTAAGGGTCTGGAAAATTTGCTGTTTCTTTTTTAAGTTTATAACAGCAATTTAAAAGTGTTTAGTATCCATACCAGAACTCAAATACGGTTAGAATATAGAAGACCTCTAAGCATTAAAAAAAATACATGGCGCTAAGGTATACACTTTTATTATTTGAGTGCTAATAAATAAAAACTAATGAATACAAAAAGGGGGATAAACAACAGATAACAAATTATAGACCCATAACTTTATTATCCAATGTATCTAAGATATTCGAAAAAATTATACATAAAAGATTAACAACATTTCTAGAAAAATATAATCCCTTTAACGATAAGCAAAGTGGCTATCAGGAAAAGGAAAGTCAACAGCGATAACCATATATCAAGTCTTATCCGAAATTCTGGAAGGAGTGAATGATGGCGACCATGTGGCTGGTCTATACATAGACCTGTCGAAGGCCTTTAACAATGTTGATCACCATACATTATTTCAGGAGCTTGAGAGCGCGGGGGTTCGGGGACGGAGTCTTAAACTTCTTCAGTCGTACCTTGAAAATAGAATGCAAAGTGTGAAGGCGCGGAGTAGCAGTGGTGTGATACTTACATCCTCCTGGGAAATAGTGCAAAGGGGAGTTCCGCAGGGATCCGTCCTGGGACCTATCCTGTTTCTGGTTTACCTGGACCGATTGCCGGATATACAGCGTGATCTTGTAGCACTTTTCGCGGATGATGTGTCGGTTGTTCTGAGAGCCGCAGATCTGGATACCCTGAAAGACAAAATGTTGCATGCATTAGATATAAATAAAAGCTGGCTCGAAAACCATAACCTGAAATTAAATATAAAAAAGACTAACTTAATTAAAATTACAACAAGAGATACCCATGCATTTAGCATAAACTACGACGATGAAGAACTTACCTCGAGTAGCTGTACTACGTTCCTCGCATTAAAAATTGACGACCATCTAAATTGGAAGAAACATGTGGATTACATCGCTGCCAAGATCGCTCCATTTACCTACGCTTTGCGAGTGGTAGCCTCCTCGGTGAACGTGTCCGCGGGTTTTGAGTGCTTATCGCGCATATGTGGAAGCCCGCCTACGGTATGGGTTGGTGTTTTGGGGCAACAGCAGTGATGTTGACCGATTATTCGTTATCTAGAAACGTTGTATTCGGAACATATTTGGTTTAAAAAGTAGAGACACTTGCAAAGACGTTTTTATTAACCAAAAAATACACACGCTTACTGGTTTGTATATTGTTGAATGTGCAATGTTTATTCGGAAAAATTATAACACCTTTTTCCGTCAATTTGAACTGAATCATACATATTCCACTCGAGCAACAACTAAAAGTAGTTATATATCGGGCCCTAGGCCTAATTTAACAATAGTACAAAAAAATGTTGTTTTACATCTTATTAAGATCTATAACTATATACCTATAGAACTACATCTTTTAAATGATAAGAAATTTAAACGCAAACTAGAATTAGTATTATACAAACACTCTTTTTATAGTCTAAAAGACTTTTTTAATTGTAAGTTGATATTGGAATAGCTCTTCACTTTTCTTAATATGTACTTTTTATTTATTGATATACATGTATTGTCTTTTTTGTATTTGTATTGACGAGTTCTATACTTTATTGTATAATACAGGAACAAATAAATAAAACTAAACTAAAACATTTTAATTGTAGCTCTAAAAAAAAAATGACAACATTGCTGATATGTAAAATATTAATCAACATGTTATATATGAGAAATATTTGAAAATATGTATAGCTAAAATAAATATTAGAAAATCATAACAACCTAATATTATAAAACAATATTTATAGAATATTTAAAAAAAAACGTCGTTTATAATACAAAAAAAATATTTTATTTTTTTATAAACTGCTTTAGTTAAATACCCTTTCTCCATAAAGGCTCAATATTTTGTGTTAACAGGCTGTAAATCTATCAATATCGATATAAATCCCTGCTTATATATATGAAGAAGTAGGTGTGTACTTTATATATATTTTACACATGGGCGGTTATAAGTAGCTGATGAAAAAGAAAAAATATTTAAAAATATAATTTATTCAGGAATTTACATGCTATAAATATAATAATAACCTGTACATCGAGAGCTTGAATTGATGATATAATATTGATTGATATTTATACATAACGCTCTGAAAGAAAACAAAAAAAAAACATCCATACATTTTAACTACTGCAAATAAATAATAAATAAATAAAGAAGTAAAATTGAAAAGCATGTTCAAATTAATTTAAGTAGGTATCCAAGTCTAACGCTTCCGGACTTTGACATTCTAAAGAATAGAAAAATCGGATATTCAAATCGTTGTTATTATATTATGATTTATAAGGAAGGTGAATATTGTCATCATTTGCCTTGCTCGCTGTTTTGCGCACGCCTTTTTTCCATATAATTCTTTTATATTCCTGAACATCATCCCAAATATTTTTGTTTCCATAGCTTTCCAAAACTTTTCATCCTTCTCCTTCTGACAGGGCCTTTGGTTGTACCATTTACTTTTCCTTTCGTTTTATTTTCAGTTTTTCGTCGCACAGCGTAAAAAGCAGTATCCGGATCGACTCCTCGAAGATCTTACTTTTATCAGTGCGAAGATTTTATTTTATATTTATTTAATTTTCTAAATTAATATCTGTCAATCGCCCAGCGGAAAAAAAGTACGCCTTCCAGGTGTGATGCTGGAATATCCTTCTATGGTGAAAATTCAGTTGAAAATAGACAATAAGCAAAGAAAAAGTAATTTTAATATAAGAAAAATAACAAAATTAAACCAATATCGTTTATTTCCTTATTGTTAAAAATCAAAACGTTTGGTTAGATACTATCCTGAAAACTTTTAATGGTGTGTAATTATAATACTGAGTCATCATGGCATTAAATTCCTTACAATCGTAAAGAATCTTTAAGTAGTATCACTAACATAAAACTGAACGTCAGATTTCCTCTTATTATATTTCCCTTAATGTTTAGCTCATATATGTTTTAGGTAGTTCAAGCGGCAGTTCTTTGTAGTTTGGAATTGAAATTTTAATTATAGCAGCGCTCCTTAAATCATTTTTTAAATCATTTTATGTTGCCATCTAAAAATAATTAAAAAATATTTGAATATTTTTTACATTAAATTAAATGATTTCAAACAGTCGTTTAGATCTACAACATAGCATGTTTTAGTTACCGTATTACACTAGATAATTTGGATGCTTCAGGGCTAATATAATATACTTACATTCCCCTACTGCCTCTTAATAGCAACTCTACGACATCTGAATTGCTCTCTTCGGGAGGGAACATAAGTGATATCTTATATTATAGTGTTGTGCTGTTGATGTTAGCGCCTTTCTGCAGTAGTAACTTAACCACATCTGAATGGCTTTTTTCGGAAGCGTACATAAGGGGCGTCTTACCTTCTGTTGTTGCGCTGTTAATGTTTGCATTCTTTGCTAAGAGTAACTTGACGACATATAAGTGACCCATTTCGGAAGCAAACATAAGTGAAGTTTTACCTCGTATTGTTTCGCCGTTGATGTCAGCGCCTCTTTCCAACAGGAACGTCACCACGTGAGAACTACCCTTTTCGGAAGCGAACATAAGAGGCGTCTTTCCTTCTGATGTTGCGCTGTTGATGTCTGCGCCTTTTTCCAGTAGCAGGTGTATGATATTTGGATAATACAATTTGGCGCTCAACATCAGTGGCGTTATACCTTCTGTTGTCGTGCAATTGAGGCTAGCGCCTTTTTCTAATAATAATTCCACGACATTCGAATGACCCCTATCAATAGCAAACATAAGCGGTGTTTTCCCTTCTGCTGTCGTGCTGTTGACATTAGCCCCTTTATCTAATAGTAGCTTGACGACAACTGAGCTGCCTTTTTCAGAAGCCAACATAAGTGGCGTTTTATCTTCAGTAGTTTTGTGATCAACGTTAGCGCCTTTTCCTAATAATAATTTTACAATATCAGAATTACCCCTTGCGGCGACCAATGTAAGTGATGTTTCACCCTTTGTTGTCGCGTTGTTAACGTTAGCGCCGTTTTGCAATAATAACTCCACAATATCTAATATGCCCCATTCGACAGCGAATATAAGCGACGTGTAACCATTTGTTGTTGAGCTATTTACGTTAGCGCCGTTTTCTAATAGCACCTTCAACGCAAAAGCATTACCGTATAAAGATGCAAACATAAGAGGGGTTGTACCGTCTATTGTCGTGCTGTTGATATTAGCGCCTTTTTCTAAAAGTAATTCTGCGACATTTGAATCTCCTTGGCAAACGAACATAAGCGGCGTTTTACCTTCTGTTGTTGCGCTGTTGACATTGGCGCCATTTTCTAACAGCAGCTTTACGACTTGCGACCTATTCCATCGGATAGTGAACATAAGTGCCGTTTCACCGTTTGTTGTTGGACTGTTGATGTTGGCGCCTCTCTCTAGTAGTAATTGTATGATATCCAGATTACCATTTTCGGAAGCGAAAATAAGCGGCGTTTTACCTTCTGTTGTTGCGCTGTTGACATTGGCGCCATTTTCTAACAGCAGCTGTACGACTTGCGACCTATTCCATCGGATAGTGAACATAAGCGCCGTTTCACCGTTTGTTGTTGTGCTGTTGATGTTGGCGCCTCTCTCTAGTAGTAGTTGTACGACATCCAGATTACCATTTTCGGAAGCGAACATGAGCGGCGTTTTCCCTTCGCTTGTTCTACTGTTGATCTTGACGTCTCGTGCTAACGCTAACTTCACGATTCTCTACATTGCACTTTGGGAAGCGAACATAAGCAAAGTTTTACCGTGTATTGTTATACTGTTGACATTAGTTTCTTTCCTTTGGAGTAATTGTATGACGTTCAAATTGCCCATTTCGAAAGCACACATTAGCGGTGTTATGCCTTCTGCTGTTATAGTGTTTATGTTAGCACCTCTTTCTAAAAGAAGCTCCACGACGTGCAAATGATCCATTTTAATTGCTATCATAAGCGGGATTTTCCCTCTTTGTACTACTGTTCACATTAGCGTTATGTTCTAATAATAGCTTCGCGCCATCTAAATTTCCCTTTGCAACAGCTAACAGAAGCGCAGTCCTACCGCTTTCATCTGCATGGTTTACATTAGCACCTTCACTGAGTAATAACTCCACAAGTTCGAAATCATAGTTTTGGGTATAACAAAGAAATTGCAACGCGGATGTACCATCTTCGCTTACGCTATTCACATCTGCTCCGTATCTGATCAACAACATTACCATATTTCGATCTCTTCGTTCAAGAGCCAGAAATAGAAGTTTTTGCATGTTTATCCCTATCATGTTGATGGAAAATTTCTGCAAAAATAATTCTGCGATATCTAGGATTCCAGAGCGGACGGCCATGCCAATAGGGGTCTCTTTCATGTTATTCACGATATCTACTTTGGAACCGTTTTCTAGTAATATTTGAGTTATAGCCATAGCCTCTCCAGGCAGACTTATGACACTATAATGTAAAGGAAGACAACCAAAATCGTCGCAAGCATTTATGTCGTGTTTCCGGTTTATCAATTTTCTTACTACCTCCAAATTACCATTTATACACGCAATGTGTAAAGGTGTGCATCTGCTGATTTTTTCTAAATTTAACGAGTCTTCTTCTAATGCTTGACATTGCCGATGTAACAGAGCTCGAGATATACCATTCGACATGGCATCTTCAAGGAACCATAGATCACGAACCATGTCGATGCTGAATGTTTTCATTGCTCTCACACGGGTATTATATAATGCTGAAGACAGATAGTAACCATTAAGGAATTTCATGCTACCATCGCATAATTTTTGCACAATGTTATTTAGATACGTTTTCATTACCAACGTTGAAAAGCCAGTCCACGGCATAAAATGTATTACATTCCCTTTATTTAAATGCTGTATCCAATTCCATTGCATGAGGTAATCAGAACTGTTGAAGCCGATTTCAAATTTGTACATGTTATATACAATAATACCTATAATTTTGTCATTAAGAAAATCAGAGTACGCAGAGGCTACATGGAAGCTGTCCTACCTAGAGTATCAGCCTTTTCCAAATGTGATCGTCACTAGCATACATTTGTAATTGTTCAGTATTTCGTTCTATGACAGCCCTATGTAATTCTAGATGTTCACAAAGAATATCTAAAACATAGAGCTTGTCCTGATTTAATATTTCTTGATAACATTCTTAGCACAATCCTTTTGTCTATTTCTGATTATCCAATCAGCTGTTAGGTATTCTGCGAATGTCTCGTGCACAAAAGTAGGGTAGCCTTCTTCGTCAGTAGACAATACTATGCCCAATTTCAATTGATTAGGGAGATCTTTTTTATACTTCCATTTGAGCAACTTTTCTATCACATCACAACCAAGTACCCTCACTAATGCTAGTTTCAAATGCAATTTACGAACATACTTCAAATGATGTTCTTTGTCGATATATGATTACCAGAAAATATCTTTCGAAATATTGGTTTAGTTTTATATTTATGATGCTCTCAAACAAAGCTAATTTACTGATATGTGCATATCAATTTTATTTGCAGAATAATTTTCAAGAAGTTTAAGTACAAAGGATTTCTTAAAAATTCGGGTGGAGTGGTAATTAGCAGTTCTTTACTGAGCGTGCAATTCTGAGTGTATTTTTTACAATCTTCCGGCGTTAAAATATCTACCTTAAAAACTTGAGCTTCAAAGGTGTCCATGAGAATATAATTCGCCAATAATCTTGAAGCAATAATAATTTTTACATTGCTCGCCGACAAATTTCTTATGAAATTTAATGTTTCTTCTTTTTGACTGGGCAAAGCCTCGTCGAATGAATCTAAAAGCACCACCAACCGCTTTGTCTTTTTAAATAAAACAGACAGGAACTCTTTATACCGTGTGTCTCTAAATTTATTAGATATAAAATCTAATGCGAAATTAGATGGTAGTAATTCGCTTTTCTTGTCCGCCTTGTAATCAACCAGATTATAAAATAGTATATAATGCTCTTTGCTATGATTTTTGAACAACGATCGGAGTAAAGACGTTTTTCCTATACCCGGCTCACCGGTCAGTACTGTAATTCCGTCTGCGATTCCCATCAAAAAGCTTTCTTCAGAGATGTTTGCACCACCATAAGAAATGTGATCATGTAATCCTTTCCAACTCTGGTACTTACATAACTTTAGGACAATGCCCTCAACGCAAATATGAAGTAAAGGCGTGTTAAAGTTGATGCTTCTGTCCAGTATTTATCTATATCTGAACTTTCTACGCTGATAAAAGTGTTTTCGTTTGATGGCTGCAAACTTTTATGAATCCTATCCAAGGGCACTATCTTAATGTGTTTCCTCATAGTTTCATCTAAGGCACTTAAGTCACCAGAAAAGAAGATAATGCCTTTTGTTGATGAATCGAAAATTGAAGTGGAAATTACAGCACTGCATATAGATCTAGAAATGTAGCTTTCCTGAATGTTTCCAAAATTACGGCCAAGAATCGGTGCAACGTTATTTCCAATATTGTAGATACTTTCTCCGTATTGATCTACAAAGAAATCGCGTAAAATGGATTCGTTTCCTTCGATCAATGTAAAGTTTTCATTTTCCGATGTAACGGCGCAATGACAAATTGTGTAGCTTTGAAGTTTCGGATGTTCCTCTATTTGCTTGCGTAACTTAGTAACTTCTGTAGTACGACACCGTATCGCAGTATTATATCCTAACTTGTCAATGGTTTCATTGTTATATTCAGAAGCAGAAGTCGGATCTTCTATCAAAAATATTATGTTGTAATCACAATCTAAACACCTTTTACTTAAATATACTCGTCTGGTTTTCATTAAGTGAAGTATGTGCGAACATTGTAACGTTGCGGTTAATTCTTCGTGGCGTTTTATAATAGCATAAAGCGTAATCGGCTTCCTTCCATGAAGAGATATTACTATGGCCTTGAGTAGTTGATCTCTCATCTCAAGCCATTCAGCAGGTTCAAGGTCGCTTATATGCGTAAAAACTCTTAATGGTAGTGTACCAATTTCTTCTCGTCGACTGACTAAATCATCTGTTATTACGATGTAACGTTTATTTAAATGGGCAAAGTCTTTCAAAACTGAAAGTTCTTCATCGCTCTTTAAAATGAGAGGTACTTCGCCGCATTTCCATAGCTATAAGCAATGTTTTAGTGTTTTTGGGGCGTCAATCCAATACCTTGACTCCCTGAGTTGTTTGTTGTAAACAGCTGTTTGAATCCGTTTATGACGGTAGAATCTATGGTTCCTGATTTGCACTCGTTCCAGTTAACAACATTATTGAGAAGATGATTCACCATTTTCTCCAAACATCCGTATAAACTCTTTTCGATATTAATTTCATTCTGCACAATTGTAACATTGTGCTGTAAAACAAACCTATTCCATATTGCAACTGGTATATCGTTGAGGTGAATAATGTTCGTGAGAGGCACAATATTATCTGAGAGACGAATTTTTAATAGTTCTGTCTCAAATATTTCTTTACTCAGTCCATCTCGCCATAATACGTCTTCTCGAAAAATCTGTCAACATACGTCAAGATATCTATTGTACTGTTTATTTTACAAAGGCTTTTGTCTTTCCTCAATTTTGGAATCAGATTGGTCGAAATATAGGTGGAAATTGTCCAGAAGTTTTTTAAGCGTTTATCAGTTTTCGTTCACAGGTTTTTTACATAACAAAGTATGACAATTTCGAAAGAAATCTGCAGATCTCCACGACTCACTATTGGGTTGGTGGGCTTTTTCCCCGTACTCGGCTTCTAACTTCACGTCTTAATGCAGAAATAAGAGAATTGATATTGTCAACAGCAATATTACCTATAGTTTTAAATCCTCCGGCATCACATATTTTATTATGGCCTTTTAGATATTTTTCCACGTTAAGCGTTTCGCCTTTACCGATATGTTTCAACTGCATGGCAAACGCATAAGGGGAATTTTCTCCTTTGAAAAACACTTTAGCGACCACATCATCAAAAGGAAGTGCCTCTTTTAAATTAGTAAATACGTAGTAATTTTCTATATGTTTGTTGTTGGACAGAGTGGCAGCAACCAGCGTGGCCACTGCCACTTCGAATTTAGCTCCCACATCTGGTTTTGCGGTCCGTTTTGGACGTATATTTGGAGCGGGGTTTTCTGTTTCTAACATGTCCGATACCTGATGACAGAAAATTGAGTATATAAGTAACGACACAAATTATTTGGTGTGAATTTAAAAAGTAAGTAATATAAATGTAAATCATATAGAAAGATTAGCAAAGGTACAGGAGTATAAAACGTATAAAGAAAACGAAGTGGAATGTAGCAACACTTACTGACAATGAGCACAATGTTCACGAAATGTACATTCATGTTTTAATAAATAAACTGATGTGAAGAAGGATTGTGTGTGTCTTTAAATTTAATTTTTGATTATACTTACAGAGTGACAAAAATCAAGAAAACATATAATTGGCCGTCCAACTTAAATAAAGGAGAGTACTATGCGCTTCATGGCTATACTACTCGCTATTGTATACAAGATGGACTAAAGTCGATATACAAATAGATAAGGTTGGTTCATTAGTGTGTCAAATAACACTATACCTGCTAATATTAAGAATGCTCTATCCTAAAAGTCCTAAATTTAGTTTACCTATTTCTTTTAAAGAAATATACCATTGTATATTTTTATAATTTTCCAAATCCAAAAACTGAGGTACTTTACTTTTAGCGTAGTTTCATATTTTTGACCTTCCCACGTATAAAATTAAATTTCCAGCAGATTTGATGAGTGTTCTCTTAGTTTCAAGACATGCAGAGGTAATTTAAAAAATAAAAAATATGCTGCGCACTTTCTGCCGGTCACTGTATATAAACTTTTGTCAGAAGTAGAATCTATGTTACAATATGGTTAAACCATCGGAAAGAGACAGCCAAAGCCATTTACTTCATCACCAACTTTTCCTTCATCCCAGATTTAATAACCTCCTTATCAGCTTTGCTATAGAGAGAGAGAGAGGGACCAATAGATTTCTGAAATCCAATCCCAACATCTTAATTCTTAAAGCTGATAAAGGTAACGTCTCAGTAGCAATAGATAGAAATCAATACCAGATGAAATCCTCTGAACTCCTCTCGGATGCTAAGACGTACCAAGAAACTACTAGAAATCCTACATCGAAATATGAAAGAAAACAGAAACGACTACGTTAACAAACACAAAGCGAGTGGCTATATATATCTGATTCAACTGCCAAATCCTTGAAATCTTGTACTGATATAGCACCGAAATATTATGGTCTCAGTTTCAACGATGAATATTGCTGGTTGCCTATTGATGGTGCTATCAGCCCATCCATAGCCGAAATAGTAATGAACATATTATGTTAAAAAATAACGTTGACAGTGAATTTAAACAATTTATTGCTATAATTAATAAATATTAAATTAATATTCTTGAACCCAATTTTATTGCGGGAAGTGCTAAACCGAAAGCCTGACTCACGCTTATCCACCGTGATAGTGGGAGACCCTTCCCCCACCGTGCCGAGCACTGACGTATACTGTGACGCGTGACTCGACAACCAGCGGACAGCGAGCAAAATACGGCTGGCCCCACTTCAATGTATTTTTGCGTATACTGCGACCACCCCCTCTTCGCTAGTTCGCGCGGAGACCTACAAACGTCTGAAATCGATGGCAATCTGGACCTGGCCCAGTGCGCCACTTGTCTACATAAATAACTAGAAAGCCGTTTTGTCTCGCATCAAACTGGAAATCGCAACGTCGTTCTGTACTTGTGTGTGTGTGTGTGTGTGTTTGCCAATTCATTTCATAAGAATTTGTAGTTTTTAACAGAAAATATTAAGTAACTGATTAATTAAATATTAAATATGTTCATTAAACCCGGTGTTTTAAAAGGCTAGTTGTTATTTTTTCTTTAATATTTCGTGTTTTTCAGCATTTTTTTTAAAACATATTTCTTTCGTACATACTTTACCATAATACAGCAATAAAGGTACGGAAACTATCATAGTTTGGGGAAGAGAAATATTAGTTTAGTTAGGCTATTTTACATATTTACATACGTATATTTTTCATAGTTTGTTGGTATAAAATGAATACGTTTTTTATTTTGTTTTGTCTATTAATTTAATATTCTAGGAAAATAAAAGAAACACTCCTGATTACGGATCAGACAATCGTCCGAAGGATAATATCTTTTACGTCACCAACGGACATTATGAGTGACGGCAATGCACGTATTTCTTTTTAAATACTATACAGTTATAGTTATAATTATACTGCTTATAGTTTACTGTGTTTATCCCGTTTATGCGAATTTGTGTATCATTCAGTCACTTCACCTGTTAATATAGAGTTTATTCTTTAGCAACTTTACTAGATTAAAATAACTTCAAATTAATAATTGTGTAAGAAATATTTTCCGTTTGCATTAATTTGTTTGTACCGTCTACCATTTGTGTAGAAAAAGTATTAAACTATTCTCGATTTCTACGGAGAGAACCTGTGTATACTTTGTATAAGCATTTTGATAAGTCGACGGACGAGGCCTGAAATTTGATATGCATGCCGACAGCCGTTTCTTTAACGAAACTCTAAGGGCTACGACACGCGACTAGTCAAATAAACAAAACGCGAGACGGTTGAATTCCGATAATATACTTTAAGAGTGACGAATTAGTCGCGGGTACAGTGAGTGTAGGTTATGACCCGTTTAAAAGTGAGGTTTATCACAGAGCATTCCTGTTATTTAGTATAAGGTAGAGTAAGAAATTAGATTTGCGAAGTAGCCTGGGTAAGTTAAGCATGCTGTAAGTAAGGGCTTTGGTTAGGAAAGCTAGTCGTCCTAGCGGAGCACGCTTTGTGACGTGGGGGATCCGCACGGCACAGTTGACCGCAGCGCTGGCGCACCCGGGGGTCGTAAAATAAGGAACGGTGAAGCCTCCGGGTGGTTTCGCATGCACTCTGTGAACCGCGGGGATTCGCCCTCACGAGCTCCGAATCACAAGGACATAGCGCAGTTTGGGTGAACGAACACAACGAAGATTATATTTCGGGAGAACCGAGTTTGTTAGAGTTGTAATCTGACATCTAACTGTGTAACCTGCTATTTGCTATAATTGAAGATGACCGGAGTGCTCAGGTGGCTTTTCTTTACAGGTAAACCCCCGGTTTGTAACTCTGGGTTCAGAAACTCCTCGCCAACGCCGACGCTCCACCGCTACGACCATCATTATATCAACAAATTAACACCTGTTTACTACTTGACTTTACCTGTTCGAACTAAATAATAAAATATTGTAGCCCACGAATTTGGTAAAATTTAATTAATATACGAAGTGGGTAGTTATCAATTGTATTATTTTAGTATTTTATTAATACTAATCTTATTTAGTTATTATTTATATTTTTACTTTAGTATTTGGCGTTACAACTGTTATACTGCGATCCTTCTTAAAATTTAAAAAAGAGTTAAAAGGTTAAAAGTTCTTAAACAAATAATCAGCTTGTTGGTATTACAAATAGTGTAGTAGTAGTAGTAGTAGTAGTTACATTTATAGTTTACAGTGTACAGGCAACTTACCAGTTGGAAATTATATACAAGAGATTCCGTTGGGATTCTGTTTAGTTCGTTTACTCAATAAGTTCCACATTTTGTTATTTGTTACATTTACAATAAACAGTTCAAATAAACTAACATAAGTGTGTTCCCGTTTATCTCAACATAGCTTAAACGTAATTTTAATGAGATGTGCAATATTTCTAAAAATGTAGTTTTCCTTCATTATAAAAAAGATATCGATAACTTAATAATATAAGTTATTGATGATGACTATTTTTATTTTACCTACTATTTACTTGTTCTCTAATTTCAAAACCTACTTTGATACCTTCGGTGCGCGCATGTACCCTTATGAATTAGTTTTGGACTAACGGTTATAATTTGTGTAATAATTTTCAATAAAAGTAATGTTTATTACTGGTTTAATAATCAAAATGTTTTGTAAAAATTTTATTTATTATTCCTAGATAACAGTGCTCTTGCAACAACAACTGTCATTACGAAAACGTACTTTTCAGTTTTCACTGTGTTAATTATGCAAGCATTGACAAAATTGTTTGAGTATCAACCAGATTTAGAAATATTATTGTAGGTGAGCTGCTAAAAATGAATGAAATGGAAATATGTAATTCAATGAAACAATATTTGGAAAAATTGTGATTTTCATTTTTTTCTAAATATCTTAAAATAAAAATTATAAAAATTTGCACGTAGCCTAAAAATTGAATTCTAACCAACTTTTTCAAATAACTTTTTTGGATACCTTGTCATCTAACCTTACTTTTTGGAAATTCATGGCATATTTTTTAAATTTACCGCCATACTAGTAATCACGTTACGTATGTCAAAATAAATTTTGGGGTCCCTAGACATGCACAACCTATCCCCCTAAGAAAAATTTGGAATATTTTAATAATAAAAAAAGTCCCATATTTTGCAATATTTATGCCGGTCACTGTATATATATATATAAATAATCACAAAAAAAATTATCAACCGTACTCTAGTAACAATAAGAGAAATTATCGGGTAAGCGGTCTGTAATAAAACGATCTATTTGTCCAAGGTTCCTCTATATTTCGCAATTTATTTATTGCATGATCGGGAGGATTTCTTACTAAAATGTGTTGAGAATGAAACAATGTGTCAAAAAAGAAAACAATACAATACTTACAACTAAGATCAGTCCACAAATAAAATTAAAATATAACAAACATATTAACACTGGATTTAAACAAACGGCATGTTAAAACTAACAGTTGAGTAGGAAGTGTGTAAAACGATTTGAAAATTTAACATATATGTCTTAAAATAAAACGTGTATTACTATTATTTTTGATATGTACCATTTCAAGAAATAACCTACGTTTATAATTAGGCTCATTATCTAAAAGTTTTACGTTATTATAATCAAAGTTATGATCCATTTTATGGAAATGGGTTGCTAAAGCACAAGAATGCTTTCCAATATGACAATCGCTTGCTTCTATGTTGTGTAATTCTACTTTTTAAAGACTGTGAGGTTTGAGCTATGTAACATCCTTGAGAATCATTACATGGAATGCTATAAACCAGGGGTCGCCAAACTACGGCCCGCGGGCCAAATCCGGCCCGCTGCGTATTTCATTCCGGCCCGCACAAGTTGTAAGTACCAAGCGGTTAATTGAGCTATTGCCGATAGTTTTTCTCATCCACAATAAGGGTTTACGAAAATTATTGTACCGGGAGGTATCTACATCTACTATTCACCGACTGATAATCAACTGATGTCGCGGTTAATAAGTCCGGTTAATTCATTTACTATGAACGCTTTCGGCGTACTTCGCAATAATATTTCTAACCTTATTTAGAATTAAATTTGAAATATTCATGAATAGATTTGCGATAAAGCTGAAGAAGTGTGCCCAAAGAAGAGGGTTTGTTTTTCTGTTGACCTCTCAGCTCAAGCAACTGTCAGAGAAATTGAGAATATCACAATACGCTTCCTAATGGAGAAGGCAAAAAATTTCTACTGGTTGTTGTTAGTTCTTCATGAGTCAACAGTCAATGTTGATACTGCCCAAGTACTTTTGTTTTGTGCAAAGCTTTCAATAAGTCATTGCATAATTCATCACACACCTCTATCTATTTTGCATTATTGAACCAGTTGTGGCACTGGTTAACTTTATTGGCTCTCGGCGAGTTAACATCGCCAGTTCGATGGTGCAATAGTGGAAAAGTTTATTGAGATTTTGGAACTCAGAGAAATTATTATTTTTTTTTAAAATGAGAAAGAATTTCTGCAATCGTTCCGTTCATTAAATAGTAATATTGCTTCTGTTTCTTATGCCCTCTCAACTGAACTTTCGTCCCTCCAAATTATTTTAAATAAAAAGATACTAACATTCGTTGAAGTATTACAAAAAAAATATGTCGCAATTTATTTCTTGTGATCTAGATTGAATCAGAATTCCTAAAAAATGGATCCTATTTTACTTTCAAAATTTCTGGTCAAATGTTTCAAGGTGCCCAAATCTTTAGAAGTAGCAGGTATTGAACTACTGAGATGTGTTTCCACATGCCCTAAAATAGTGGAATCTTATTTTTCTTAGCTTTCTTCATAACACTACTATAGGTTTGTCTTTTTTGTCTTTTTTATTAATATTTTTTTTGTTTATTGCGTAGTACTTGATTGTTTTATCAATCGTTTATTCCAGCATCTTGTTTTCTTGTTTCTTCCAATGTTACTCTTAAATATTTAAATTTCTCATTTGGTCTATTTTGGTATCATTTATTTCAATTTTAGTTTCAACATTCTGGTTTCCGAGGATTTTAGCTTTTTCTATGTTTATTGTCATGCCCTCTTCTTCCATGTTTCCTTTTCCCATGTTCAAATTCTCGTTGTTTTTCACTGTCTGTTATTATTACTACATCGTTTGTCTCGTTTTGCAAAATGCGAACCAGATGAAGATAAACTTTAAATATTTTGCGCACTTTTCTAGGTACTAACATATAGAAAACAATGATTATTATAATATTTAGTAGCAATAATAACTTATTGTAATGTTATTTATAATCCACCCGGTTAAAAATTATTTGACCTTTGGAAAAGTTAATAAATAATAGGAATAATTTAAAATAAAACCACTGAAGCCTATAGGGAATGTTGCAGAAAAATATAAGAATATACAGGTGTTTTTGAAAAAAAAAATTTTGTAAGTTTAAGATTGTTTGACAAGTCAGTAATTTTATTTATTTATTCTATTTTTCATGGATATTACTGTGTTAAATTTTTGATTCATGGGATGACTAGATTGATAATTAATGTATCTGCGGGAAGCATACTTCATTCTCGATTGGTATCAAAAACCGCATGCTTCCGGCAGACACATTAATTATCAATCTAGTCATGCTATGAATTAGTGTATGAAAGTTTTCTCATTTTAAGAGTTATAAAAACTTAAAAATAGCTAAATATAACACTTTATCGATCAGTAATCTTTTCACAAAAACTAAAGACAAAGCTAATTTATTGCAAAAAAGTGATATAGTTTATAGCATTCCATGTAATGATTGTCAAGGATGTTACATAGGTCAAACCTCACAGTCTTTAAAAAGTAGAATTACACAACATAGAAGCGGGTTTAGCAACCCATTTTCATAAAATGGATCATAATTTGATTATAATAACGTCAAACTTTTAGATAATGAGCCTAATTATAAACGTAGGTGATTTCTTGAAATGATACATATCAAAAATAATAGTAATTCAATTAACTTTAAAACTGATATTGATAAATTAAGTAATATTTATTGTAACATGTTAAATTTTCGTTAGGATAGATTGATGAGGAAGGTCCTTTTTATTTTGTTTTGTCTAATAGCTTTAGTGTGTAATTTTTAGCCTCTCCTCTTTTTTGTAATCTTATAGTTCTTATTGCGCGTTTCATTTTAAGACATATATGTTAAATTTTCAAATCGTTTTACACACTTCCTACTCAACTGTTAGTTTTAACATGTCGTTTGTTTAAATTCAGTGTTAATATGTTTGTTATATTTTTAATTTTATTTGTGGACTGATCTTAGTTGTAAGTACTATGGATTCAAAATGATTGTCGTAAGAAAAAAAAACTGTTTTCCGGAAAAATTTATCTATACTTGTTACCAATTTAATGAGCGAAGTTAGCTACATACAAATTTCATACATTAAATGAATTTTCTTGACATTTAGCGACATTGTCGTTCGTGTTGTAATATCTTTCGATTATTTATCTTATAATTTTTTTCAAACCGCTTATATTTACATCTAATATCACCAACAATAGTATTTCCGAATACTAGAAGAAAATAAGGGAATTTATCTGTGGTAATTAGCTCAACAAACAGGTAAAAAATCAATATTAACATTAAGTGAAATAGTTTATTATACAATTTTATAATTTTACAGTCTTATCATAACAGTAGAGAAGTATAAAAGAACGTACTGCACTTTTGTGAATCATTCGTAATGTCAAAACATTTTTCGAGACATCTACAACAACGACATAAAGAAAAAAACATGGTGAAGTTATTGTTGGGCGCAAAAGGTACTTAATTCAATTTAATCAGTGCGCAGTGCGTCGGTAAAGTAATGCATAAGTTCAATTTTTCAGCTTAAATAATTTGATGGAAATTTTCTGGAATACGTTGATGTTTGATTTTCAACATACTGCCCTTTCACATAATAATTCAATTTAGAATTTATTTATCATTTTATTTTTTTAGTATTTTATAAAAGTATGGTAACTTGAAATAAAAATCCACCTCTCTGAGGAATATACCTACATTAAATTGTTTGCTTTATTTATGCATTACTTTACGGTTTTCTTTTTATAGACAGAAAAGAAAAGAAAAATATAATTATTACAATTAGAAATAAGGGTAATCAGAAATTAAGGAGAGAACTGGAAGAATCATTCCTAAAAGTGCACCCAACCTTTCTCTGACAGAACTAATGATTCGGAATTACATGATTTGACGCAAAATGTAAATCATTTTTAAAAAGAAGTTACTTAGTTCGGCATAATCGTAAATGTTTTGTGACTAAGAACGATGAAAATACAGCAAATCCGAAAGTAGAATGTTTTGTGACTAAGAACGATGAAAATACAGCAAATCCGAAAGTAGAATCATTTATGTTATCTTTGGAAACAGAATATCGGGAATACCTAAGAAAGGACCCTTTAAAAAAAACAACTTATAGAAAAACTCAGGTAAATAAAATATTTTCTTCTTCAGAATTCATTTAACAGTATGGAGTT
Source organism: Protaetia brevitarsis (assembly GCA_004143645.1). Classification (NCBI taxonomy): domain Eukaryota; kingdom Metazoa; phylum Arthropoda; class Insecta; order Coleoptera; family Scarabaeidae; genus Protaetia; species Protaetia brevitarsis. The sequence continues at coordinate 417,201 of RXPK01000306.1, forward strand.
CAATTTATAGGTTGGACGAAATCGGAAAGATTGTAATATCACATCCTATTATTTTGGAATATGGTTTACAACTTTTACAAACAAGCAAAAATATAAAGAGGCGAACTGTTGTCGGTCGCAATAAAATGCGAGAATGTACTCGCATTTTAATGGAATTTACAAAGATCGTACCTAAATCCTCTGATTCAATGATGTCGATTGTTGGTAAGTATATAAAGCAAATATTTAATGAAATTTAACATTTAAACATTTTTGAAAGTTTGTTAGAGGAGCTAAAATATCGTAGAATTTTGCATGGGGATTCTAAATTAAATCAATTAATACTTTTCAAATTTCTGAAATATCCGGTTATTCTTTGAAAATTCGATTCGCTTTTTTAAATAATAGTGCTGCACCCCACTATAAAAAGTAATCATTATTATTATTATAATTTTAATATTAAGACTTGTTACTATTCACCGAAATTTAATTAATATATCATTGTATATAAATAATCTAATATGACATGACATAAACAACGTATCAAGATAGAGGGATCAAGAAAGTTCGAGATAGAAACAGTTAAATCATTGTATATCACTTAAATAAATCTTCGTTAATACATCCATTACATTTTCCATTTAAAAAGAAATCGATATAAAAACTGTAATCCTTAATAATTACTACAACCTTCTAGATATCTTGAAACCAAGTAATATTGATTATCTCGTTGAAGCTGTAAAAGCTTCTAGTAACTATATAGAAAATGAAAGATCGTATGGGGCTGCATCGTACGCTTTGCACCAAGGAAAGACACTTAAAGATATAATCGATATTGCCATATATCTGATATGCAAAAAAGATAAAATAATTAATAGCAAATCTTTGGATAACGCTAAAAATACGTTAGAAGGATTAAAACTTTTACGCAAAATGGTACAACAAAATTGGGGACGTTTAGTTGGAAGTCTTGCACTTAAAGATTTAAACACAAATAAATCGAGAAATCATACAAAAAAACTACTTCCTCTTACTGAAGATGTTATGAATATGAGAAAATATTGTATAGAAAAAGCTATAAAAGCTGTAAGCGTGCTCAAGACTGAAACAAATGTCTTGCAGTACAGACTTCTTGTGGAGGTTACATTTATGTTACTTCTCCTGCACAACAGAAAGCGTGTTGGAGATATTCAATATATTGAACTTACTGATGTCACTAAATTAGATGCAACAGAACAAACATATGAAGTTTTACAGTCTTTAAGTCCAACAGAACGGCTCTTAACGAAGCTATACATACAAAAAAATGCACACAATAGGAAAAGGTTCAAAGGATTTGTTGGTACTAATACCCCGTGACGTTCAGAAATTTGTAATACTTTTTAATAAAGGAGAAGAGCCAAATATATAACGTCGTCCAATAAATACTTCTTCCTAACTGTAATGGCAACCGATGAATGGATAAACGGTTGTTATATTTCAAGCAAATACTCAAAGGAGTGTGGTGCAAACAAATTCTAAATCTAAATGCTGCGCCAAGCATATTTGCTACCTGAATGCAATTAATGGATCTACCTGACAATGAAATTGGACAAGTAGCATCTTTCATGGGCACACAGAAAAAACTCACCACGAATTTTATAGATTGCCAAAAGATATACTAATGATAGCTAAGGTGTCAAAGATTTACTAAAATTAGAAAAAGGAGAACTTGTTCAACTGTAAGTAAACGTATGGATGAATTGACATAGAAATTATGAACCAGATATTTATGTTCTTCCTCTAAAGGAGATGAAAGAAATAAAGACAGCTAAAAATTTCAGCATTTTTATTTCTTCAACTGGTATGTTATTTTTAATCTTTTTTATCTTCTCACTGTTTAGGATAAACACGCTAGACAGTCACTAAAAAGATGTAAATGAAATCACAAACTTATTAAAAAAGCTTTCTAATGTTTAAAATTGCAATTAAATTATGTTATATTTGCAACATTTTATAAAACAAATATATTTCTTTCATAATATATTTTCTGGAAGTGAGGGTTACAAAATAGTAATAAAGCTGCATTTAGGTTACTAAGATTTCATATGCATCTATTTAATTCGTCATCCTTCACTGATGCAACTTATTTGTATAGTTTCAACTTTTACACATTTACTATGTCACTATAAAAGTAGCTTGTAAACTTGTAAACCAATATCTTTCGTACACAGGAGCAACTAAAGCGCAAGAGATTGATGGTGAATCACTTGAACAACAACAACCTATAACATTTTTAGATGAAGATATATCTGAAAATATCCATCCAACAAAAAAACAGAAGTGGTCTCCAAGTGAGACAGGATTATTAAAAACACATTTAAACAAATATTTGGATAATAATTCATTATATCCGTCGGCAACTGGAATAACTGCATTTTCAAATAAATATTTAAGCTCTAAAAGAACCACAGCTCAAATAAAAAGCAAAATTCTATATTTGAAAAGACACAACTCCTAAAATATGTATAATCTTTTCAGTATACAGACAGGCCGCTCATATTCCTCTACCTACAGACTGTATTATTTAAGGTAGAAAAAATCTTTAAATATGAAAGTTACAATAGGATTTTTGCTCTATCATCTTTTCACAAATTACCAAGTTGGTAGTATCTCAAAAATTGGTAGATAAAGCAATACAACTTGCATTTTTTTTAAATACAACAACCTGTATATTGTTGGATAGTATAAGCAAAAGACTTCACTGATTTCAAAAATATATATTGTTGATATTTGAATAAGCCGTTTTTGAATTGTTCGAGTTTATATCATTTAAACTGCGCCAGTGAAAACTCTATAATACAGCTTGTAGGTAGGGGTCAAAATATAAACGGAGATCCTGTACTGTTTAATTAGTTTTAAGAAGTACCTATGTGTTTAGTGTAACCAAAATAAAATAAAGTTTTTAGATGGTATTATAATGCGTTATTATTTTAACACTAAAATACAATCATCTCGAAATGATAATATAAAACTGTTTTTTGGGTTAAATAAAGTCACGATAGTATTCTATCTTTAATTATAATACACTAAAAGGTGATAGCTCTGTTTTTTTCTACTCTTTGTCGCACACCATAGGCGTCGCCCTATCTAGAGCGTGTAAATCGGGTGTGAAAAAGTCGGGCGGACTAACCGTGCACGGAGAAACGGATTAAAAGGGAAATAATAGATGGGTAAAGGGGTAGCGGGGATGGCACGGTAATAGGCGTATCGTTATTAATAATTAAAAGTAGGAAAAGAGGAGAAAATTCGCCCAAAAATTAGATCGTAGTAGGCGGTGGGAAACGAACGCCGCTGCAGACCGAGAAATGTCATCGAAGCGGATTTCGATGGATTCCGAACGTCAAAGTTGGGCTATTTCGTACGATCGCTGCTACGCTATGGTGGCACTTGAAAGTGGGCTCGCGTCGAAAACAGTTCTTACATGTTTCCTCTTCCGTTCGAACCCTAAAATAAAGTCGAAACGCGATATTTTTCTCAAAATGAGTCGATTTATAGTGGTGTGTTTTTCACTACAAGATTATAACGACGGTACAAATAATCGTCACATAGGAGCATAGATGGCGCCACATATATCATTATTATTATTATATTAAATCGATTTCGACGTAGGTCGTTTTGTTAATGCGAAAGGTAAGTTTAGAAAATCCGACAGGGGTTACGGAACATATGTTTAAAAGCGTTAATGTGTTTTCACGATTCAAATTTTCTAGAAAAACCACGAAAACACTTCGTTACGATTGTAGAAATAAAACGAGCGCTACTAGATGGCGACAAGATAGATAAAATAAATTTCAACTTAAAACGGGCTTTTTAAAAGCCAAGCTGCATTTGAATTACATTATTGGTAGTTGTGAATAATTTGTATTTTTAATAATTATTATATTTCGGAACACATTTTAAAATATAAACTGTTAGAATGTGATGTTATTTTTTTTACTGTTTGTATTATGCGCATGCCCAAACGGCACGTTGTATTATGTTTCTCAGTCGTCAGACACAGTCCACTAATACACGTCATTACGAACACGTCGTTTTATTTTGAGTGCTATTAAAAATCAGTTCAATCATTTTCTTTCAATAAAACACACAACATTTTGGGTCCAAACGAGTCGGATTCGCACGTTAGTACATCAGACCATCAGTACGAAGATCGAAACCATTAAAAACATCGAAAACATCCACGACGCCACACGGGTAGAAGCGAAACCGCACATTCGACATCTTCGACAAAAAACACGTGGTGACTTCCATTAACGTTACATGTAAGTCCTTTCTCTCATTTCGATTATTAAGTGCAAAAACAACATTCAGAATTGATATATACACGTTTAAAAAACGTACATGTCGATAGAAACATTAATAAAAAAGCGTGGTGCTATGAAAGCGCAAATAACATTGTTTGAAAAGTATTTAACGGATTTTTCTAATAAAATTATGCAAACAGACAAAATTTCCGTAGTAACAGAACTAAAATACGTCTTTCTCGATTTGAAATTTATTACAACAATTTAACGAAATACAGCGCGAATTCGAAGTATTGCACAGCGATAGTGAATTACAAGTTACAGAACGCGAACAATTTGAGAATAATTTTATAAATTAACTGACCAACGCTAAAATTAAAGTAAATTCGTATGAAGAAACCGTTGACGCAGGTGCTAACAATGCTGAATCTATTCATGTATCAGAAGTTAGTGGTATTAAATAACAAATTGACGAGTAATTGGTTAAGAGTTTCGCGATTGACGTTTCGAATCTTAATACATACAAACGACAGTATTAATGATATCCAAAAATTTCATTATTTGCGAGCGTCAGTATAATAAATAATAATAATAAAAAAATCGTCAAATTGGAATTGTAGTTATTATTATGAGAGTGGATCATTTTTATTTAAACGCAGAATATTTATATATATTAAGCCCTAAGTAAAGATAAATCTCATATTCGGTGTCTTCAAGAATCACAGAATTGTATGTATATACATACGTACACAATAAGTAACGATCGACTCACAAAAAAGATGACATTTTTCCCCTATGTCTCACCACTATCACTACATCCCTATCGACATAGGGAAATAGCCCCTTGGGAAACGCAAGGAAAGACACATATCTCCTTTAATCTACCAGCGATTGCGCGTGTGCAGATTCTAAAGAATTTTAATACTACATTATTTGGCGAAACCAAGTAAAATTCTGCGAATTTTAATCTCTGACCGAAAGGCTTGCGCGGTACGTTTGGCGCATAACAACAAGGGGATTAGTTGTCGCTACGACTGTCAGGATACAAATATACTTTCCTTTTGTAGTTTATAAAAAACTTCAAGTGTATTCGTATATAATTATTTGAAGAAATAAATTTACTGAAGCCATTACTTGATTGCAAAGAGTATTTAAGGTTTAGTTTTATAAAAAAAAAAAATTAATGTAGATCTATAAAATAATTTATCAAACATAAATGCCCACTGGCAATTTATATTAGCAAACTGTTAAAAAACATACACTTCATAAAATTGTTACCTACCTTAAATAGTTAGTATTCTTTCTTAATGTTTTATTTTCATTGCTTTTTATGACGACACAAATCGAATTACAGTTTTTAGAATTTTTATGTAAAATATGTAGATCAGATTTTTGAATTTCAAACTTCCTTAATAATAATATTTGAAAATACGAACAAGAAAACATCTTTAAGTATATGTGAAATTGTTTTGGTAAAAATTATTATATATTACAAAAGTATTTAGTTTAATTATTTTGTAAATATAAAAAATATATAATATATATGGGCAAAGAATAGTTCGCTGGCGTACTATAGATGTCCCAGCTAGGCTGATTTTAGAAAAGTGTACGACAAACAATATTAAACGTGATTCTGACGTGATTAACGTAAGTGGAATTTTCCGTTGCAACAACGCGTAAAAATATAGGATAACCGAAGAGTCGGTGCGATACGAATGAAAGTGGTTTTAACTGCGCGCGCAGCGAAGAGGTAGAGAGCATTCATAATGAATGTCATTCGCAAAATTATTATGGAAATGAATATTAAAGGAGTCAAACCAGTAACAGTTCAGTAAATAAATATAAAAACTAAAACACACATATTGGCTCAATGGATTAATATTCGTTTTTATAATGAAATTAAAACATATTTTATGTTAATAGCGAAGCTACACACGGAATATTTGCTTTTATTTATTTCGTCAAATGCTATTAACTTTCTCATAGCACATATTATATCTTTTTTTAATGCATGAAATCTAACAGCGTCTTCGATTATTAAACTACGCGTGGAGAATGTATGTATCTATCGCTTTTTATTAATAGTGTATATTAAAATAAAAACATAATTAGTGCATAAGAATGCGGTAAGTCGAAAATGTTATAAATATTGTCACAATAACAGCGGGAAATTCAATTTTTAAAACTTCGAATTATTGGAATTCAGATGGGGCATAATTAAAATATTTTTGACTATATAGACCGAAGACTTGGTCTTTGATTACAGTTCTATTTTTGATTTTAGGAAAAATACTTTCTATATATTATTATTCCATTTTTAGTTTTTATTTTACGTAGACAAATAAAATATCAGACATATATGGGTGGATTTTTAACGCGATTTTTTTGGGTCACTATTTGCGAATATAGAATCAAAAACAAGATGGCGCGACTAAAATGGAGGAATATTATTAAAAAAATGACATTTTGCAACAGACATTTGTGGGTGTTTGGATCGTGTGCATTTGATGCTGATAATATTTTTGGAAAAATAAAATGCGAATAAAAGTGGGAAGAAAATTGAAATATAGGGAAAATCGCCAACTATTTTTATAAAGCTGTAACTTATGGGATGTTATAAATGGAAAGGGAATGGGAAAGGAATGGGAAAGGGAATGGGAAAGGGAATGGGAAATGGGAAGGGAATGGGAAAGGAATAGGGAAAGGGAATGGGAAAGGGAATGGGAAGGGAATGGAAAGGAAAGGGAAAGGGAATGGGAAAGGGAATGGGAAAGGGAATGGGGAAAGGGAATGGGAAAAGGGAATGGGAAAGGGAATGGGAAAGGGAATGGGAAAGGGAAGGGATGGGAAAGGGAATGGGAAAGGGAATGGGAAAAGGAATGGGAAAGGAATGGGAAAGGGAATGGGAAAGGGAATGGGAAAGGAATGGGAAGGGAAAGGGAAGGATGGGAAAGGGAATGGGAAAGGAATGGGAAGGGAATGGGAAAAGGGAATGGGAAAGGAATGGGAAAGGGAATGGGAAAGGGAATGGGAAAGGGATGGGAAAGGGAATGGAAAGGGAATGGGAAAGGGAATGGGAAAGGAATTGGGAAGGGAATGGGAAAGGGAATGGGAAAGAGAAAGGGAATGGGAAGGGAAAGGAATGGGAGGGAATGGAAAAGGGAAATGGGAAGGGAATGGGAAGGAATGGGAAAGGGAATGGGGAAAGGGAATGCCAAAGGGAAAGCTGGGGAAGGGAATGGAAAGGGAAAGGGATGGGAAGGGAGGGAAAGGGAATGGAGGGATAGGAAGGGAATGGGAAAGGGAAGGAAGGGAAGGGGAAAAGGGAATGGAAAGGAATGGGAAGGGAAGGGAAAAGGGATGGGAACGGAATGGGAAGGATGGGAAGGATGGAAGGGATGGGAGGGAAAGGGAAGGGAAGGGAATGGAAAGGGATGGGAACGGGAATGGAAAGGAATGGAAAGGGAGGGAAAGGGAAAGGAAGGGAAATGGAAAAGGAATGGAGGGATGGAAAGGGAAAGGGAAAAGGGAATGGGAAAGGAATGGGAAGGGAATGGGAACGGAATGGGCCGGGAATGGAAGGAAGGGAAAGGGAATGGGAAGGAAGGAACGGGAAAGGGAATGGAAAGGAAATGGTAAAGGAATGGGAAAGGAAATGGGAAGGGAAAAGAATGGGAAAAAAGGAGGGAGAGAGAAAAGAATAGGAAAACGGAGTAGGTAAAGGAATAAGAAGGGAAGAGAATAGGGAAAGGGAAACGAATGAAGAAAAGAGAATAGGGAATATATTTCTGTTCTACCTATTACTAAATGATGTTTACAGTTGTGAAATACTTATAAAAAAAATGTATCAGCTGTGTTTTCTCGCTTTTTTTCTGCTTTCTAACAAACGTTAACAAACTTTTTGTCGAGCAACGTAATTATGAGTTTATATTATGGAGTTTAGTGGTTCCAAATATAATCTCGCGAAGATAAAAAACTAATAAATTAAAAATCGTGAAATTGGATTGTAGTTATTATTATGAGAAGTGATATTTTATTTAGCAGATATTATATAATTAGCTAAGTTAGATATCACATATTCGGTGTCTTCAAGTCCAGAATTGTGTGTATATAATAGTAACATAAATACGATCGATCACAAAAAAGTGAATGGGAAATAACCTAAAAACAACAGAAATTCTTCTATTGGCATTCGCTTAATACGGTAATATTTCAATAAGAAAAAATTAAGGTATTAGGTACGTAATATTTAAAAAGAATATTTGTGGCAATTGAGGGAGACTGTATAAATATGGAAACAAACTGAAATAATATTATCTTTAAAAAAACTACGACTTGAAATATTATCGAAAAAGTTTTCTACAAAGGTGTTATGGATTGAATGCTGCTAAACTAAAAATTTTTTGAAATATAGGGTGTTCAGGAAGACTGACCTTTGTTACAGCCTATTTTAATGTTGGAAAATTTTCTACAAAAATTGTACAGAAATCATGCTGCATAAGTCAAAAATTTCCACTAACACAGGGTGTTCACGAAGATGAGTATTTGATAATCTTATATTTTAGCTTTTAGAAAAAAAAGTTTTCAAAAGGTGCAGAATTAATGCTGCATACCTAAAATTTTTCACTATAAGGGTGTTCCAAAATAAGAAAAAAGTAACTCTTAAAAAGTACTGACATTATAAAAGAAGGATTTTCAAATGAATGGACCGACTTAAAAAACATTCTCAAGTACACCTTCTCTACTCTAGACGCAGATCTAGTTAAATACTAAAAGGTGATAGCTTGTTTTTTCTACTCTTGTCGACACCATAGGCGTCGCCTATTCGTGCGTGTTTCGGAGGAAAACTGTCCGCCTAAGGTGTAGAGGAGGGCGGATTAAAGGGAAATTATAAAGGGCGAGGGGTAGGGGGGGTGTAGTAGATAGGGTATGAGTTAATGTGTTAAACAATAGAAAGAGGGAAATTCGAGAATGAAAATTTAGTGGTGAGAGGAAGCGAACGTCGTGAAGACGAGAAATGTACTTGCAATTCGAACGATTTGGCATTGTCAAGTTGGGAATTTGTATGTTAAGCTGCGAGGCATAAGATTATATTTGAAAGTGCGGTTAATGTCGAAAAAGTTTCTCACATGATCTCTCTTACTGATTGAAACCTAAATGGGGTCGAGAAGCGACCATTTTTCTCAAAAAGAGCCGATTATACAGTGGTGTGTTTTGCCGGGATGAGGTTGGAATATGGCCGGTTCCGTGGATGTCAATGCCGCTGTCATACGGTGAAATGTAATGAGCTTCAGAGACGATTTCTTACGTAAATGGGCATACAAGCGAGGGTAAAAGTCGAAACGTGATCAGAGAGATGTTAAGAGGCTGAATGATTCGCAAGCATATGGAAAATGTGAAATTGTCACTTTGTAGATGGCTAGAGCTGATTTACTCTAACCTGACCTTATATTTGGGTGATAATAATAGCGATTCGAGGTATAAAACATTAATTGAAGGTAGAAAGGTTTGCAATACAACTCAAGATATGTTTGTGATTATGGATTGTGCAATTTTTAGGCGAAATTATTGAGCAGGATCAAGTAAGATGCAAAACAAGCGCACATTTGTGCGCTAATAGCGGCTCAGAACGGTAACGTGGTGCGAAATTATTTTGAAACGGCTCTGTATCTTCGTTTAACAAGTTTGAACCTAAAATGGAGTGGAACGCGAAATTTCTCTCAATATGAGTCAATTTATCGCGTTAATCATATCTGGCCGAAATCATTAATTGTGCAGTGACGCCAGAATTTGTGGCATGATACCGGCTAAAACCGTATCAGGTATGAAATTATTGTCGGAACGCTTCTTTCATGTTTCATCATACAATGACGACCTAAAATAGGGCAGGAAACGCGAATTCTTTCAAAATTAAAACGATTAATAGATATTGTTTGCAGGGAAACACTGTCAATTGACAGAAGTGTTGAAGTTAACGTTCGCAAATGGCGCACAAACTACATAATTCAGTGCGACGGTGTTTTTGGGTAAGATGTCTCAAGCAGTGGTAAGAAGTCGAATGTGAATTGAGAAAGTTATGCATATACAGCTGGAAGGTTTGAAAAGGGAGATGCGAATAATTCGCGAAAATTGGCAGTTTCAGATAGAGCTGAATCGTCTAACCTAACATCCGATTTGGAACATTATGAGGTAGCTTTATTTCATTTACGGCTTAGTTGTCGATTAAAAGGAAATACTTTCGTAATACGCGTCAAGTATGTTTGTGGAAAGTGATTATTCAGTTTTTAGATAGATTATTGAATAATTCCAAGAGAATGGTACAAATATGGACAGTCATATTCTCAAATTAAGCGATAGATTTCGGAAGAAGAAAGGCGCGTAGATAATGCGGAAAAGATAGTAAATGGACTGGATATAGGTGATGAGCTTTGGATAATGAATTACGCAGGTAGGACCCAAATATTGCGAAATATTGGGATAAAGCGCGGTCTTTTTGCCGATACGGATTACGGACAAAACGAAAAGGGCAGTAAGTGGTGTTTTCGCGATGTTTATTAATTAATAAGAAGTGAGAAATATTATATATTGCAAACTAAATAGCTAAATATCTAAAATAGTGTAAATAATTGACTGTCAGTATTGCCATGCTTTAATTTTTATGGTCAATTATTACAAAAGTATAGAGCTTTAGCTCGCGGGTTCGTGTACACAAGCAATTCGTCGACCGCGGTGGGGTTCGAATGGACGGGGCAAGTTTTTTTTTTAACGTACTTTTTTATAATTGTGCTTTACGGTTGAAGACTGATTATTTTTATTGAAGCAATAAATCAAAACATTTTTTGTAGAATTGATGTCAGAATATTTGGGTGCCCTCAACAATGGTCCATGTGAAAATGCGTCCAAAATAACAAAACCATGATTAATTTCTAACAAATGTTTGAGGGGTTTTGTGGTTGCTGATTCATTTGAAAATATGTTTAAGAAATAAAATGGCGGATTGAATATAGGAAGAATTTTGAAATTANTTAGTAACTGTTTAAAAAAAATGTAAAATACGTATACACATACATGCATTAATTGCAACATAACTAAACGTTGTATATACTGGTTTTATCGTCATTTTTGATGATAAATATGAAAGATCAATAAAAATGTTTGTTAAATACCACAACTACATGATTTAACTTTCAGATGGTTATTCTTATCCATTTATAATACCTGTGTGTCGTTGCAATATTATTAAAGTTAGGATCACTTGCAAATATAAGCGCATAATTGCAAATTAACTAAACGTTGTATGTACCGATTTTATCGTCATTTGATAAATAAGAAAGATCGATAATAGTGTTTGTTAATTACCACAACCACACGATTTAACTTTTAAATCTATATTTTTTATAAATTGTTTATTGTATTTTGTAAATACACATTAAACAACATTTCACATATTTAAAAGATACATACAAAACGTAAATTAGTAACTGTAAAAAAATGTAAAATACGTATACACATAAATGCATTAATTGCAACATAACTAAACGTTGTATATACTGATTTTATCGTCATTTTTGATGATAAATATAAAAGATCAATAATAATGTTTGTTAAATACCACAACTACATGATTTAACTTTCAGATGGTTATTCTTATCCATTTATAATACCTGTGTGTCGTTGCAATATTATTAAAGTTAGGATCACTTGCAAAATATAAGCGCATTAATTGCAAATTAACTAAACGTTGTATGTACCGATTTTATCGTCATTTGATAAATAAGAAAGATCGATAATAGTGTTTGTTAATTACCACAACCACACGATTTAACTTTTAAATCTATATTTTTTATAAATTGTTTATTGTATTTTGTAAATACACATTAAACAACATTTCACATATTTAAAAGATACATACAAAACGTAAATTAGTAACTGTAAAAAAAAATGTAAAATACGTATACACATAAATGCATTAATTGCAACATAACTAAACGTTGTATATACTGATTTTATCGTCATTTTTGATGATAAATATAAAAGATCAATAAAAATGTTTGTTAAATACCACAACTACATGATTTAACTTTCAGATGGTTATTCTTATCCATTTATAATACCTGTGTGTCGTTGCAATATTATTAAAGTTAGGATCACTTGCAAAATATAAGCGCATTAATTGCAAATTAACTAAACGTTGTATGTACCGATTTTATCGTCATTTGATAAATAAGAAAGATCGATAATAGTGTTTGTTAATTACCACAACCACACGATTTAACTTTTAAATCTATATTTTTTATAATTGTTTTATTGTATTTTGTAAATACACATTAAACAACATTTCACATATTTAAAAGATACATACAAAACGTAAATTAGTAACTGTAAAAAAAATGTAAAATACGTATACACATACATGCATTAATTGCAACATAACTAAACGTTGTATATACTGATTTTATCGTCATTTTGATGATAAATATAAAAGATCAATAAAAATGTTTGTTAAATACCACAACTACATGATTTAACTTTCAGATGGTTATTCTTATCCATTTATAATACCTGTGTGTCGTTGCAATATTATTAAAGTTAGGATCACTTGCAAAATATAAGCGCATTAATTGCAAATTAACTAAACGTTGTATGTACCGATTTTATCGTCATTTGATAAATAAGAAAGATCGATAATAGTGTTTGTTAATTACCACAACCACACGATTTAACTTTTAAATCTATATTTTTTATTAATTGTTTATTGTATTTTGTAAATACACATTAAACAACATTTCACATATTTAAAAGATATATACAAAACGTAAATTAGTAACTGTAAAAAAAAATGTATTTTGTTGTATATACTGATACTATCGTCATTTGATGATGAAAATGACAGATCAATAATAATGTTTGTTAATTACCACAACTACATGATTTAACTTTCAGATGGATATTCTTATCCATTTATAATACCTGTGTGTCGTTGTAATATTATTAACGTTACGATCACTTGCAAGATATAAGCGCATAATTATAAATAAACTAAACATTGTATGTACCGATTTTATCGTCATTTGATAAATATGAAAGATCGATAATAGTGTTTGTTAATTACCACAACCACATGATTTAACTTTTATATCTATATTTTTTATTAATTGTTTATTGTATTTTGTAAATATACATTAAACAACATTTCACATATTTAAAAGATATATACAAAACGTAAATTAGTAACTGTAAAAAAAAAATGTATTTTGTTGTATATACTGATACTATCGTCATTTGATGATGAAAATGACAGATCAATAATAATGTTTGTTAATTACCACAACTACATGATTTAACTTTCAGATGGATATTCTTTATTTATTATTGTATTATGTAATTATACATTAAACAACATTTCACATACTTATGAGATACATACAATACGTGAATTAGTATCTGTAATGAATAATAAATATGTAATAAATATCTATATATTCCTTTATAAATTAAAACCTTTTTATATAAGTAAAATATTCTATATTTACAACAAATTTACAAATTGATGATATCTAAAAATAAATTTCAATAACACCATACTTAGAGTTGATTCCTTTGAAAAAAGGAAAACATTATAAACAATATTTCACATAATTAGTTCATATATTTTCTGCATACAACATATATAAACGATAATATTCATAATTAATGTTCTACTATGAATTCTCCTTTCATTAAATTCCTCCTTCTGTCGTTATTTGCGTATTAGGTACGTCAAACGACCCGGCTTCTCAACGTGCTCCGCCAACTCAAATGGAAACTGTTTCGAACGTCGTCGTAGCAGGCACATCTGCAGTCGTCGTATCCGAAACCATTGCGGAGACGGTCAACATGATCAACGACGATTTGGCTTCTGAAAATGGTACGGAGAGGCCCCAAGTAGATCATTCGGAAGCGACCGTGATCGTGAACCGTCCCATAGTTAAGCAATACACGCTTTCGGGTAAATTCTTATTTATTATTACTTTAAAAGAAAAGATTTACGCTTTGCTATTGAAAATTTATAAAAGTTTATAGCAGAATACTGTTTCTTTAATTATAATTTTTTATTAAGGCGAAACCTCATACAAACATATCATATAAATCATTCATTCGTTCATTCATTTTTCCTGCAGATTCATCCGACGATGACGACGACGATGTCAGTAGAGAATCGCCGCGCAAACGACCGCGGCTAGACGCAGAGGACACGATTAGGCAACCGCAGTCGCCCGTCGACTCAATTAGCCAACGGTTGGTTTCAAACCAGGAGGAACCGATCGCAGTGTCACCACAGATCACCCCAGACCGTAACCCTGCTTCCCTCAATGTGGAGGAAGAGGTTCAGATCTTTTTGAACGAAATCCAAAACCAACGGGCAGACGCACAATTCGACATGTATGACAACGTCGAAGTGGCCGCTTTGCCGATTGATTTTAACGACGAAAGGAGACGGAATCGAATGGCGAACGCCAGAAACGAGGACGCCGCCGAGCGGGAAAACGTTGCAGCGGATGTCATCAGACTTCGCAACAACTTCCTGCTGCAGCCGACCTATTTGGAAGCGACACGACGTCACGCTGAATACCGTCACGTTGGACAGATGGAAGGCGTATGCCACCATTGTCATGCCAGATATTTCTTGCGCGAGAGAACATGGGGAGGCACTTACACCAAGTGTTGCAGCAACGGTCAAGTGGCACTTGAGCGACCACAACAAGAGTTTCCACGCGAATTACGGGAACTCTTCACAGGCCAACACGTTTTGTCCCGTGCATTTAAGAGAAATATTATCGTTTATAATAATTGCTTTCAGTTCGCTAGCGTACAGGCAAACTTGAGAGATCTTCCTGGGCGAGGCCCTTACGTCTACGCCATCCAGGGACAGATCTACCACCACTACACGGACGTAAACGTACAGAGAAATCATTACAAAGCTGGCCCGCTTTATTTTCTCGACCCAGAGGAGGCAACCCGTCAACGGTTGGAGGACGCTGCAGGATTCAACGTTAATGCAGACTTGATGCGAACGTTAAGCCACATCATGCACGACGTCAACCCCTTCGCCAGACAGTACAGACACCTGTACCACGTTTACCGGCAGCAGAGACAACGCAATCCAGAAGGTCCTCTTCCCAGGGCGTATCTGGAGTTCGTGACGCAACGACGCGACCGGCATCACAGAGAGCTGGATCCCGTCGAGGTGAACGAAGTGGCAGCCGTCTATGAATGCAATGAGGTTGAGATGCCCGATCCAAAGATGAGGGTGTTTTTGACGGAGGATGATAATCGATTCAGAGATATCAACCTGCAGAGCGAATTTTGCGATCCCCTCAGCTTCCCGCTGCTGTTTCCTACCGGAGAACTAGGTTGGAGAAGCGACATCCCATTTGCCGATGTTCGAGACGGTCGTCGTAGAACGAGGGTGACCCTATGCAAATATTACGCTTACCGGTTGGCTTACCGCATTGGCAACGATGCGGACGCCGCCTTTAATGTTTTCAGATTTGCCGACAGGCTAATGCAGAAGTTTGTGGTATGCGCCTACCTCAAAGTGGAAGCCAATCGAATGTCCTACATTCGTACGCACCAGGATCAGATGCGCGCGGAGGAATATCAAGGTCTAGCCGACTACGTGCGAAACGTAGCGGAGAATCGAGATGTTCCCCTCGGAAGGATAGTCATTCTTCCGTCCACATTCAACATGGGACCCAGGAGTCAGATGCAACGCTATCAGGACGCTATGGCTGTCGTGAACGTGATTGGTTATCCGTCGTTGTTTATAACGATGACGTGCAATCCCAAATGGCCCGAGATCTTGGAGAACATCCCTCCCAACGATGATCCGTCAAATCATCCTTTATTGATTTGTCGTGTTTTCCAGATGAAACTCCAACAGCTGATGGACGATTTGACCGTTCGTCATGTGATGGGCGTACCTATCGCTCATCTTTACGTGATCGAGTTTCAGAAGCGCGGATTACCGCATGCTCATATTCTCATCACGTTAAGGCGGAGGATAGGCCGCTCGACGCAGACCGCATCGACCAGCTGGTATGTGCCGAGCTACCCGATCCAGAGACCGAGCGCCTCTTTTCGAATTGGTGGGAGCGCACATGATCCAGGACCGTGCGCGCTCACAATCCGGCTGCCGTTTGCATGCAAGACGGCAGATGCTTCAGGAGGTTTCCAAAGTACTGGTGCGACAACACCAACATCAGGAACGGCCAGGTGAACTATCGCCGACGCAGAAACGGTAGGGTCGTTGAGCTGAGACGGAATAACATCGTTTACCTTGCGGAGAACGAGTTCGTTGTTCCCTACAATCCGTATTTATTACTCAAATACAAAACACATATCAATATAGAAATCTGCACCACTACCGGGTGCGTTAAATATCTTTATAAGTATTTCTTTAAGGAACCAGACCGAGCCCTACTCAGAGTGGTTCAGGAAAACGAGAACCCCAGGCCATTGGTACATGACGAAATCAATTCGTATCTGAATGGCAGATATATATGACAGCCCCCGAGGCTGCTTGGCATATTTTAACGTTTGCGTTCCACCAGATGTCGCATCACGTTGAAAGGTAAGAATCTATACGAAACATTAACAGAAAAAACCTATTTCAAAGGCATAACTGATTCAATTTCTAAACATCAATACACATGCATTTTCCTTCATGTACAGTTTATAAAATTCTCCCTTTTACAATTTTTTATATTCGATTTCACTAGACACAATTTAATAGTCTCTAATTTTTCCATTAAACCATCTAAGCAATCATAATAAATTCACTCACCTCATAAATTTCTACTCGCTAAATATATCATATGTGTAATAATGTAATTTTGTACCTTACAATATTTCATTATTTTAAATATTTTCATCTTTATTATTAACATAAACCATATCTAACTAACGGGAAAAAAACAATGTACAGCAAAATTATATAAACGTTCTGCAGAAAATTATCAAAATATAATACAATCTTTATCAATATGCACACTTATATATAGTTTTGTAATATTTTCGCTCAATAAATTTAAATAAATGTAACTCCTTTGTATTCTACATGTTCAGATTGCCAATACATCTGCCTGGTAGACAGCAGGTCCTCTTTAGAGAAGGTGAGGAGGAAATTGTCGCCAACCAGGAACCTACCACCCGCCTTTTACAATGGTTCGAAACGAATCGCAGAGATCCAGAGGCGAGACAATTGTTGTATGGAGAATTCCCGCTGCAATACGTTTTTGACAACGGCGCGAAACGCTGGAAAAAACGCCAAAGAACTCCTAAACCGGTCGTTCCTAGAATCTATAACGTTTCCATACGCAGCGGAGAGTTGTATTATTTGCGACTGCTTCTGTTACAGATCAGAGGTGCTACCTCTTTCGACGACATCAAAACCGTCGACGGAGAAGTTTGCGAAACGTTTCAGGAAGCCTGCAGACGTCGTAATCTTCTTCAGGAGGGATCGAGAATGGATCCGTAGTCTTAACGAAGCGGCACAGCGCGACATGCCCAAACAGATGCGTCAGATGTTTGCCTACATACTGATTTTCGCAACGGTCGAAGACCCACCGGCATTGTGGCAGCAATTCCGTCGTCACATGATGGAAGATTTTCTTCGGCGACTCGACGAGGAACACGCCGAAAACGCCGCCCTCTCTAGAATCCAGTCCATTCTTTTGGTGAGCGGTAAAAGACTGTCGGACTTCGGTTTGGTAGACCCACCGGACTACAATGCGATTGAGGACCAGCAACAGCTGGATGTCGACGAGGAACGACGTCAAGGCGAAGACATGCTACAACGCCTCAACGTCGATCAACGTAACGTCTTCGACGCAGTCATGAGAGCCGTAGATGACGACGGGGAAGCCAGAAGGCTATTCTTCGTGACTGGTGCAGCTGGCACCGGCAAAACATTCCTCTACAATAGCGTCATCACGTGTTTAAACGCTCGGAACGTCAAGGTGTTAGCGGTAGCGTGGACAGGATTGGGCGGCATCGCTCCTCAAAAAAGGAAGAACCGTGCACAGTACCTTCCGACTCCCGCTTCGTATCGTGGAAAATTCAACGTCGGCCATCAGATTTCAGTCGACAGAGGCGACCTTCATCAGGGAAGCCAAGCTCTTGATCTTCGACGAGATCAGCATGTCCAGTCGACTAGCTTTCGACGCAATCGAAAAAAGTCTTCGATTCCTGTGTGCCGACGAAAGACCCTTCGGCGGCAAATGCGTCATGGTAGGTGGCGATTTTAAACAATGCTTACCGATTGTTATAGGCAGTGACAGGACCAACGTCGTCGAGGCTTGCGTCAAATCGAGCCCGCACTGGCAACTATTCGAAGAATTGCGACTCCAGATCAACATGCGCGTAGATCCTCAACAGATGGATTTCGTCGCATGGCTGGATAGACTAGGCAACGGTACTTTAGAGACGCCAGAAATTCCACGAGCCCATAGACGAGGAATCGTTCGCGTTCCCGATCGATGCGTTGTGGACAGTCCAGAGGAACTGATACGACAAGTTTTCGGACAACTCCGCGCAGGAGACGTTCCGAACAAGGCCGTTTTGAGTCCACTGAACAACTGGTGTCACGAGATTAATAATAAAGTGTTGGATATGATTACAGATACTCCTGAACGGGTCTATATCGGCGCCGATTCTATCGTTGCCGAATTAGAACAGGAAGCGGACAACTTCACCATGGAGTATCTAAATAATCTGATGCCGTGCGGATTTCCGCCTAATCGACTTCGCTTGAAGGAAGGCACCGTAGTTATGCTGCTAAAGAATCTCGACGTGCGCGCCGGCCTCTGCAACGGTACGCGATTGTTGATTCGCAACCTCGGCGAACACTACGTCGACGCAGAACAGTTGAACGGGGACGGACAACTTACAGGACAAAGGATTTTCGTCCCGCGGGTCGACTTTTCATCAGAAGCCGATACCACGTTACCGTTCGTCCTTCGCAGACGACAATTTCCCCTAAAACCGGCATACGCTTTAACAATCAACAAGGCTCAAGGACAGACCTTCGACGCCGTTGGCATTTGCCTAATCAATCCCGTCTTCCAACATGGACAATTGTACGTGGCATTTTCACGTGCGAGGAGATTTGATCAGGTATTTGTGTACGTTGCCGAAACGACAAATCAAGGTAAACTGGTCGAGAATAGTAATTCAGTATATACGCGAAACATCGTCTTCGACGAAATATTGTAATTTTCTTCATCCTCATTCGCCTATTTCAGACTAAGAACGGCCAAATTCGATCTTGCCAAAATGATTACCAAAAACGATTTATGTTGTTAATTTAAAGAACACACCAGAGATTGAAGAGCGCGCGTCAGCTGTCGTACTCAAACGTCCTGCACCTCTCGCAGTGTTGCGGTGACGACGATGTCCACATGTTGTTCGAAAACTGGACCAACCTTTATAGGTCTGTGCTGATGAATAGCGCTCTTCGTGGACTCACACCCACACATGGTATCTGTTCTTCGCGAGATTGTTTAAATAATTAAATGAGCGATGACCATATTGAAAATTACAATCTATTCTCTAAAGATTGTTATCACTCTTACAATTTTTATTTCACAGCATTTTCAGTTACATTTACCTTTATTAAATAGCACTATATTTATAAATGTATATAAACTTACAAACATGTTATACTAAACCAATATTCCTACTTTTCTCTTTGTTAATTTACCCGAAAATAATCAAAACAAATTACATCAATAGGTACACTAAATATCATAAACTTATTTTGTATATATATCAAAATTTATATAGTTTGTTTAGTAAATATTGTATATCGCTTTATTCATTTGTTAATGGACATAAAACAAAGGACCCACCAACTAAGGAACACATAATTACCGTGGAATTAACAATCTTTACGTGAAAATTAACAATTAACTACAGCAAATGATGTTCTTTTAAAAGGTAAACAATTTTGTTTTCTAATTTAACAGGAAAATATATTTTCTTTTACAGGAATAAACATTTTAGCCAGCCTACACCAAACAGCTATCTACGACTTTTATGGATTTATTTCAGGATTTTTGATTAAAAAAAAACACGAATTGAGGTATCACAGTAAACTTTGTACTATTACAAATTTCAAGGTGAATAACAATATTGCGAATGGTTTCTGTTATTTTATAAATTTTCTTTATGAATTGCCAAAATAATATAATATACTAAAATGTAAAATATATTTTTTGCTTTACGCATCCTAACAACATTATATTATAACCAGTATCTCATCACATGAACAACATTCCACACTTCTATTACTAATTATTTTGATTCACTTCTCTTAGGTTCTACTTCCAACGAAGCAAACTGACAACAATGAATACATTACTACATCTTTATTACTGCAACAACTGCTACGAACATAATCTTCAAACCGAGACGCCCGTTTTGACGACATCCGTTCAACACTCGCAAATTTACTCAGGTACAAATCATATTAAATTAATTGCAACATATTTCATTCTAATCTTTTTTTTTTTAAAAAAAAAACAGATCCATTATGATGTCCGATGTTTAGAAGCAGAATCGACAACACGTACAAAACGGAAAAAAAAAACATAGCGAATTGACGTTTCTAAATTAGAAAAGGAATACGCTTATTTTAGGTAAAATCTACATTTAATTATATTACTTATAATAAGAACAACATAATATACAGTTGCTTACTGAAAAAACATTAATTGCTTTTTTTTCCTAACATAGATCCGCCAAATTGTTGCAACGATAAATATATTATCAATTCTTCAGACGATATATAAATCCGTCGTGATACAAATGCTTAAGCACATCGCCTTCAACAACAGATTAAGAAATGGGAACAGGAATTACAGGGAAGCATCTTAGAAGATACTGGATTTAGTCGACCGGTTAGAATAAAATAAACATTTTTTTGTTTGTAAAATGTACTATACAGTACTTAATAGTTTCAATTTATAATGTTTAAAATTTTTCTTTCCTTAGTTTAACATTTAATAAAGGTAAATGTATTATAATAATCACGGCCTGCAAAATGACTGACAGTTTATTTCACAATTCACGAGCTACAAGTGCATTTATCACTATCGCCACTTAGCGGACATATTTGGCATAAACACTGCCACAACAAAATGTCATATTAAATCAAAATTATATAAATATCTCATTCAATACTTTTTAATATAACTCTATTCAATTTATATCAATTCAACTACTAGATTTAATAAGGTCATATTTCATTACTTATTAACTTTGATTATACGTAAATTTGTAACATTTTACTTTCATATAAACCAGACTGTCGTCAACGGCACCCGTTATTAATATTATTTTAACATATCATTATTATTTACAAAAAACTAATATAACATTCAATTTAATGTAACATTAAATGATTACGCAAAACAAAAATCAGACTTCACAAGCAGGTCGTGATAATTATAAATGAAAATGATATACATATGAAACAAAACCTTTAAATAATGATTAACAAAAGATTTGTCATTGAAACTATACATATAAAACCAAAAATGTGAATCAACAACAACTTACCTATATAGCTGTACAAATGAATGTTAACTTTATTTCCTACTAAACAATATATACAATTTATCACTTAATGTAAAAGTTAAACTTAGCATTCATATATATTCTTCAAAAATTATTATATATATTTGACAAATTAATGTGTTATTACTTTTCCAAATACAATTAGTAGCAACATTGTATGTAGTTATTTACATTATTTAATAGTAATGAATATTAAAATCTTATAATTGTATAATTTTATTTTTTGTATTAAATACTTTTATTTAGATATTATAAATCGATTTTATTATACACGGCGTTTTTTTATACATAATTATTGTGAAATGCATTATATCCAATTATAAATCTTTGTTAATATACGTAATTCAATTAATTTATACTGTTTTTTTTTTATATTATTATTACAATTAAAGATACCGCATATCCAAAACATATTTTTAAATATACCGGGTGTTTTCGAAGACTGTGTCTTTGATTATAGCTTTATTTTTGCTTTTAGAAAAAAAATCTTTTCTACAAAAATTGAACAGTATTCAATGCTGCATAACTTAAACATATTTTCGATGAAACAGGGTGTTCACGAAGATTGAGTCTTTGACTAAACCTTTATCTTTACTTTAAAAAAAAAAACTTTTCTACAAAAGTTGTGCAGATTTCAATGCTGCATAACCTGCACATATTTTCCACCATACAGGGTGTTCCAAAAGTAAGAACAAAAAAAAATAATGAACCGACTCCAAGAAACCACCTTCCTCAAGTACCACCTTCCGCGACTCCTAGATGCGCCAGCATCTAGTTATTAATTATAATTATCATGTTGTATGTATAATATGCTTATTTAGTGTTACCCAGCATTGTTAGAAACACGACTTTACGTAAGCAGTTAGCTCATTTGTTATATATATAAAAATGTTTTTTTTTTTATTTGCCAATATAATCGAATATAGACACAATATCTTGAAATGCTTAATTAGTTTCCAAAATTTTTCAGAATTCTAATTACGATATACAATCTTTAATTTAACAATTAGACACAGATTACTCTCTTAAAAAATTACAACCTTTGTCCCACCAAAACATGTGATGTTGAAATATTGATAAAATATGTCGATGGACCGATTCTTAAAAAATATATATCGACGCGGAAATGACAATCTCTTTTATATTTTTTATGTTTATTTATACAAATAATTTAAAACACAGATTATTCAAACCAAAGTTATATCTACATAAAGCTACTTTTAGCAATAACTTTTAATACACATATCTCATATTGTTGAATGTTCCCTTTGTCTTTAGGATTAAGTATTTACCCGTGGTTCTCAATATGAGGAGTCACTTTATCTTTAGGAGTTTCAAGGATTTTGCTTAACTTCTTGAATAGATCTATGTATGACGTCAATTGTCGCAATGTCACTGATAAGTGTATTATCATTAGTATTATTATTATTATTATTATGTACAGATTGTTGAACCGACTCAATAGATTTTTTAGAATTTCCAGTAAGCATTTGATTTTGAAATTTACAAGGTGATCTATTTTAGAAAGTATTTATTTATAGCTTCAACTTTACCAGAAGTGCTTCTGGCAAAGAATTGAAATCAACGTTCGATTTTAAATCGAATGGTACAATTATGATTTGATCTAGCGAATTGAAGGTGTTTATGACTGGCTGATTATATTATGGGTTACTATTCCCAAACTTAACGCTTTTAGAAATATTTGCAACTTTATTAAATTTTTGAATAACATGAAGAATTTCTAGGGTATATACCTTATGTATGTGTCCACATTATTAGTACTACACTATTGGTACCTCGTGTGAGATGATGCGTGTACCGAGCAAGAGGGTACATGAGAAATGTTTCGCAGGATTTAATAAATCACATGAAATATTCGAAGAACTTCTCGATAGGTTAAGCTATCGGCTATAAAGAAAAGGAACTTCTTACCTCAATTCTAAGCCTTCGCTAGCTTTTATTAGCTTTTTCAGAAAAAAAAGGTTAAAGTTAATTTAAGAACCTTTTTCTCTAAGAAGAAGGTAATTAAAGTTAGCAAAAGAATTGATATAAAAGTTCCTTTTATTTATATACGATCGCTTAACTCGTCAAGAAGTTCTTGGAACCTAACGTAGTACGATCGATATTTCCTCTTCTTACAAGAAATATTATTTCGAATTTACCCTAACTTTTTTAAAATTTTAAATATTTTCAAGAAACGAAAATTTGTCGATTTTAAATGTCTCCAATAATTCAAAAACCCTTAATGGGGCCGCTTCTAAAGTTTTACGTTATTCAAGCACTTTAATAAGACTTTTTTTTTGCTGCAAAGGAAACCGTGATTTGTTTTCAAGTTATTAATGTACTGTCTGTTTCAAGCTATAGTGCGGGCGTTTAAACACGGTGGGGGGTATGCGATAACACCGCACTGTATCTTGATACAGACTATGCTTTTGTTTTTCGTATGGCGACCGTCTTCAATTTTGTGTTAGCTAAATAGTATTTAAAGAGAGCTTTTCAACGATGTATAATACCCCCGAAAAGCATTTATTTAAAGCGGAGATATTGACTAGTGATGTGCTTAACAAACGATTTTTGCACTCGGTTGTATCAAACGAATGATCGATGTGCTGTTTATTATTTTTGTTAATGATGTAATCAACTGTGTTTCTAATTTCCGCCTAGTACTGTATGCTGATGATACCAGTGCAGTCGTATCTGGTGATAATATTACTGAGAGTGAAAATAAAGCGAACATATTGTTGGAAAATGTGACAACATGGTTTTCCAATAATAAATTATATTTAAATGCTGAAAAAAACAAATTTGTAATCTTTCATAATGTACACAAAAAAAAGACTTAGACACACATGTATTCGCTCAAAATAAAGAAATTGAGAGTGTTGAAGAAATAAAGTTTTTTGGGATAAATTTTGATTCAATATTAACATTCACATTGTAATCAACTAAAAAAGAAAATGAACTCATTATGTTATCAAATAAGAAATTTAAAGCAAGTGATTGATTTTAACAGCTTTTTATCATTTTATTCCGCCAACGTAGATATTAGATTATCATATAGCATCACTCTTTGGAGTGCGTCTCCAGCTAGCAGCAATGTATTCCTAACGCAAAATAGAATAATACTGTGTATTGCAGGTATTAAGAGCAGTGAGTCATGTAGACTGTACTTTAAAAAATTTAAAATATAGCCGGTACCATCTGTACATATACTGTACGAGCCACATCAACTACGAACAGACGCGTGCGCTTCATGCATATAACAATGTATCTAGCTGTATGGAGTTTGGATAGCTCCTACGGTATATGAATTGATACATTAAATGCATATAAAAATAAAAATTAGTTTCGAAACAGTGATTTCTATGCACATGACACCAGATTTAAATCAAATTTTCATATTCCTTCCCATACATTAAAGATACGTGAAAATTCGCCAAATGTTTTGGGTTTAAGACTTTTTAACGCTTTGCCTCCGAATATGAGATCCATAGAAAGTGAAAATAAATTTTAGCGTAGTGTTAAGTCATATCTTTTATACCATATGATATACTCCCTTGAAGAATATTTTAGGTTGTCAATGAATGAATTTTCTTGTAGTGCTGTAATGTCAGGCACTCGCAGGCGATGCACTGGTTAGTTACCTATTGATTGAGCATATACTTATATACTTATGTATTGTATATATTTATTGTATTATACTTATCACGTGACGTTCCGCGTAATGCTTTTTATTACATTGAATAAATATACAACGTGTGTATAAATTGTCGCAAAAGCTACACGTAGCGACATACTTCGTTCGTTTCTGAATCGAAAATCTAAATGGTAAAATATTGTACTATGCTTCATAAGTCTTCACGAGGTTCTTGAAGTTCGGTTTTTTAGTTCCTTAATAAGCGTTTGTGTTCGTTATTTGTCGGTATAGAGAGCTGCAATTTTGAATTTGGACGATTTCTTATTCCCGTTTTTTCGTAAACAGTTTCTTTTTGATTTGAGAGCCTGGTTTCAACATTTCGTCATAAGCATCCTCTCATGAAAAACACATTTGGCAACATTGTAGGACAATGACTTTGTATTCTAATTTGATTTCAATCAAAACCATTACTGTCAAATTTTGACATTAATCTGAAGTGTTCAATTTTATGCAAGCTCCCTCTTTTTCGTGATTACTCGTATTCTTTTGATTAGTTTTTCTGTTTCAGTGTTTTTATCGTTCTCGTATTATTGTTTTGTTTATTTACAATGGTTTTTACATTTAATGAATATGCCGATATGTATATGGTATACGGTTTTTGTAATGGAAATGCTAACATGGCAGAACAGGAATATCGCGTACGTTTTCCAAACCGGAGACATCCTACTGGAAACGTATTTCGACGGCTGGACCAACGTCTACGTGAAACTGGTTCGTTTAAGAAAAAAAATGCCAACGCTGGTCGACCTAGACAACGGTGTACATTACAACTTGAAGAGGAAATTCTAGACTCAGTACATGAAGATCCCTTCGTCAGTACTCGACAGTTGGCGTCCACATTCAATATCCGCAGTAATAAGACCGTTCATTTGGTTCTACGTGAAAACCTTTTATCCATACCATATAACTAAGGTGCAGCCGCTATATGAAAACGATAACATACACAGTTTAAACTTTTGTCATAGTATCTTAAATAGAATTCAAGAAGATGGCGACTTTTTAAGAGGTGTTCTTTGGACCGACGAGTCTATGTTTACCAGAGATGGTGCACTCAATACCCATAATTTTCACCATTGGGCAGATGAAAATCCTCATGCGTTTCGGGAATACGGTCACCAAAGAAAGTTTTCAGTTTAATGTTGGCTGGGTATAATAAATCACCGTGTCGTTGGGCAATCTATCTGCCAAATCGACTTGATGCCAACGGGTATTTAAATGTTTTAGAACAAGTTATTGACGAGATGCCATTGAATATACGCCGTAACATGTTTTACATGCATGATGGAGCTCCGGCCCTTTTTTCTCGTAATGTGAGAGAGTGGTTTGATGAACACTTCGCTAACAGGTGGATTGGTCGCGGTGGTCCTATCTTATGGCCTGCAAGGTCTCCCGACCTAAATCCTTTAGACTTTTTTGTTTGGGGTTTCATAAAGGTGAAAGTTTACGCAACACTGCCACAAGACGCTGACGAAGTTATAGAACGAATTAACGCGACAGTATTAGAAATTACACCGGAAAGGCTTGAACAAGTAATACAGACAATACCTCGTAGATTGCAAATCTGTTTACAAACAGACGGATATCAATTTGAACATATGCGTAGGTAATAGTGTCGCTAATTTATTACAAGAGATGCGTTTGAAAAATCAAAACTACTTATTCTGTTTTAATAAAGCTTTCTTATTGCTTTTCCCTATGTATCATTTGTGTTATCCAATTTGTCATTTTGTAATTCTGGTCTGTCAATTTTGACAAGTATTGTAACTACCATTACGGTAGTATGCGACTACAGTGTTGCCAAATGTATGTTACTTTCAACTGGCTCCTGAAGACGCATGAAGCATAGCACCATATTTTACCATTTAGATTTTAGATTCAGAAACGAAGGAAGAATGTCGCTGCGTATAGCTTTTGCGACAATTTATACACACGTTGTATATTCTATTCTATTCTATATTCTAAATGATGCGAACAACTGCGACTTGCGGGTGTGTCCGAAAGGGTTGGGATTGTGCGTCTTTCCGCACGAAGCAATAGTAAAATAGACATGTAAACATGGACACCGAAAAATTAATTGAATTAATTCGGGAGAGAAAATGTTTTTCAGATCAAAAGGAATCGCCTTTCATCAATCATTTTCGTTGATGTTCGAAGAGTCGGAGTGTCGAAAGTCGTCGTCGTTTAACAAAGATGAACTCTCTAGGAGATACAGCCGAGTCGCAAACGTTATTCTAAAATAAAACGTAAAAGAGTACTGTGCTGTGCCGAGTGAGTGCATGCAATAAAATCGCTCCAAATAAAAAGTGAAAAAGAGGTGGAATATATTTAAAATAATTGGGTGAAAAAGTTATGGGGATTACCGAAGATAGAGTACGTTGGGTAGATTAAAATAAAAAATGAGATAGGCAGTTAATAAAACAAATAATAGATATACCGATAAAAGACCGATCCTCCGACGGGTTGACCGGGGTCGACTTTTTTGCGCGGTACACAAAATAAACAACTGTCAGGCTAAAGAAATCGTTGACAAATACAGGCCCGGCTAGGAATAAATAGATATATACACGGATATAATATACAGTATATACAACATATAAATATCGATACGAATTAATAATGAAAATGGATAGTGATTCTAGTGAAGAGCACAAAAAAAGGAAAGCGGAAGAGACAGCGTATGGAGCGTTTGATAGAAGTAAAATGGCGGCAAGGACACAACAAAACAGCATAAGGAGGCGGGTAAACTGGATATTATAATAAATATGATGAAAGAATTTAAGCTTGATCAGAAAGAAATAAAAGATGAAATACAGAAACTAACAACAGAGCATGAGCTTATTAAAGAAAACATAATAACTGTTCAGAAAGAAAACGAGATATTGAAGAAAGAAAACAAGATGTTAAAAGAGGAACACGTAGAGATTAAAGAAGAAATCAGGGAGATAGGAGTTGCTGTAGAATGGTGGGAGAAAAAGAACAGAAGCAAAATAATATAGTGATGACCGGCTTGCCTATAGATACAGATAATCCAAATACTCTCAAAACAATAATGGAAAATTTTATTAAAGAACAGTTGGAAATAGATGTAGTGGTGCAGACGGCTGCTAAGCTGGCCGCCAAGACATGCTTAATACGATTAGGTAATAAAAAAGAGAAAGTCAAGATCATGGAGAACAAAAAGAAACTAAAGGACGTAAAAACCCACAGAATCTTCATTAATGACGAGTTAACAAAAAAGGAAAGGGAAAAACAATATAAAATGAGAAAAGTAGCTAAAGAAGAAAAAAACTAAGGGCAAAACGGTAAAAATTGGCTACAATAAGATTGTGGTGAATGGGATAGAATGGAGGTGGAATAAAAGCAAGGAAGAATTGGAAATGCCAGATCCAAAAAACTAGGAGCAGAAAAAACCGGATAGGAATAAAGAAGACGGACAGACACTGGAAAAGGAGAAGATATCTAATCATAAGCTAATAAAAGACGAGAAAATGGAAAACTATCAAACCAGTAAACGTGACAACTCAGTAGAAGAAAAACAGAAACATGACACTAAACATGAAACGATGAGTGAATCAATGGAAAAGATAAATACACTAAAAGACCAAGCAAACGAAGTAATATATACTGCGAAAAGTTTTTTGCAAAGATGGAAGGGAGAAGGAAAAATCGATGAAGATCAGTACGCAATATATTATTCCGGAGGAGAAAAACAAGGGAAAAATGGAACTGCGTTTATCGTAAGCAGAAAATTGAGAAATAAAGTAATACAATTTAAAGCAATTGATGACAGACTGTCATATATTAAGATAGAAAATAAACAGGCAGACATCAGTATTATAAACGTATACGCGCCAACAGAAGAAGCTAATGACTCAGAAAAAAATACTTTTTATGAAAAACTAGAAAATGTATGCGAAAACGTCGCCAGAAATGACATACTAATTCTGATCGTGATTTTAATGCTAAAGTTGGGAAAGAAAATACATATGGAAGTAGCAGGAACAGAAACAATACACAACAACTCAAACAACAATGGTACAAGGTTATGTAACCTAGCAGCAATTACGAACACCTTTCTAATTAGTACAAAATTTAAACACAAAAGAATACACAAGATAACATGGACAATTCCACGTAAGAACGATGGAAACCAGATAGACCACATGTTAATTTCTAGATAATGGGAAAAGATAGTTAATGATGTAAGAACATACAGAGGTGCAAATATAGATTCGGACCATTTTTTAGTAATAGCTAAAATGAAAATGAAGATAGTAAAAGGCATTAAGACGAGAGAAAGGCCCAGAAAATGGAATGTAACCAAACTTAAAAATCAAAAAATACAGCAAGAATACGTACAAAACATTAAATCAAAAATTGATGACGAGCATACACCACAGCATACATAATGAATGGAAAAACATCAAAGAAAGTATAATTCAAGCAGCCGAAAATGCGCTAGGAAAAAAACAAGTAAAGAAACAGAAATCGTGGTTCGATGACGAATGTATGCGCAAGATTGAAGAAAAGAATAATGCCAGGAATAGATGGCTGAGGAACAAAGAAGAAATAAATCAAAGCGAATACAAAGAAAAAAGAAAAGAAGCAAATAAATGCTGTAAAATGAAAAAAGAGCAATGGCTTATCCAATGTATGCAAGAAATAGAAGTAAATAATAAAAACAACAAAAAACTATACGAACTAATCAAAACACAGAACAAGAGAGGAAGAATCCATACTAAAATACATAAAGAAGCATGGAGAAAGCACTTTGAGGACTTACACCAACTAAAGGGAAGCACGGACGACATGAAGCAAAAAATTACCGACAATAGGGACGAAGAAGTAAATACGCCGACTTACGAGGAATTTATGGAAAGTATAAAGATACTGAAAAACGACAAAGCACCCGGTCCGGATGAAATCCTTAATGAACTGATCAAAGACGGTGGAGAGAAACTAATACGGCGAATGTATAGCATGTTTAACGAAATCTGGACGCAGGAGACAATGCCCAACGAATGGAGATTTGGAGTGCTGATACCAATTTTCAAAAAAGGAGATCCTACCCAGTGCGCAAATTATAGAGGAATAATGTTACTGAATACCATGTACAAAATAATGAGTTCGATTGTCAGAAACAGGCTAGAAAAATATGTGGAAGAACAAATAGGAGATTACCAACAAGGTTTCAGAAGAGGAAGATCAACGGTAGACGCAATACATATTATGACCCAAACAATTGAAAAATGCTATGAACACAAAATACAACTCCACACACTATTCATAGATTTTCAACAGGCTTTTGACAGAGTAGATCGGCGAGCAGTGGTGGAAGAAATGGAAAAAATGAATATACCTGCAAAATTAATAAGGCTGACGGTTATGACAATGGAGGGTTCCCCAAGCAAGAGTAGTAACAACGGAAGGATTAACGGAAGAAATAAAGATCAATAATGGTGTAAGACAAGGAGATAGTTTATCAACATTATTATTCAACATAGTATTGGAAGGGACAATCAGAGCGACAAACATCAAGAAAACAATTATGCAAGCTTTCACACAAATATTAGCATACGCTGATGACAGTGCTAATGGCAAGGGGCCGTAAACATTTAGAGTGCGCACTAACAAACTGGCAAACGAAACCAAAAAGAGAGGACTGGAAATAAATCAAAATAAAACAAAATACATGATCATCAGCAGAGAGAAAATAAACATAGAGAAACTCAAAATAGGAGATTACAGCTTCCAAAAGGTAGACAACTTTAAATACTTAGGTGTGATAGTGAGCAACACGAACAACAGGAGCCTGGAAATACAAGAGCGAATACAGGCCGGAAATAGAGCATACTGGGCCTACAAGAAACTGTTAAAAAATAGAAACATCAAGTTAAAGATATATAAAGCAGCTATCAGGCCTGCAGCTACCTATGCAGCAGAAACTATGTGTCTCAGTAGTAAAGACGAGGAGAACCTGAGAATTTTTGAAAGGAAAATATTAAGGAAAATACTAGGACCAAGGAAATAGTAGGAGAACAGGGACAAGTAGAATACAGACCATGGTGGAATACTGAAATAAATAATATCATGAAAGGAGAAAATATAATTAAACATATAAAAGTACAAAGATTAAGATGGTTTGGACACATCGAAAGACGAGAAGAAAACACATTAATAAGGAAGATAAAGAACTGGAAACCGGGGGAGGATAGACATAGAGGGCGACCACGGCTAAAATGGGAGGATCAAGTATGGGATGATATACGAAGACTAGGAGTGAATGATGCAAGAAATATAATA
This sequence comes from Protaetia brevitarsis, assembly GCA_004143645.1. Lineage (NCBI taxonomy): Eukaryota > Metazoa > Arthropoda > Insecta > Coleoptera > Scarabaeidae > Protaetia > Protaetia brevitarsis. The sequence continues at coordinate 449,085 of RXPK01000306.1, forward strand.
AAACACAGAAAGGAATGGAACACTGTATTTAAACAATTAGAAGGCAGAGAACTATAAAGGAGAAAATACAGGAAGAAATAGCGGAGTAATTCACCGCGTGAAAACAAATTGAAGAGCTCTACGAGCGGCCCTATTCCGAAGGAATGTTCTGGCCAATATATATATACAGGGTTATTATTGTATAGCACTTTTTAAAAAAAGGGGTAAAAGATATACATAAGCAATGCCTATATACAACAAAATTACGGTTCTATGTGCATGTTGTAATTTTCCAAATTTTAGGGCCCAAAATGTAGTTAAAGACGGCCCCACATCTGTGTTTACCATTCGTATACACATAAATCTGATAGGAAATGAATTTCAACCATCTGTAAGTAAACATCGAAAAAATTAAATGCTAGGCATAGTGAATTCATTCAAAGCAGATGTTATTTACACAAGATTTAAACTGAGATAAGACGGAAGCCCCAGAATGCAAACAAAGCAGTCAGGTGTTTTTTCTTATGATGTGCTTTTGCCATGAATGCGTGTTTCACGTAAAATAGTAGTACATTTTAAAGGTTAAATTTGTTTTTAAATAAAACTTATTATGTTTGCAATAAAACTAATGTATGATTGTTAACTTTATGTAGCGTGTTTCAAATCTATACGCTGCCATTGCAAACGCATACATCCACTGCGAATAGCAAGTGCACACTAAATGTAATCCCAACGTTCAAAGTGTAGCGACGACCGATGGTTCACCGGTATGCTAAATGAGTCAGGGTCGGACTCCAATAAAGAAAAATCATTTTCTCGGTACTCCGTGTACTTAGAACCGTAATTTTTCGTATATAGGCATTGCTCATGTATATCTTTTACCCTTTTTTTTTTAAAAGTGCTATACAATAATAACCCTGTATATTGTAATGTAATGTAATATTAGATTGGTATTTATAATCTATATTACTTTATATAAAACGAAGATTGACGTTTATTGTCTGATAATGTTTATTTAGACTGAAACATGTCGCAATAAAATATTACAATAAATAGAATTTGGTATACGAATTTTCTTCCGTTTTTCAACTACATACACCGATCCTCTGAGACTTCATACATTATAAAAATTTTCTGTTTAGTCTATTAAAGAACCATAAATATGAAAAAATTGAAATTACATCTCCTTGCAAACTTCAATCAAATTAATCAATCGCAACTGGAATAAAAATTTTCAATTATTAATTGAAGTGACTAATTAAAAATTGAAATTAATTTAATTTTATTATTTTATTGGGCACTCTTAGAGTTCCACATTAGTCCATGAAATTTTTAATCAATTAAATTTCGTATTAAAATTATGAAATTAATTTAATTGTTAGTTGACAAGTAAATATGTAATTATCAGGTGATTAACCCTTCATGGCACGCGTGGGTCTGACAAACCCGACTAGAAAGATTTTTTGGTAACAAAATTGCCGTTGTGACGATAAATGATTGCAATTGCTGTCTATCTCTCGCCAATCATTTCTCTATGTAGGGATAGAACGTATCTTAGGTAAATATTACATTATAAACCTTTTTTTTTTTTGTCAAAGAAAGATCAAAGATTTCCGACAAGAAAGTAAATCTTTGATAAAGACTTGACAAAGAAGTTTTATAGTGTAACTTCATATAGTGCTTCAGATTAGTTTTATCAATTAGTCGCACTCCAACAGTCCACTGAGGCGCTGCACATCTACTCGGGTACGCAAACCTAATGCTTTTAGATATTTTTGTAACATTGAATTATGAATAATAGGTACTTGTGTTTGTATTCGTAAATAATGTTCGTAATTCCTAAAATACAATTATTTATTACAGTGCGTACAAATATATACCTATATAAAAAAATATTGTTTTTCTTATACTTTTTGGTGATTTCGTCCAAAATAATACTTTTTTAGTTATGGCTGCGAAAAATTTTGGTCCTGATCTGGAAAAGGATGAAGGTACAATTCGACTACATCGAATGCTTGGTGAAGTCTTACAAGATATGAAGACACAAACGGTAATAAAATTTTAGGAAAAGATAAAATTACTCTATGACCAAAAATAACTCCAAAGAGGAACAGACGCACTGCAAAGCATAATATTATCACGCATTTGTCAGGTGTAAAAGGTACTGCCAAAAATAGTAAAACTCCTTTTTCTTGTTGGACCTTGCTTTTGGCAAACGATATTCTTGAACAAATTGTTCGACGTACCAACTACCAAATTGGACTAGTCAAAGCAAATTATTGAAGAGAACGAGACGCTTCCGGCACTGACATTATAGAAATTAAGGCACTGCTCGGGGTATTATATTACATGGGGGTAAAAAATATTAGCCGTGTAAATACCAGACGCGTCTAGACATCAGATATAACAAGGGATAACTTTCGTAGATCTGTCGTGTCTGTAAACCGCTTTAGTTTTTTTTTAATTCGTCATATTCGCTTTGATGATAAACGTACAAGATTAGAAAGGAGATCTCTTGACAAACTTGCGCCGATTAGAAAAATTTTTGAAAATTTCCTTGACCATTGCAAAAGTTATTACAGCGTAGGCGAATATACAACTATTGATGAAAAGTTGGAGGCATTTAGAGGAAATTTTTGCACTGACTGATGCTCGAACTTATTACACACTAAACATGGAAATATGTGCAGGTCAACAACCTGATGGACCTTATTCTGTGAGCAATTCTCCATCAGATGTTGCCATCAGATTTACTGCACCAATTCACGGCACACGACGAAATATAACCATGGACAACTAGTTTTCAAGTTATCAACTGTCGGCGGAACTTCTCAAAAAACAACTTACAATGGTCGGTACACTACGATCAAACAAAAAAGGAATACCTCCAACATTTGTAGCAGTGAAAAAAAGGCCATTACATTCAAGCATGTTTGCCTTTGATGAAACTAGGACGCTTGTATCATATAAAGTCAAACCAAACAAAGTTGTTCTACTGTTATCAACGATGCACCACGATAATAATTAGGCACCGGATAGACGCCAGGCACTATTGCGCGCGCATTCATTGAATCGCAGTCGCTCTGCTGGCCCAGCTGCGGTATGTGAAATGTTTGTTTATTACTTTGAATTTGTTCTTTAGTTTTTGTAAAAAATAAGTTGTTTGAATCATTTGATTTATGGGCTCTGTGTATGTTATATTGTTTCAATAATTTTTGTAAATTTTCTGATAATTGTGGGATATATGGCATAGCAATATATTCATTTTTTTCTTTGGTTTTTTTTTTTTTCCCCTTTCTGCCAAATGTATAATTCTTTTCTTCATGTTCTTATTTACGAAATTGTGTGGGTAATTATTATTTTTTAATATATTTTTAATTTTTTCTATGTTTTGCCTTAAATTGATTTTTTCTGAAAAAGCAACACTTCCTACACCTACATTACTCTACGTTACATTATGATATATCGTAATGTAACGTTTGAACAATCGAAATGTAACGTATAGTACTGTATGAACATATTTTTTTATACGTATTACGTTCGAAAAGCAGGTCGATAATGTTTGTAAAAAAATTAACCAACAATATTTCGCCATTTTACAACTAAAAAGCTGCTTGAGCGCGGATTGCCTTTTAAACCTTTATTACGCTTTAGTTTACTCGGTTATGTCCTATAATGTTTTAGTATGGGGTCGCGCCAAAAACATTGCTAGGGTTCTACTTGCACAGTAAAGGGTACTGAGGTTGATATTTGGTTGTCGACCCAGGGATTCGTGCAAGAATAAGTTTAGGCATCACGAGATTTTAACGTTTCCCTCAATATACATATATAAAGCAGTCGTATTTGTGAAAAAGAATCCAAACTTGTTTGAACTGCCGTCGCATATATATGACACCAGAAAATCTCATGTATACTTTCCACAGCACAGAACAGCTGGTTTTGAGAGATCGCCTTTGTATTCCTTTTCCAAGCTGTACGCTAGATTGCCTCCGTCAGTGAGAAATATGACCGATGTAAAAAAATTAAAATAGCCGTTTAGAATCTCTTGATACCCAAGTGCTATTATTCGTATGATGAATTTTTTGTTGGACAGCGATCTAATTTCGGATAGGTTTCATCATAAAGTTTTTGTCTATTGTTTATATTATTTATTTTATAACAAACTTTATGACTTTTCACATCCATGTGCACATGGCTAAGTGAATAAAGGAATATTATTATTATTATTATTATAGAATACCCGTAGGTTCTCCATTTTCAAATACTTCTATTCTTGTAGAACATAGTTTAAAGTCATATTATGATATTTTTTCAAAAATTTAATTTCGCGATAAACATAAAGTAAAAAGACATTATTTTATTTAACAGGAGAAAAAGGGGGTCATAATAAATTACTATCTAATTTAGGCACTATTAAAGGAAAATGTATAATTTGAACTTTCGAATACACCATGATTTATAAGTATTTTGTTTTAATCTTTTAATTTATGCATAACCAAACAATATGACGCGATTATTTTATTGATTTTGCAAACTTTGTTCGCAAATATCTTTGTAAATAGATACTGTAGAGCTTTAGGAAAAAATACGAGTCTTCTAATTTTAGGCAAAGACTTCAAAGTTAAAATATAAAAAGAATCCAAGACATAAATTTTTTAGGTGTTCCGGTTGATATGGAATGACCCATATTCAACATTCTCAGACGAAGTACTACTTACGGGGTACGATTTAACTCTACATCGAAGAAATAGTATTATTCATTAAAATCTTTGACACATAATCAATTGCCATCGCCGAGGCTCTTTAATCTATTTAAATACTTAAATACTTCGATGATCTTCAAGCTATTTAAATATGCTTGATACCATACGTATTTAAATAGCTTGAAGATCATTGAAGTTCGGCCGCCAAAGTTTGAAAATCCTGTACAATCCTACAGTATTTGTCGCAAGCCGGTACTTATTCGTTGTACGTGGTGTTAGCAATTTCTTTATATAATAACTAACCATTTTTTCTATAAATTGAGTTATTTTGTGGCATACTATATACCTTTAATTAATTTACCCTTTTCCATTAAAAAAGTTTTGCCTACCAGCTTCAGGCAGTAGATAAATATATTATTGCTATGACAATGAATACCTACATAACTTAAAGCGTGTCAATGTTTAATACCCTAAGAGATATTTGATTTTATTCCAAAGCGAGCAAATTCAACAGCATTGCAAAATACCACAAGTATATACGATTAAGTTTATAGATATGGAACTATAGTACGAATTGGTCACAAATGATGCGATAAATTCATTAGATTGACAAAAATTACACCCCTCCATTTAAAATAAGAGAGTTTATATCAGCACCTATGCCTAAGGTGCTGAAAAACGCAAAACACTTCTCTTAAATAAATGACAGTTTATCAAGGGTATGTTGTAGGTTTTAAAATAAAATTCTTACTAGAAGATCGCAAAAGATCTAATAAATTAATTTAGTGAAATGCCTTAATAAATTAGTATAAATAGTTGTCTCACCAACATCACTTGGTAAATAAGGTTCACAGCGCAACCATTCTTTAAACAATTCAATTTGCCTCTCCAACTTTTTAGGGTCTTCGCCCAAGTCCTTTCTTATCCGCTCTTGAGCAGCTTCATCGGGTAATTCAAAAATTGTTCTAGGATCCATCGCCCGTACTCCCAAACACTATTTTGGGATTAACCGCTAGGAATTATATGCGAAATTGTTAGTCGAGATGTGGAGAATGTATGGCTTCTTAACCTACCGATATTATATTTCAATTTTCGGGGCGCAAGCTTTATTTAACTGCTTGTCAGAAAGTTATTAGTGCCACTGGAGCTTATCCGATTCAAACAAAGATGCCCCCTCCTTCCTAATATGTGTAAATGATTTAACATTTAAGAAAAAAGTCAAGGTTATTTGATATTTAGAAACAACAAACAAATATAGTATCGCGAACAATTTATTTTAAGGTTAGTTAATTATTTCGAGTAATTTTTATGTACTGTAGCACTAGTTTTGTCACACCATTTTGATTATTTAGTAGAAAAATAAATAAAAAATCAGTATAAAAAAAATAAAAGTAAAAAGCTACCGAACGCAGTAGAAAACAGTAGGACATTATAAACTTTTATTACCTAACATAAAAGATTTCTGTTTTATAAATCATTCTTCCCTAATGATATAATATTCATTTTTACGATTAGATAACATAGATACATTTTGCGTAAGATTGACAAACTTTCATAACATTAAAGCTCCTTTGTTATGCAAATTTCTTACTAGACCAAAAGCCATAAATTATTAATATAATAATTAGATATATATTAGTGCTGCGAATCGAAACTGGTTTTAAAAACCGATTTGTAAGATGAAGAGATGTGTAGTTCACAAACGCACTAATTGAAAGACACGTATCTTTGCAATGACTCGAATGAACTAGGTCAGTAAAATTATCCTTAGCAGTTCGGAATCGTACAGTTCTGTTATATTTATTGGGACACCTTTTACAATTCATTTTATAATTGCATACGGATTTCAGGTGTGCATTTCTAAGAAAATGCTTTATAAAACCGATTTTCATTTCATCCCTTTGTTATTATTCAAAATATAAGTATATTATACCCATTACCATTATTTACTTCATGGATTTTTATATGTAATCATTTTTAGTAAGCAAATGAAGTATGCGAATTTTTTTTTTGTATATTACAGATATAAACTGCTTTATTACAATGCAACGCAATACGTTTTTTAATTTAATGTAGGAAACGATATCAATACATGTAGAACAGAAAATTGGTAATATAAATAACTGTAATACATTTTTTGTATTCCCAACTTCGATGCGGGTACTTATGTATCTGTATCGACTGACGGGCGAACTATGTACACCAGCGACCCATTCTAATTGTACGATCTACACATAGACAAGGATAAAACATTTAGATAATGGATCAACCTGCGCGAGCGTACATCAACTTCGAGGCAGCCATTTTGATGCACGTCAGAACCATAATGTTGCCAGAACCGCACTTAGAGCTGCTACTTTTTTTTATGCTTTGGTTATTTGTGTTTATTTTGTTAATTTAAAATAGGTGTTTATCTTTAAACGTATTATAGGAAATTGATTATGAACATATAATATTTAAACGAAGCTTTTTTATGTTATGTAATTGGATGAACATTTTGTATTTACTACCGTGGGACATTCTCCTACGTAAATGAACATATTAAGTAGTCATATAACAATGAACTGAACCTATGCATCACTATTAATTGAAAAATATTGGTTTTGGTTTAATATAGAAAATAGAAACATTTAGAAATATTCAATTAATTAAATCCTAATCCTATTATATAAATGTTTTACTTAATTTACATCGTAGTGATACTTTGTTATGTTAGCTTAATAATAATAAAGCTAAACTATAAAATTCAGGCTTCCAAAAAAAAATATCAGAAGCAAAGTTAAATAAATTTTATTGATGATTATGATTAAGTAACATTTTATATATTATTCACTGCTGATGTATACTATAATTTTACCAAAGCCTTACAAATTGAAGATGTTAACTCCCGTAATATTTATATAATACGTAGTAAGAAATATAGCGGATATTCATTACAATGATAACACAGAGGTTTCATTTCGTATTATATATTTTTATATACATATACATTATACATTTTTAATATAGTTACTTATGTCAGTAAGACGTACAATTTTGAAAATAATTAGCAATTACCTTAGTGAATTTCAAATGCCTGTTTTTTTTTTTCTGCAGGATATTCTTTTGTATCAAATAACGAAATACTAAAAATCAACGATTAAAAATTCGGACACCTCAGCAAAAGGATATTATTATTTTTTTTACACAGTACAAATTTTTGTTGCTTTGAAAGCATTTGATTGCACTTTATATGACTTTAAACTTAATGATGATACTACAAGAAAATCTTTTCTTCCTTTCATTATTATATTGGTAGGTTGAAAATGTTATAAACATATAAGCAATGTTTTCGTCCATTCAATATCCTGCAGACCAATAATATTCTTAAAACTTTTCTCCATTTAGAAGTCCACACAAATGGTCTAATAGATGTGTGTATATACTATAATTGAGACTGACCGATGGAAAATTATTTACTCTCTGGTAAAATTAATCTCCTGGTCATTTATATCAGGATCACGTCAATCTACTCTGAAATATCAGGGATATAAATAACTGCGTCTATATCACAAAATAACGTACATTACAGTAGAAATTCCAATATTTAGAACCATTTTTCAACCTTTTTGATTACTTTTAAAGAATGTATATGTCCAATAAACTATAAAGATATACTGGGTGAGTTTTTTTATCTTGAGACAACGGAATATCTCTAAAACACTGCATCAAATCAAAAAAAGATCTTAATAAAATTTATTATAATGTAGGGGGCTCACTGAATGGTATCGAACTCGATCCCCCACCTCACTCCTCTTAAATAAAATAATATCTTTTTACTTTATGTTTACCGCAAAATTAATTTTTTGAAAAAAATATCATAATATCATTTAAACTATGTTCTACGAGAATAGAAGTATTTGAAAATGGAGAACGCACGGCTATTCTATAAAAATATATTCATACAATAGCCTACGTTACAGTATGATGTATTATTTTTTTTTTTACACTCTCAATGCGAAATGAAGGAGTACTCTTGAGAGAGATTGTATGTGAGAATTGACAAACAATAATACGGAATGATTAAATAAGCAAAATTCAAACACGAAGCGCACGGCTATGTAGAACATATGTCAATTTTGACAGCAAAATTTGGGGAAACGCTGTATTACTAATTTCATCACCATAACTTGCATTCCAATGCGTACTTTAGTTCATTCTTAACAATACCTTTTTGCCTTTGCCGCAAGATATCAGCAACTTACGGGGGTTGACTAACCATAGGATATAAAACAAAGGACAACCATTACTTTTTTTATCTATTTTGTTCAGTTACAGTTAATTATAATATTAGCTACTTAAAATGCTATTGTGTAATTCTAAATTTAAAGACACAATTATAGGAAGTGAATATTTATCATCTAGTCAATTGATAATTGTCTAAAACTGCCACCCATTTTTATGACCATACGTCTGCAATAGAATAAAATATGCGGCAGTTATTACATACAAGGCAGTATACTATACATGTAAGAAATAAGTTCAATTGTTATTTCTGTTATTTTACAGATTACACAATTTGTTTGCGTCTCTCTTTTTTAGAAATCGTCCAGGTATTTTAATTAGCAAACCACCGCGATTAATACACTTATGTGAGAACATATGTTAACTTACTTTCTACAGCACTGCTGTTTATTCTACATAAGGAAATTACATTAAACACCAGTCCCCAAACTCTCACAATCAAATAATTAAAACAATTTATGCACGTCTCAGGGCAGTGATTAAAGAAATATGTATAATAAATGCATATATCGATTTGGCAGTAAGAACAAAAGTAAAATACGAATAGCAGTTGTGTTCAACATTAAGAAAATTATAACAACTATAAATACATAGCTTGTTGCAATAACAAATGTGGATACAATTATGTTACAAGAACAATAAATATCTAACAGAGATTTGTTATGTTATATCACATAAAAATACATATATTGTACCAAAACGCATACATCCAACTTGAAAAAACATCCCTCAAAAGGAGAAAATACTCATAACTTCGAATAGGGTGTAAGGAATTAAATATTATTTTTCTATTACAAGATTCTTTTTTTATATGTCAATGCTTTTATAGATACTAGGGTTGAAATGTACTGCTGTGGTTTGGCACCCCGGGGTTCGTAAATTCAGTGTTATTTTATTTATTGAAATTTATCTTTATCAATGTCACGATAGAGTTTCCACAATTTTAATATTTTATTTTGACAAGATTTTGTTAATAGAATTGTTTGTTAAATTTAATGTAATTGTTCAGTTGTGTATATTAATTTCATTCAATTGCACATATTGCACTCACCAGTATTGTATTTGTAGTTTATATTCTAGAGATTTTCTTTGCGATTCGTGCGACTTTGAAATAATGTAAAATGTTTCCAATTACTATGAAAAGCAATTTCCGCGTAAACACTGTAAGTAATGTATAATGTTAGTGTGTTTGTTTGTTTGTAAATAGTATTGTCGAGGTATGTCACATTTAAATTAGATGATGTAGAGGAACTAGCAAGAGAAACCCTTGGCTACATTCGAACTAGTGATGAGGCAGTCGGATCCAAAAAGCATCCGATAAGCTTAAACAGATATGTAGTCACTACGCTAAGAAAAATCGGAACTTTTTCTTAACGATTCTGATTCTTTTGCTTTCGATTCACGTATCGGTTTATGCATATACCGATTCTTTTTAGTCGATAAGAAAAAAGAATCGTTAAGCAAAGGGTTCGTTAACGAAAATATAGTCGAGTCGATGAGATCATCCGCTTGCTTGAAACCTGTGTACATACCTATGTATGTATATCGGCGAGCGTCAGCGTTTTTTTCTTTTGATCTTTTTTACGATTTCTTTGTAACAGCTGCTTAATACCAAACCGATGAGAGAAAACACTTAAATTTGATAATACGAATTAAAAAACAAACGAACAACAAATAATACATTAAAATGCCGGTAAAAAATATCACAGCAATCAAATATAAACAAACGGAAAACGAACTAAAAGCGTATGTTAAATCGATTTTATATATACAGGATGTCTCCTCGTTGAGTTGCATAACTTCATAGGGTTGTTCCTTGTATCAAAATTAGCAAAACACTTCCAGTCAGCATAGGTCCAATTCTCAACCGTTTTCCAGATATGAGTGGTCAAAAGCGCTGAAAGTCACTGGTTACGGTAACTAATTTATATGAACCATGGACGCATTTGGCTCGAATTTCTGCATGAAATGGTTGCTAAAGAACGATTAACTTAAATTACAGTCTTACTTCTACAATAATAAGTAGAAATGGTTAAGTTTTAATGATTTTAATAAACAAATATTGCCGTAAACATTTAAAGTTGCTCAAAATGGCGACCCTGGACTGCCAAACACAACTCTGCTCTTTGACTCAGTCCTCCTATCCAGTTGACATTTTCCATGTTTCCACGAACTTCCTGAAATGCCCGATGGATTTTACCTACCAGTTCTTTTTTGGTAACCGGCTTCTCTTGTCCATAAATGATGGTCTTAACATTGCCCCAGAGGAAAAAGTCGAGAGGGGTTAGGTCCGGAGAGCTCGGGGCCATGCGACAGCTCCATTCCGCTCCATTCCGCTCCATCCAGCGGTTTGGAAAAGCAGTGTTCAAAAAGTCGGTTACCACCCTTTCATAATTGTCCGGACGCCTCCGGTTCTCCGATTCTCAGAAACTTCAGGAAGAACAGCTTCAGTGTGCTTTCTTCGCGCAGGCTCTCGCTCATTAGTCTTTTTCGGGAAGAATCCTGTTTGCCGGATGAACTGTTTCATATAGTTCATGATGGTTGTCCGACAAGGGTGTCTTGGGTTCGGGTAGCGTTCTGCGTACTCTCTTACAGCTGCTGAAGCGTTTCCTCCACAATAGCCATACAAAAATATCATGTCGGCGTACTCTTCCTTCGTAAAAAGAGGCATTTTTAAAGGTTCTACGAGCAAAATCCAAAACTGTCAAAAATACAACGAAACTGCTTACATGACAACTGTCAAAAGGCCTACGTCAGGTGCATTGGATCTAAATAAGTTACCAGTCGAGCCAAATGCGTCCATGATTCATCTAAATTAGTTAGCGTAACCAGTGACTTTCAGCGCTTTTGACCACCCATATCTCGAAAACGGTTGAGAGTTGGACCTATGCTGACTGGAAGTGTTTTGCTAATTTTGATACAAGGAATAACCCTATGAAGTTATGCAACTCAACAGGGAGACACCCTGTATAATTTATTTCGACACATCACCTTATATAAAACGAAGATTGACGTTTATTGCCTGATGATCGTTATTTAGACCGAAACATGTCGCAATAAAATATTAAAATAAACAGGATTTGGTATACCAATTTTCTTCCGTTTTTCAATTACATACACCAATCCTCTGGGACTTACATACAATATATTTTTTTTGTTTACTCTATTAAAGAACCACAAACATGAAAAAAATTAAATTACATCTCCTTGCCAACTTCAATCAAATTAATCAATCGCAATTGGAATAAAAATTTTCAATTATTAATTGAAGTGACTTATTAAAAATTGAAATTAATTTAATTTTATTATTTTATTACTCACTCTTAGAGTTCCACATTAGTCCGTGAAATTTTTAATCAATTAAATTTCGGATTAAAATTATCAATCTGGATTTAATCGAAATTAATTTAATTGTTAGTTGACAAGTAAATATGTGATTATTTAATTTAATTTAATTTAATTTAAAAATCCAAAAATCTAAGTCTAACAATTCAAAAATTTAAAAATCTAAAATTTAAAAATATAATTCTTTTTTAATGTTTTTAATTGTAAATTAAAAAAAAAAAAAAAAAAAAACAAACAATTTTTATATTTTATTAATAAAGTTTCCTTGTCTTTCCATATTCCTGTACCTTTGCATTCGTAACGTATCCTGGATGCTACAAAAGCAAGTACTTCTGTAATGGTCGCCACAACTGGCAGCACCACACTTTTGCCAACCTACGTTGTGTATTTCAGAATTTCAGATTTTCAAATTTTCAAATTTTCAAATTTTCAAATTTTTCAGATTTTCATATTTTCAGATTTTTAAAAATTTAATTTTTAAAAGTCAGGGTTCCTATGCAATATATGTGTCTCACAGAATTACAATTTTATAATATGTGGAATATATTAAATGTGGTAAAGATATGTTGTATACACGTATTAAAATAAGAATAAAGAGAACGTCTTGTGTCTAAATAAATGCGCCAGTGGTATACAAAAATATTCTAGAAGTTTCCGATTGTAAAAAGATACTCGATTCTATCCAATACTTCAATGTTAAAAAAAAAACTGATTATAATCATTTTTAATGCGTCCTCTCTTTCGTTGTTTTTTTTTTAAAAAGGAAAAGATCATTTAAAATCGTCTACCTAACTCCCCCCTCCCCTCCTCCTCGACCCTTCCAATGTTAAAAAATATATAATTTGAAATATTTTTAATGCATCCTCTTTCCCGATATTTTGAAAAAAGAAAAATTTAAAACAATATATTAAAAAAAACATCTCTCTCCCACTCTCATTCTTTCCAATGTTAGTGAAATATGATTAAAACGTACTTAAGGCATTCTCCTCTCGGTGTTGTGGGAAGACTAAGTTTATCATTAAAAAAAATCACCTTTCTCCTCTTATCCCTCCCGATGTCAAAAAAGGTCATTTAAAACATTTTTAATACGTTCTCTGCCCTGGTGTTATGACAAAAACATCATTTTATCATTAAAGAAAGAATCATTCCCCTCCCTCTCACCTTTTCCAATGTTAAAGAAATATTTAAAACATTCTTAATGAATTAACATGTATAATTATACTTAAAAACAATACCATCGGTAATACACGTGAATGCACAGTATGCTGACGTCCTTATATCTGCACAAATCTTAAATGATATGGAAATCTCGAAAGAACTATAATAAAAACTTGTTAAACTTGACCTTTAATTCAATGAATTTTAGAGGAAACGTTTAATGCAAGACTATAGTATAAATACCGATATAAATACGTATAGCAATAATTGTTTGAAGACGTTGCGCTTTAGTATTTCTATTAACGTTACGATGAAGTGATATATTGGCTGTCCCACTAAGAGTGGAGACCGGCGATATCTCGAAAACTACAATAGCTATATTAATGGGGAAAAAATTCATAAGTGGCAATGGAAATTTAAAGAAAATTATTTATAATTGTGTAAATTGTAAATAATTTTTGTTTGTAATTTACCCTATTTACATTTTATATTTTTATACTTAAAAAAGCTTTGAAAATAAAGCGAAAGGTAGTAGTTATTAATGTTCATTTCCATATTTACGACCTAAAAACCCAGGAAAAAGAAGAAATTAAAATACATATACATGGTTAAGAAAGAAACTTTAAAATTAAAAAAAAAATCTTTTATATTTTCAATTCGAAATTAAGATTTGTCGGCCCAAAACAAAAACATTGTGCACCACACGGCCAGAAGCTCTTTTGCGAGTAGTAAAACCGTAGCTTTTGGCCTAGTGATACAAATAACTATTCTTTTATCATTCAACGCCTAAGTAGAATCTTCAAAGGTTACTGAGTGGTTAAGCATATGTACTAATGTCACAATTTGACAGTTAATAAATTGTTTTCATAGTATGCTACTGTATCCAAATCATACTAGATTTTGAAAAGTGATAAAAAAAAATAGTCATATCAAGTTAATGCCGACACAATTTTTTGTGCTAAAGGGTAAAATTATTTCTTTGTTTCGTGGCCAACTAGGATAGATTTCGATATTATTAAGTAGATATTGATAACTTATAGGGAAATTATTACTTTTAAGGGACTTTTTTTGTTATTATCAGGAAAACGGAAAAAGATAACACGCCGCGGTGTTCGCCACTACTTTAGTCTGTCAAAGCTCTTCAATTACAACGTAAGAAAAGCATATTGATACATTTATATTTGTAGAGATAATTCAGAAAATCTCCTACAGCTGGGGATGACGCCATCTGGTCTGTTTCCTGAACACTAACGGGTAATAAAAGTTTCTTTTATTCGGATAAAAGCTACAATAGTTATAGCTGGTTTAGTTTTACATGATTTGACAACGCCTACTTCATTTATAATTCACAATATGACAAAATGTCTTTAACAAAAGTGGTGCGTAAGTAACTAATATTTTTAATAAACTATTTAAAATACAGCTAATTCTGAAACTTGTGCAAGTTAATTTAAAATTTATCATTGACTCTGGCAATTACGGCCCCTACTGTCATGTTTGAAATTTGAAAATATTTTCTTTAAATTTCCCATTGCCACTTTAGTTATGATTTTTGTTCCCATCAATACAGCTATTGTAGTTCCGAGATATCGCCGGTCTCCATTCTTGTGGGATACCCGGTATATATGTGTTTCGGCATCAGCCTAGTAGCCTTTATAATTATAAGCTTTAATACAAAACATTCTTAAGAAATGTCTTTTTTTTGGGAAGTTATTTTCGATTATCAAGAAAAAAGTTTTCATGTAATTTAAAGTTTAAAATATGTTCATTAATATGTATTTATGACTTCGAAATTTACCATCAAATTGTAACATTAAATCTGTGATGATAATTTTTACAATTTGCATGAAATACGTGACTGTATACAACATTGTGAGATAAATTTCTATTTATTGTAGTAAAGTTTCACCTAATTTGTGTAACTTATCTATATCTTGATGATATATTTATTTTCTTTGGTACTTCAATTTATTATAGTTTTGTAGTAAATTTTACTTACCGTTGCAGCATTTACAAAACAATACATGAATCTTTCTAGGTACACTATTGTAGGGATACATCTTCAAACATTATATCTCCGATTCCCAAAACCTAAACCTCTATTTCCAATTTGAATTCCGAAAATGAAACGAAAAACATTAAGTATTTTTCTCACCCTCAAAAAAATCAAGGAAATGAAGATTGAAGAAGGAAATGAGATTCGAATGATTGACATGTGAAAGAATTCAAATTCGAAAATGAACCTATATAAAATCTTGTATTTACTATTGAATTTCCAGTATTAGATTATCCAACATAAAATGTTTTTGTTAAATAAACTTTAATACTGATTCAAGGAATTTGATTTAAAACAGCACGAGAACAACAGGGGATTAAAATAATTGACATGCAAACAAGTCAAAATTACTCGTGTGGTGGTACACATCGGGCGTGTTCCCAGGTGGCGGATAGGCAGGCCCAGCGCACCTGTCTCGATTCTTTTATCCTGAACAGATGCCCTGAGTTGAGCGGTTATAACCCTACCAGACACAATGACCCAGAGACATGAGCGGTCTAAACCCCGCAATATGGCCTAGGTGAAAGCCGATCCACGGAACAACCTCCCGGCCCAGCTATAGTGTCGTGGCTAAGGGCTTGCACTGGGGTTATACGATGCCAGGTTCTTTCTATTGAGTGAAACTGTAGGCTGTTAAACCGTACTCCTTTCTGGTGTTTGTGGACACGTCTCACAGGCGGACGGGTGGGGGGTCTTGGCTTCACCGTCCAGACTAAAAAGGAGACAACCTCAATAAAAACCTAAATCCTAAGGTGGAGAGGGCCAAGCCAAAGGATGCGTGGCTGGATAGATGATCAGTTAGTGTTGATACCCACCTGAGGGCAACAGGCGGCACCCCCTAGTATACACGCCTTGTGCCTATAGTGGGAGCTCTGTAGGCATCGACGAAATACTTCTTCCGTAATCGTGGGGCTAATTATGGAACCTAGAGCAACAAAACCCACAACACCGGAGTCTGAAGAGGATCCACAACGCATGGAGACTGAAGAGATTCCAGAAACTAAAACTGAAACAGAATTGGCACAGCGGTCAGTAGACAGTGAGACCGCTAAGACGACGGATCAGGCACCCAAGGAAAAAAGAGTTCTCTCGGGGGCTCAAAGGAAAAAACTTAAGAAGATGAGAGAGCAAGGTATTGATACCAGCAATATAAGGCTCCCCCTTCCACAAGGAAAACGCACAAAGAGTACGCCTGAATCCACAGGGGCCGTTAAGCGAATCGTGTCGACCAGAGGTACTCCTGAGAAAAAGGCGACCAAACGGACGAAACATGCGCCCAGGGTCGCGAATTACAAGGCCGCCCTCAAGGGGATTAAAGCAGCCATAATCCCGAAGGATTACCCGGCCAGCGTGAGCGTGGTGACTGGGGAATCCGTGGAAGCTATTAAAGAGGCCCTGATAGGCATCCTAGATAGGGCGAACAGAGCGCCGAGGTTTGAATGCTCCCGCCTTATGGACGACTACTATGGAGTAATCTGTGCGGAAGAGGACTCGTTTAACACAACGAGGGACTATCTGGCACAAGAAATAAACTGGAAGCTGATAAGAAGTGACGAGCTTCCAAAGCAACAGCGAGTGCTGGCATTCCTACCAAAGACTACGAAGGAGGATCTGACAGTAGGTTTGAAGCGGCTTGAGAGACAGAATCCGGAGCTGAGGGTCGACCGATGGGTAACCCTCGGCTCCAAATCTTCCGACAAGGGACTGCACGTGAGTCTTCGGATTGACAAGGATTCTGAGGAAATGCTGGTGCGAGCTGGTTGGAGATCGTGCTACCGTGATCAGAGGGCCAGTTTTGTGACCCTGGAGAAAAAACAAACCCAGTACGCGGAAAGAGGGAATCTCAGACGTCGACATCTGGGAACTAAAATGACGCTGAAGATTTTGCCAATCCTACTAATCCCGAAGAAGCCATGCGATTGCTAAAAGTGCTAACGGAAGCTTGATGTCAAGGTAAAGTGGGAGGATTGCAGATTAGGGAAGGGAGCTTATAGTGGGTGCACCTAACACTAAAATCAGAACTTGTATCTGTTTCAGATCTAATCTGTTCGTGATGCCAATCAAGGAACTGTGTACCGGTGACATGACGGTAGCCAGACTTAAAGGGACAATAGATAGAGAGTGTACTAGAGACGATCGTTGCGTCTCTGTACTTACCCATCGACTCACCAGAAGAACTACCAGGATCTAATATGGGGAACCCGGTGGAGTTCACCAGCAAGAATAAGCTGAAGCTAATTGTTGGAGCTGATACCAGGGCAGGAGGCAATTGGAGACATCATGGGGCCTCTTAGAGATACTTAGAGCTAGTCACGCGTTGGGCTATATTCTCAAGGCTTGGAGAGCTACTAGGGTTGTGTTCATTCCCAAACCTGGAAAGGACACATACTACCATCCGAAATAATTCAGACCAATCAGTCATCTTTTCTGCTGAAGACTATGGAAAAAAATATACACCTAAACATTACAGAAGGAGCACTTTCTAGATATCCCCTGCATCCTCTGCAATGGGCATACCAAAGGGGCAAATCAGGGGCGGCTGCCCCGCATAGTTTGGTGGAAGGACTCGAAAGGAGCCTACATCAAAAGAAAGTTGTACTTGCAGTATTTCTAGACATTGAGGGCGCCTTTGATAACACATCAACGGCCTTGATCAACCAATCTTTAATGGACCGGAACATTGACCACACAACTAACAGATGAGTTGACAGCATGCTAAGAGGTAGAGTGGTCTATGCCAAGATGCTAGATAAAAATATCGCCATCAGGACCACTAGAAGGTGTCCTCAAGGGGGGTTGTGTCACCACTGCTGTGGAGCTTAGTCGTGGATGATCTCGTCAGGTCATTAAACGACAAAGAAATATGGACGCAGGGGTACGCTGATGACATTGTCATTGTAGCCAGAGGGAAGTTCCCGGGCGTGGTGGCGGACATCATGCGTAATGCAGTGTGAATGGTGGAGGAATGGTGCCTTTCATAAGGACTCTCAGTTAATCCACAAAAAAATCCAAAGTTGGTTGCCTTTACCAACATGAGGCAACTCAATGACCTAGGCGGCGTTAGACTGTTTGGAGGAGTCACAATTAACCAAGGAAGTAAAGTATCTGGGTGTAGCCCTCGTTGCGAAACTGAAAAAATCACTTAGTTAAAACAACGATCAGGGCTACGTAACTATTCTGGCACTGCAGGAGAGTTGCTGGTAAAACCTGTGGATTAAAGCCGAGGGTGATCCATTGGCTATATACTGCCATGATAAGACCACCGATAACATACGGGCAGTTGTCTGGTGGAGGAGGACAGAAGCTGCTAACTGCTGTCCAGAGACAGGCGTTGGTGGGAATCACTGGTGCAATTAACAGCACAGGGGCCGCTTGTGGGCTTTCCCCCGCTGGAGCTTTATGTGAGAGCGGAGGCAATGAATGCGATCCTTAGACTGAAAGCCAACAACCTGCGGCATCCCAACTTCAGGGTGGGAGGGTACACTTATACTACGGGCAGGATGTTGGACGGGCCATTGCTGCAAATGCCCACGGACAGCATGGCACCTGAAATTACCTGCACTGAAAAGGTAAACATTTTCATACCGAACAGAGACCAGACACGTAGTGAGATCACTGCTATTGATAACTGGTTCACGGACGGATTCAAACCCAGCCAGGGCACAGGAGCCGGTATTTGTGGGCCCAGTCCTAATCAAAGGATATTCATAAGCCTGGGGAAACATACAACGGTCTTCCAGGCAGAGGTATTCGCCCTTGCAGCCTGTGCAGAAATGATTGCAAAAGGGGGCTACAGTTGTACTGTAAAATAATACTGCCAATCTAAACCGGTTAAAGCGATTAATCGCCTTCAAAACAAAAACCGGTTTTAACTGAAAATCGACTAACGGTTTTAGTGAGATCCATTTTAGAAAAACCGATTAACCGATTTAAAGAATGTATTTTGTGTTTGAAATAAAATGGGACTGTATTTTGCCCAGCTCTGGCTATTTAAATGTCTAAATAGCTAAGTTTACTCTTCTTAAAAACTTAATATATGTTATTTGGTAATTGCAATCATTGTAATATTGTTATACTATATTTTACGGGTTATTGTTTTCATTACTAAAACTTATATTAGTGTTGTTTTTTGCCTAATCCTGGCTTGCTCGCTGCTAGCCACAGCTGCGCCCAATTCAAAAAACATCTGAACTCACACCTTTGCTACCAATTTATTGGCGGCGGGTAATCTGGCAGTTTTCGTCGGATTTGCCTGGCAAGTACTAGTCACACTGTTTTCCCTGATCCCTTGTTTCCGTTTCCTATTCCTTTTTCTGTTTGGTTTTCTCGCTTTCCTTTTCCCTAATCCCTTTTTTGCATTCCCTTTTCCAGATACTTTTTTCCCAACAGAACTTTTGACACACAGAACAGGCACAGAAATAAGAGAAAATTCCTTAATATATTTTTGACAAGTATTTCAACCGATTTCAATTGACTTAATAATTATAAACTTATGCTATTACACTAAAATATTCCCATTAATTTAAGATAAAAATAAAGATAGAAGCTGAATTCTATTCTTAATTTAATCAATAGACAACTGTCTGAAGCTGCCACCCATTTCAAAGTCCTCGAACGAATAGAGGTGCTTCTTGTGTTGTGGGATCTGTCCTCTCAAATGCAGTTTGGATCTTTTCTCCGGCCATTGCTTGCTATGAAGAAAATACTTTTCCCAGTTGATTGCTGCCTCGTCCCAAGAGAGTGTGTTACCTCCCCATTCATTTGGTAAAACATCTGTGGACACGTGTTTATGTAGATCTTCCAGGGTTTTATGACCATAAGTCTGAAATGCAATAAAAAAAAAACAGTAATCATTTTATTTATTTATTATTAGTAAAAGCTTTTATACATCGTATACAGGGTATTCCACTTAAGTGGTTCATTAAAAGTTTATGATGCTCTATTATTTACTTATATTTGAGATTTTGGCACCATTATCTGTTCGATTGGAACTATAAATGTAAAATACTTTAACCAAAATATCACTTCCGGTTGACCGGAAATGGATGTCAACTTTGTTATTTTAAATAGAATGGTATAATTTATTATTCATTTTTGGATTGTACGACCATAAATACGTCAGTATTCATTAGTTATTCCTATAGCTACATGTTTTCGAGTTATTTAAGTTTTTCTTTTTTTCTAATCATAATCATTGCATCATTGAGAAATTAATATCTCGGTTAATACTGCAAGTAGAGATTCCAAATTTACATCATGTTATGAATGCAGATATAACTTTAAGAAACAGTACACACACTTTACATTCTAACATACAGGGTGTTCAAAACTTAGGAACAAAGTGACATATTTTCAAATGCAGAAAACTCATTTTTTTAAATAAAACACCCTGTATTTTAATTCGGAATTAGGAAGTAAATATCATCCCCTATCATTTTATATCAGCATTCCCTATACCTATCTTTAATAGATTTTGAGATATGAGCGACTTTTTGTTAAACAGACTAACTAGCCCTATCTTTAAATGTTTGTAGCTGGCTCTGAAAGGGATTAATGTCAAATGCATGTATTATTATTTGAATAATAATACAAGAATGTCTCTGTTCGAATAGTAATTTCTATTAATATTGCGTTGTACAACAGTGTAACTACGATGATATACATAAACACTTACGGTTAGTCAATGAATTTGACATTAATCCCATTCAGAGCCAGCTACAAACACGTAAAGATAGGGCTATTTAGTCTGTTTAACAAAAAGTCGTTCATATCTCAAAATCTATTAAAGATAGGTATAGAGAATGCTGATATAAAGTGATAAGGGATGCTATTTACTTCCTAATTAAATTAAAATACAGGTGTTCTATTTAAAAAAATTGAGTTTTCTGCATTTGAAAATATGTCACTTTGTCCCTCAGTTTTGAACACCCTGTATGTTAGAATGTAAAGTGTGTGCACCGTTTCTTAGAGTTATATCTACATTTATAACATAGAAAATTTGGAGTCTCTACTTACAGTATTAACCGAGATATTAATTTCTCAATGGTGCAATAGGAATAACTAATGAATACTGACGTATTTATGGTCGTAGAATGTAAAAATGAATAAAAAATTAGATCATTCTATTTATCATAACAAAGTTGACATCCATTTCCGGTCAACCGGAAGTGATATTTTGGTTAAAATATTTTACATTTATAATTCCAATGGAACAGATAATGGTGCCAAAATCTCAAATATAAGTAAATAATAGATCATCATAAACTTTTAATGAACCACTTACGTGGAATACCCTGTATATACAGGATTTTTCAAGATAGATAAGTTTTCCGGCTGATACCGGAAACTCTATAGCTTTAAAAAGTTGAAGTTTGTAATAATTAGGTAGCAGTGTTGGGCAAGTTAGGGGAAGTGAATAAATTTCTACAGCGATTAGACATAGTTGTGTGTTGTCGGCTCTCAGTAAATCACTATTTACACTGTCCCAACTCAGACGCAAATAACACGAGTGACTCAGTCGCTGTAGAATTTTTTTCACTTCTCCTCTCTTGCTCAACACTGTTAGATAGCTACTGCTCTTCTAACATATTTTTTTACACTACCGGTTAACAGGAAGGAAGTACCAAACTATTGCAAGCCACAAATTTTTAAAACTGGAATTTTGCGTTAAGACCAAAAACTTCTAACTAGCCACTTCCGTGCAAAGATCTATAAATATTGGATGGGGTATTTACACATATAGGATTCCATATGTCAAAGGAGCGAAACACCTTGATGAATGGTTCGACTAAAGAGTTCTATGGAATTTACATATCTAGAATACAACATCAAGGCCACCATTTACAGATGTTAAGTAATGAAATGTAAGTATATGTTAATAGAGGTAAATTTTGAAAAAATATTTTAAGTTACATGTGGAGTTGAAGATTAAGTTGATAAAGATAAACAAACGAATACAAGGAAAACGTTATGACCATAAAAATAGTTGATAAATAAAATATGGGAAAAAGAATGTTAAAATTTGGGGTCTAAGCTAATTAAATAGGGACGAAGGAATTAAAAGGAATAAAATGAAACACGTGCAATATGCAACGACTGCCGGATGAGGAGAGAAAACAAAAATTATACGTTATTAAGCCTAAATATAGACAGGCATAGGTCTCAACCTGCTAAAAGACAACTATTAAAAAATAAAATACTTGGTGGAAATTCAGAAAATAAGAGAATATAAGAAAATAATAATAAAAGTGAAGACGCGCAACCACATTATTTTATTTTCTTAATTAACAGTTTCCTGTAAGTAGGTTGAGATTTCTATATTCTTAATAACGCATGATTTTTGTTTCCTCGGTGAACATTAGGTACATGTATTTCATTTTATTGCTTGAGGGAATATGAATATATTTGATTTTTCTCCAAATTTCAACGTCCTTCTTCCCATATTTTACGCTTTCCTTATATTCATTTATTTAACTTTATCAACTTAACCTTCAACTTCATAAATCTCACTTTTATTAATAATTTATTTCATACAATATTACTTAATATGCTCAAAAAAATTAGTATTGACTGTAAGTACTATCTAGTAGAGAGGCCATATAATGTTAAAAATTTTTGACGAGAGTAGCGGAGCGATTTCGACCTTTCAAGATCTCATATATCGATTTGTCGCACGAACCTACCTACTCCTCCCTAGCTCAAATGGTAGAGCGTTCGCCCGGAAAACGGGACTGTGTAGGTTCGAATCTTGTGTGAGGAGAAAATTTTTCTGGGGGAAAAAATTTCTCCTCTTAATTATTACAGTAATTAGCAGAAATACATTAATGCGTTAATTATTTCATACTGTAAGAAGCTTGCAATCTTTGCAATTTAAACTAAAACTACCTATAAAAATAACTCATTGTTTACATAAATACTAATATAACAAACGCAGGTAAACTATACAACCAAAGTCAATGATGGCTAAAATATAAGAAAAAAAAATCCGAACAAAATTTCGAGATGAAAAAGTAAATTAATAATGAGAATTATTATATGGAAGGCGGAAATTACAGTCACAACCAAAAAATCATTTGTATGAAATTTATTCTGGCAACTTTAGATTCGTTAAGTATAAATTTAATCTTTGTCAAGCTAAGATTGAAGTAATAAAAATGTACAAAATGACGTGAAAAAAAAGAGTTCCAACAAAAGGGGAGGGAAGACGTATTCTTTCTAAATCATACCTTCTGAAGAAGTGCCTTTCTTGCTCAACAAATTTAATTAAGTACATACTAGAATCAATTTCACTTCGGACATACAGAAAAATAATAAATTACCCTTTCTAGATGTAGTCGTTATTAATAATCATAGTAAATTAAATATTGATCTTTATTCTAAATCTATCTCTTCCAATCGTATTTTGAATTACAATTCAATCCGGCCTTTACATAAAAAAAAAAAAATATCATCAAAAACACAGAATCCCTCAGATGTGGTTTTTCACAAAAAGAATCTTGCTCAGCTTAAACAGAGGCTTATTGTTAATAGACATCTCATTGACAAAATTTTGCATTTAGATGATAACACTAATTCACCGATCTCTACTACCAATGGCCGAGTTCCTGCTTACAGTCATAGGTTGGAACATATACCTATTTTGTCAGCACAGGTTAGGAGAGTCGTTTGTTCCCGAGATGTTGCCATGGTTTTTTTTTATATAATGACAATGCTCTGGAAAGGTTGAAGATTAATTCAAAAGATAATCAACAGTTGTTGGAAGGGAGTAATGTAGTTTATAGAATCGATTGTAAAAAATGTAATAAATGTTATGTTGGCCAAAGTTTCCAATCTTTGGAGAAGCGTTTAGAACAACACCAATATAACATACAGTGGCGGTTTCTGTATAGGAGCACATGAGCACGTGAACCCCCTAAACAAATCGTCGATTACAAACTAATAAAATCTATTACTCGATCTTAATGTATCCGTGAAATATAACGTAGCGAAACGAATAAACGACGCGACGTTCCTTTCTATACATATGTATGTACGTCGCGAGCAAGCGACCGACGACGGGGCACGTGCGCCGAGTAGGCGGGACTACGTTGATTTTATTCAATGCCTAGCCGCATAAAGGACGTAGTGGAGATGGGGAGGGATACGGCAGATTCCATATGAACGGTGACAAATTGAGTGTGCTCCTGTGCTCGCTTTCGTTGCGTTCTTGGGTCACGTTAACAAATCGATCGACATCAACGTTCAGATATCGTGCTTTACGGATAAACTATATTACGTATATATGTTTTGTTTATGAATGACTCACCGTTCACAGGCCGTAACTACCATAACAACTAATACTGTTTGTTGGTGACAGTTTTATAATGACACCAAGGGTACGTAATTATTTTAATTTATTAAATAACATACTGCTGTAGTTTTTTATTTAAAAAAAAAAACAATTATCTGAATAAATTTCTTAGTTTAATGTTATTTTCATTTGAAAGTTGTTTTGATACTTTAGGATGTATTTCTTTATACTTTAAGTTTCAACAGAATTTTCGTGACTATATATAACATTATATTATTTATTACACTATTGCTATATTTTTCCGTATTGGACGGATTTGTTTCCAGGTTTTTTGTTTGTTTTCTGGCTCTCTGCTTCGTACGTGCGAGCGAGAGAGCCAGTGTGATATAGATATCGGGGTGGCTCACATGTGTTGTTTTCTTATGCTTGGAATTTAAAAATTTTAATATATTAATCTATTAATTTGTTGCTGATATTAAGCCAGTGCTCAATGTTTAATCACACTCGTGCAGTTTAGATGAGTAATTAATACAAGTCTGTATTAAATTTAATTTTATATTTTAGTTTTAGGTATAAGATTTTCAAAGAATTGTAGATGATAAAAGTTGATATAATTAACACAATAATCATGGTTGTAACAATTTAAATATTTAGTGTTAATTTATTATTTCACTTTTAGCTTGATAAAGATCAAAGTTATGATCGAAAGGTTGCCCCAAAATTTAAGATAAACAATAAATAAAAGAATTAGGTGACGTTAAAAACGTGTGTAACACTAAGTAGATATTAGCATACATATGTTTCACCTTACCAAGGATCATCAGTGCTACTGGTCTAACCTAATGTATTATACGCAGAGAGCGGTATATATACTTAATATGTGGAAGAATAAATGAATGAGAGAAGATGGATATCTCATTAATAACGTGAAGATATTTGCTAAATTGTCGATCTGAAACTACAATATATATATACAATACGACTTTAAGGCGTATAATACAGTCGCAAGCAATTGTTATAGGCACCCTAAATTTTGAGCGAATATCACAGTAAAAAATGAGAAAGTAAAAACTTGTAGGTAATAGATTATAAATATGTAGTATTTTAAGGGATCTTATTAATTTGTTGCATATTAGAGTGTTTTTAGTACAGCTATAATACTTTTTAGATGGGAGGGGAAAAGTGACATCTCGAAGACTTGAAAATATATAAAAAAAATAATACATTTACAAAAGGTATCTATAAAGACTATTGTAACCGTAAAGACGATTATATAAACGTTGAAATATCTGTCACAAAAAAATGCAAGAAACATGAAACCCATTAATTTTGTCAAAGGTGCCTATAACATTTGCTCGCGACTGTACATTAGGTTAGACCAGTAGCACTGATGATTCTTGGTAAGGTGAAACATATGTATGCTAATATCTACATAGTGTTAACACGTTTTTAACGTCACCTAATTATTAATTAGCGTTTATTAACGCAAGTATAGTGACTTAAAGTCGTCCTACAATCATTGTTATCCTTTATGGATACATATTGTAGTTTCAGATCGACAATTTACCAAATATCTTCACGTTAATAATGAGTTTTCCATCTTAAACTATCATTCACTTATTCTTCCACATATTAAATAAAAGAATGTTCATTAAGCGCCGTTTTGCTCTGATTATACCTGAAGATCTTTTTTTTTTTATCATGTAATAAATATTTATACAGTTTATAGGAAAAAAAAGAAATGAAATAAGGTCTAGATTCTCACAAAATTCGTTTTCTTTGATTTCTTTTTCCCCTAAATTAATAACTCACACAGAGTCAAATATAAATATTATTAATATAGTTTATTTAAAATCATATTGCTTACCCTCTCAATTATTTTCTGGGGAACCAATTTCTTCAGTAACGAGATCAATGTCTCGGGCACATAGGGTACGTTAAGAAAATGCATAGCTTTATATCTCAAAGGGTTTACGTGATATAATACATGAACACCCTCCGCCACTAACTTAAAACTGATCTTGCCCAAATGAGCTGCACTCAAGTTCTTCAAATCGAACACACCCATAACAGCGGAACATTCATCTTCCAGCAGAAAGAAGTCCACTGTAAGTACGTAATACGACGGTTTAACTTGGCATTTCGTTAAGCTGGTGTTTACCTACGTAGCATGAGGACAAAATGGAAAAGTTTTGAAAAGTCAAATTCGTTGACATCTTCAGGTAACCGAGCAGCACCAATTCTACAGCCTTCAGGTGTTAGTTTTGGGGAGGCCCAGATTAATCTAGAAAACCAGGAAATTATTCTTTGTTCTGATTTATTGTTTGCGAAATATAGTGTTAAAGTTACCGTTGCACCGAAATTCCTTCAAGAAAGAGCTTTCCTTGTGAGCGGTAAAAGGAATTCAATTTGACACGACAGAGCAAGAAGGTTCAAATTTTCGCTTCGCTTTCTCAAGTCGCACTTGCAATTGCCTCACAAAGTTGGAGACGAGGCGTTTCGTCCTGCAATCAATTCGGTGATTCTAACAATTGGTTTAGCCGAACATATTAGGTTATTGATCATACATGGTATTTTGCCAGCAAAAATTACTTGAATCAAGCAAATATTTATTAATGTCACAACCACAAAGTTATTCAGATCATTCGAATAATTATAACTGTTTGTACTGTTTCTAATTCCAAGATAAGTAAAAGATAATATGATAGACAGCAGAATGTGTAAAATACAGGCCAATAACTGTACTGAATGTTGCCTAACAAAATCTTGGCGAATCTGGTAAAAAAACGTTTACAGGAGTACGCTGAGGGAATTTTTGGAGACTACCAGAATGGCTTTACCTCAGGAAGATAGACGATTAACGCCATACACACGTTGAGAAATTTTTTCAAAAGAGATGGGAACGGCAAAGAAACACATGCAATATTCATTGATTTAAAAGTGCTTTCGATATTTTTAACAGAAGAAAATGTTTCAGGGTTAGAAATATTAGAATTACCCAAATAACCAAGAACAATCCAGAAGTTAGTTTGAAGTACACAAAAACGAAGTGAGATTCCAGGAACAACAACAGATTCGCTCGAGGTAAATAAAGGAGTAAAACAAGATGACCTAATATCACCAACATTGTTTAATCTAGTGCTGGAGGGAGTTATAAGAAGGAGAAAACTAGACAAGAAACATATTATGGCCAATCAGATACAACTAATAGCATATGCAGACGATGTTGCAATAACAGCAAATACAAGAGATGATCTGGCAAGAGCTATAGAAAGTCTAGATGCGGAAGCACATAAATTCGGTATGATAATAAATGACGTAAAGACAAAATACTTGATGCTGGGAAAAGGAGACGTAAAGCACAAAACTTTTTAAAAACAAAAAGATACAATTTTGATGCAGTTGCCTCTTTCAATTATCTAGGAGTTACAGTGGGAGGAACAGTGAGAGACAAAGTGAGAGAGAGGATTTTAAAAGGAAACCAAGCATACGGTAGAAATAAATTCCTATTGAAAAACAAAATGCTAAGTAAAAAAACCAAAATAAAAATATATAAAACCCTGATTACACCGGTCATTACCTATGCGTTAAAAACAATGGCAATACATCGAAAAGAGGAAGATCTAAAAATAATAGAAAGAAAGATAATGCGAACAATATTGGGGCCAAATATCACGGAAGATGGGGAAGTAAGATTGAAAAGGAACAGAGAGATAAAAGATAAGCTGAGAGGAGAAAACATCATAAGATGCTTTAAAGCAAATAGATTACAATGAGCAGGACATATAATGAGGAGAAAACCAACAGAAATGATCAGGTAGGTAATATAGTGGATCCCACTGGGGACCAGAAGCAGAGGAAGGCCGAGGAAGAGATGGGGAGACGCTGTGGAGGAGGATGCAAGGATGATGGAAGCGACCGATTGGAAATCGAAGTGCAGGGATAAAGAGGAATGGAGGAAAATAACAAGGGCAGCTAGGACCCACACGGACTTTAAATAAAGAAAAAGAGGAATAATCCACTTAATGCGGATTTTACGACGCTCAAGCGTCAGCTCGATGATGATGATGATGAAAGATAATATGATGTATGGTACGAATTATTTCATTTAATTGCGTCTCTTTAAATTTTTATTCCTTCTAATACGTTATATTATTTTTTAAATGTTACTTATAAATTTAATACATTCATAAAAAAACCTTGTACTTTGTTTCATTCTTAATCTAATTTTTAGATAATCAAATACCAGATATTTCCACATTTATTTTATTACTATTTTTATATTAAATGAATAACATAGTTATTTGTATCATTAGGCCAGAAACTACCGTTTTGCGAGTATGAGTACGGTTTGTGGACCGAGGCGATAGCTGAGGTGGGAGATCGATTTCGGCACCATTCAGTGAGCCCCCTATATTATAACAAATCTTATTAAGATCTTTAACTCGCTTATAAATCACCTCACAATCTACAGAATATACTTTGCACGCACACAGAAAATAAGGACAAATTACAACAAAACGGAGTTTGTAGAATAAAATGCGATGAATGTGATGCTACTTATATAGGGGAACACTGGATACGAGAATAAAAGAACACAGAAAACAAACAACTCATTTTTTTATCAATATTTAGGAGAAAATTGACATAAAAGTATTGATGATGATAACATTGATAACATTACTTTACTTCATAACTGCGAGAAAGGTCAAAAACTTAAGTTATTGGAGGCATACGAAATAGAAAAACATAAGAGAACTTACTTTTAAAGCTTCTTTTCTTGACCATATACATATATGTATTTTAATTTCTTCTTCTTGGAAAGTATGAAAATGCACATTAATAACTACTACGTTTCGCTATTCAAAATCTTAGTAAATAAAACAATTTGTCATTTATTAAACAAACACATTTTATTTATAATTTACACTATTTACATTTTATATTTTTATACTTGAAAAAGCTTTGAAAATAAAGCGAACACGTAGTAGTTATTATGTGCATTTCCAATACTTTCGACACTAAAAAACCAAGGTGAAGAAATTAAAATTCATAAGATAATACGAAACACACATCTTCTAAACGAACAAATAGATTATAACATAAAACCGATTTTCACATACTTAGACTTGGCAACCAGTTTAACACAACGTTGATATTCCGTATTTAGACAACCTGCATAACTTTATACACACATTTTTTATATATAACATATCCATTAAACAATCTTTTGCAGTTTGTTTTCATATAATACGACACACATCTAATATTTACACTTTTCATATATTAAATTAGATAAATTAGTGTCATTACCAATTTTTTAAAGATATGAGATAATGGTTTGTTTTCTTTGCCGCATTTGGTTTATATATAATTTTTAAAAAAAAACTTATTGGGAAGCGGCATTTATTTATTATTTTATATTACTTATACAAAAACGTTTCAATGCTTTTACCACATCTTTTTCAATTTGTCTCTGTGCTGCAACAGACGATTTTGTATGTAGATATGTAAAGAACGTATACAATGATAAAATGATAAATGGACAAACTAACAAATTCACAAAATAAAACAAACAACAGAAAAAATTACCAATTTTCAAAACTTCAAACAATTATTTTATGATATAGTTTTTATTATAAAAAAATATCATTTACACAATATGGATATCATATTTGATATTTTCATTAATTGACAATAATCCCATTGACGTGTAATATTGCATAATAATTAAAACTTTTCAGTTATTATTGGAACTTACAGAATACAATTATCAGTTATAATAATTTAATTATTTGTTTTATACTAAATTTTAACATAATTTAATCCATATTTATTTATAAGTAAATTATTAATTTGTATCGCATTTTCTGGTGATCTGAAGGTGGCTATTCTAAACCGAAACTAGTAATCGAATCTTAATATATATATTTTTGAATAAAAGAACGAGTTTTTCACTCTTTTCACTCATATATTTTTTTTTCTTTAGAAATACTAATTTTAGAAAAATTATAAAAATTTAAATAAAATAAAAGAATTAAAAAAGATAGTTACCGGCCGCATTGTTAGGAAATATAATTTTATCTGATAGCAATAATAAAAAAATGAAATTGAATTGAGAAAAGAAAAAAATTGAAAAGATGTCTTACCAACGTCTGCTGGTAGATAAGATTCACACCGCAACCACTCTTTAAACAATTCTATTTGCCTTTCCAATTTTTTCGGATCTTCGCCCAAATCTTTTCGTATCAGCACTCGAGTAGCTTCATCGGGCAATTCGATAATTATCCTAGAATCCATCGTCGCACTCTTAAATACTACTCGGGGATTTTACTGCCGGTAATTCTTAATACAGGTGCGGAGGAGTCTCTGCGTCCTCTTGACTTACCGTTGCAGTTTCAATTCACAAGCTGCACTGACCGATTTGAACTTATCATCTGAAGGCAACTTCCCCTCCTATACGAGGTTTTAAAAAACGCGTATTTAAGTATCTAAAAAAGAAAGAAAATATTAGGCACTTAAAAACGGCGGGCACAATACACTATAGCGAATTCTAAGGTTAGATGTTTCTGTATTTTATATATAATTTTGCATATATACAGGGTGTATCAAATAAAAAAGTAAATTTTGTTTGGGTGTTAACTACACGACATATAAAACGCAAACCCACCGAAACCGGATTTCATTGCATTTCTTGATGCAAGGAAGCGTCATGTTAAGCACCCGCTAAACGTGGTATTATGTATAAATACATTGCACTCATTTAGTATTATTCTTAATGGTCTGCCGTAAATTCATTTAACGTCATTCTGAATAAATAAAGGTCAATCGGCCAGTGTGCCCTTGTAAAAATAGCAAAACTGAGGCATTTTAAATTTCTTCTTTTTATAAAATAAACATTCCTTTTTTGTTAAGAGCATTCTACGTAAGTCTACAAAGCATTATTTTTAATATCCTGATAAGACGTTCGAGTTTCACCGGATATGCGACTTCAGTAGTTACAAAAAACGTAAATATTTTTCTTTTGCTTTATCGAATCGAGAGTTAGTTGTTAATAAACGGTACCACATGAATCTGAGTTATTTCTTTTGGATTTATTTAATCATATAACGCAAAATGAATTCAATCGAATTACACAGAAATAAATGTAGATACAGAAAATTTGCAAACACGCCCTTTTGCTATGATATCACGAGAAAATGAATCTATACATTTCCGCGCTTTTGCCGATGCATCAAGCTTCGATTTTCTTTATATAATGGCTGAATGATAGTGGTATGTGGGGGTATACTCGGGACAGCATTTAGGTTGGGCACAGGTGCGGCTCTAGCCCACGGCATTTATAAAATATTTTTTTCTCGTTAATGCTTACAGATAGACCCCTATGCATTAAGACTTTTTGATTTTATATGATCACAGCTGCTACATATAGATACCACTAGATGGCGAGCGAGTAGACGCACGTGGTCGTTCGGTTTGCGATAAATTATTATATTATTTTAGTGTACTGGCATTACTATAATCGATTTGTGAATTCCATTGTTATAATCAAAGACTGCAGTTGCATATTCTTAGTTTCGACGTATATTTATCTACGTTTCTTTTGTGTTAAACGAACCATGGTTCTGTCACGTGCCCAAGTAGCGGAGTACGAGGAAATTATTGTGGAGGCCTTCAAGAAGGAGACGTTTATTGCATCCATTGCTGCATCTATTAGTGCCGTTGTAGAGAAGCAAATGGAAATAATTATCGAAAAGTTTAATAATAAAATCACGGCTCTAGAAAGTGAAGTAGCATTACTTAGGGACCTCTGTTTAGATGTACAAAAGACTAGCGGGGAAAAAACAGACGCCATGCAAAAACTTTGCGAAGAAAAAACGGACAGCCTGGAACAATATAGTAGGCGAAATAATTTACGTATGTTCGGAGTAGCGGAATGTGTGAATGAAAACGTAGAAGAAGTGGTCACCGACATATTAAAAACTAAATTAGACATTAATATAATACCCGCGTACATCGAGCGTTGTCATCGGGTAGGAAAAAGGAAAGAAAACAGTAATCGTCCGATTATCATTAAGTTTGGATCATTCAAGTTCAAGGATGCAGTCAACAAATCTAAGAAAAAATTGAGGGGTTCCAATATCTTCCTTAGTGAAGATCTAACTCAAATACGTTTGAATAAACTTAAGAACTTGCAAGCACAGCACGGAAAAAAGAATGTATGGAGTAGAGATGGATCTGTGTATTATAAGTCGCAGGGTGTAATAGAGAAGGTTGGTGTTTATTTTTAAAAAATTGTTTAAAAATGCTAGTATAAGTATGCTTTTGTTTGTCTACTTGATATTTGCGACCGTTCGGTACGACAAGTTAATTTTTGCTTTCTTTTTCCCTTTTTGTTCTTAGTATAATAATAATAACAATTAGTTGCTTGGTTGATTGGACATTTGTTTCATTCTCTAGAGTGCATTTTGCGTTTAGTACTTTGTCTCTGTCAAGGATTTATATTTGATTTAGAACATAGTTGAGGATTATCTCTCTAGCGTAGTTGTAAGTTTTTGCATTTAGTTTAATATAAATTTGTTCTTAGTTACCGTTAGAAGCGATTGATTACTGTTTCCCTGGTCTTTGGTTTCATTTTTATATGCGAATTATTTCTTAATTTCACTTTTTACATAAACGTATAATTTAGTTTTGCTGTTTGTGTTTGTATTACGAAAACAGTTGATATACTATTAAATTTTAATTCTTTCTTATATTTTAAATTAATAATTGCTTTATTTATCCTACTGTGTTAGTATATTTACATACATGTATATATATATATTTTTTTTTTTTTCTCTCTTGTATTGCATCCGTGCGGCGGAGTGGCGTTAACTTAGTTTCACTGTTTGCTTTGATTGTTATTATGTCTGCATGATGGCACATACATTTAGGCTGTCGCACCTGAACGTTAGATCTTTGACTGCCTCCTTTGTTGCTCTCCGGGATCTTTTGCTTGAGCAACAGTACGATATATTTGGCTTAACTGAAACTTGGCTGTCCGGAAGTATGGATTCATGCAGATTGTCTATAGATGGCTATAAACTTATACGCAGAGATCGTGGGTCAAGGGGTGGAGGGGTTGCCTTTTATATTCGATCTAATATTAAAATCAAAGTTATACCTACTGAGAACAATATTGAGCAACTATGGTTGCTGCTGAGCATGGGTGGTGGGTGCAAAATTTCTGTAGGTGTTGCATATCGACCGCCAAATGTTAGTTATTCTGTTTTTATCGATCATTTGGAGAGTACATTCTCACATATTAACGCGTGTGATCATCTGGTTCTCATGGGGACTATAATATAGATATGTTAAATCCTACCGGTGGACCAGCGCTTGCGCTCTCAGATATGTTTGAGTCGGTCGGTCTTACACAAATTATTGATAGACCTACGAGAATAACTGCGGCATCTTCTACTTTGCTTGATTTGGCACTAATTTCCGAACATTTGACTGCTGTTGACATTGGGGTTGTTGGCGTGCATGCTATCTCAGATCATGAATTAATACACTTTTCGTTGTGCAATCTACGGCCTCTAGTGGCATAACTATTAAAAAATATCGAAGTTACAAGCATTTTAGTTATAATGATTTTATTGCCGACTTTTATAATTTTCCTTTTCCTGCTGTCTTTGAAATTATAGATGTTGATATTAAAGTAGATTTTTTATGCACTAACTTACTCAATTTATTTAATATACATGCTCCTTTGGTTACTGGCAGATTCCCGAGACCCGTAGCGCCGTGGATTACTGACACTATCAGAACATTACAGAGACTGAGGGATGTAGCGCTTAGGGATTTTCGTGCTGTGCGTACTGTTGCTAAATGGAACTACTATAAAGAGTTACGAAATTATACACAAAGTGCAATAAATAGGGAGCGTAAAGCGTATCTTGAATATCGGCTACGGATTTCTGGCGTTGGAAAAACGTGGACTGCTTTAAGACAGACTGGAGTAAATTACTCTAGGGTGACATCAATACCAGATCATTTAAAAAGAAACTTGAATGATATGAATAATTATTTTGCAATTACTTCGATACAAACTTGTCAACACAGTATCAGCCTATATAATTTTTATTCTTCCAATACAATGCTAACTAATTCTTTTTCATTTTCTTTAGCTACTGAATTTACCATTCTCAAAATTATATGTGCGATCTCCACCAAAGCTAGTGGCTACGGTGGTTTGGATATTGGGATGGTTAAGCTTGCGTGTCCTCAGCTGATTCCTTACATTGCCCACATTGTTAATACTTGCATTTTGCAGAATGTGTTCCCTGTGAGTTGGAAGCGTGCAGTGGTTAAGCCGCTCCCTAAAAATAGTAATCCTCTAGCTTTTTCTGACTTGCGTCCTATTAGTATTCTTCCGGTTCTGTCAAAGGTCTTGGAGAGGGTTATTGCCGATCAACTTACGTCCCATTTAAACAAACATCATATTTTGCCCACTACACAGAGTGGATTTAGAGCCGGTTTTAGTTGTGCAACTGCACTTTTAAATATAATTGATGACATAATTCGTGAGTTTGATCGTGGAAATTTAACAGTTTTGTGTTTACTTGATTACTCCAAGGCCTTTGACACTATCAGTCATGAGTTGCTGTCTGCGGTCCTACACTACATAGGTTTGGACAGTGACGCTGTTGCCCTTTTTGGTTAGTTATGTAATAAATAGACAGCAATTGGTTAGTTTGGATGGGCGTGAGTCTGAGTTGCTGACCTTGACTTCTGGTGTTCCGCAGGGTTCTGTTCTTGGACCCCTGTTGTATACCATTTATACATCTCAGCTTCATAAGGCTTTGAAATACTGTAAATATCACTTTTATGCTGATGACACGCAGCTTTACTATTCCTTTTCAGTTAGCAGTATGGTAGATGCCTTTAAAAACTTAAATTCCGACTTGGAAAGTTTGGTTTCACTTTCGTCTGACCATGCATTGAATATTAATGCTTCCAAGACGAATTAATCTCTTGGCCCACAAAATAAAAAACAGCAGGTTCTTTCATGTGGACTAAAGGTATATGTTGACGGTGCAGAAATTAAATTTAGTTCATCTGTCAAAATTTAGGTGTTATTATAGATGAGAAACTAAAGTTTAATGATTACATAAACAAATGTACACAGAAGGCATATGCTTCCTTAAAGTTAATATACAGTCACAGATGTTATTTGAATAAAAACTTAAAGATATTACTGTGTGAGTCATTGGTGTTGTCGTTGTTTAATTATTGTGACGTTTTATATGGCACTTGTATTGATTCCTTCTGTGGTCGTAAAATTCAGAAAGTTCAAAACTCATGTTTAAGGTTAGTATTTGGTATACGCAGGTATTGTCATGTCAGTCACAAATTGAAGGATATTAAATGGTTAAATATGCGTAATCGTAGGTTGTTGCATTCGGCATGTTTGTTTCATAAAGTTATAACAACTGGTAAGCCTGAGTATTTGTCTACGAAAATAACTTTTAGGACGGATGTACACAATTTAAATATTAGATTTAAGGGCACCCTGACACCACCGAGACACAGGACTCAATTTTTTAAGAAGTCGTACTCTTATCAAATAACTAGAGTATACAATGCGATTCCGTCTGACATTAGACAGTCATGGTCTTTGGGGGCTTTTAGGAGGACGTTCTGTCGTTTTCTCTTTGGCGCGCAGGTGGGACAGTGTTTAACTAGTTAATTTTTTTTTTTTTTTTTTTGTTAACAATGCTCTGTACGGGATGACGGGTGTTATTATTATTATTATTATTATTATTATTATTATTATTATTATTATTACATATTATTAATTAAAGCTTTCTTTGTATGCTACTCTCTCTCTGTATGTGTGTGTGTGTGTGTGTGTGTGTGTGTCGGTGTGGGATTGCATGGAAGACCGATTCATAATCGAATGTGATCCCTTTCCTTCTAGTTCTAGTTTTATTAGTATTCTTGCTATTTGGCTTTTCTTATTATTTTCATTGATTTATTGTAATTTTATATTATTATTTTGTATTTTATATTATTATTTTTGTATTTCTGGAAGGAATAAATGATATTATTATTATTATTATTATTATTATTATATTATTATATTTACCTCTAAATCTGATACACCCTATATTGTAATGTAATGTAATATTAGATTGGTATTTATTATGTATGTACTTATTATAGATTTTAGTATTTGCATAAACTCAAAATATATAATTTTTAATTTTTAATAAATAAATTAAATTATATTATTTTATAATCGAAATTACTGTTTAAGTTAATATAAGCAAACATGTAACACTTTATAGATGTTGATTTCAAAATTGCAAAGTCATTTAAAAATTGTCAAAATATAAATATGATGTTTGGGAGGCTGTGTACAATTCATTATATATGGGTCATGGTCCACATGGTGATATGAAAAAAAGGATTATTATTGATTAGTTACAAAAAATGATAGATTGACATAGAAAAGATTAAAAGTAAAGTTCTGGAAATTAAGAAGATATAAAATAAAAAGTAATAAAACAAGTTAATAGAAGTATTATCGGCAGAAATATTGTTTGAAGAGATATAATTCAAAGATTGGATTTATGCTAAGGTGAAAATATTGTGGATAAGCTACTAAAGAAAGGTGAAAATATTATGGATGAGTTACTAAAGAAAAGGATAGAAGAAGTGTTTCGGGAGATACAGGAGGTTGATTTTGAGTTAAGTTTAAAATTGAAGAGGAGCTAAAGGAAGTTTTGGATTAAAGGTCGGACTTTAATGTTTTATTTTCAATTTAATTGCAAAATTTATTTAGTTATACACACACACACACACATTATTGATATATTTTGAGGTAGTAGGGATTAATATAGGTTTTTTGTAACTAATTGTAAATGAAATAATATAAAGTATATATAAATTTAAATATTTAATCAATTATTTTTTTTTTGGTATTATCATTTCAAAATTTAGAATATTGATCTTTGTGGAATTGAATGCATGTTCAGACAACCGGATCCATAAAAATTAATTAACCTTGAGAGAGAGAGAGAGAGAGTCACATTACAATATATAGATATATACAGTAAATCCTTGTTAACACATATTTGAAAGGACCCATATTTCGGGAGTACGTGTTAAGGAAGTTCGTATTAAACGATTTACATATACGTACAAACATTTTTTTCTATTTTTAATAATAAATATGTAGGTAAGTAAATAAACTGTTTTAAAAGAAAACGCTTTCATTGAAGAAATAATAAATATATTATAAGAGAAAACACGTTTTTAATTAAAAATAAACTATAAAGTTTACAAATAAACAAAATCTTCAGCATACATAACTTTCAACAGAAGGTAAATTCTTTGGTATGCATATGTATGTACAGCCGCCGCCTTAGGTTATGTCATAGGTTTTTAGTTCAGGCCTAGTGCGGACTATATTGATATATCTCCTTTAAAAACGGGCCCTTCGTTATTTTCAAGATACCTACATTCATTGTATATATTAACCAAAACTTCTACATGCTTTTGTTTGTTTGTTTAGTGGCAATTCTACTCACCATAGATAATACAGATACATATTAAGTTTGGCCGAACACGGTTTTTAAGTGGTGCAAGAGGTAACGTAATATTAGAAGTTTTACGGTCTCGGTGTTAGTAAGAAAGGGATAGTACTAGGCGGTAGGCCTCTATACTACTCAGATCAATTGTAGTGTGGTCTAACATTTATAGAACGAGATGAGTTTGAAATTCTAATTTATTTATATATTTTAATTTTATTGCTTTTGAAAACAGCTGTGACATTATAATAATAAAAAATGCACTCATTACAGTGTTTCGAAAAATTAAAAAAAGGAATGGCCAAATGTTGAATCACAGTGTTTTAATACTTATCCATTAAATTATTCATTTTAAAATAATAAGAAGTATATACCCAGTGGGAAAAAAACATCAACAATATTTATCAATGAATATTTTATTTACAATTTTAACATGCTATTACCAAATCGGCATTTATATTTTCGCAAAACTCTTGAATTAATATTTGGTATAGTAACCATTATTGGTAATACATTCTACTAATCTTTTTTTCATAGAAGCAACTAAATTTTCGTAATAATCAGTGTCTCGAACTTTCTCCCAGATACACATGTTGAGTGAGGTGAGCGACAATTCTTTGTCGAACACATGTTGCTCCAAATCCTCTCGAGGTGGTGTTACAATTATCAATGCTCCAATGCTGTTATTCTTCCTGCAGTGAACTGTTGTCTTATGTTTTCTACATTATATCTAATATTTTTTCGTCTCCATAAGACAACAGGAACATCTTTGGAGGAAGAAAACATCTTTCCATCAGAAAATATTACATTCTGCTAGTTCCTATTTAAATTTCGCTGGTAAAAAAAGAAATCTGGTGGCAGCGTGTTCAGGTGTAAGTGCCGCTTTCTTCGCAGGCTTTCTGCCATGAAACCAGTCTCACGTAATCTTCGGCTGATGATGGTTAGGAAACAATGTAAATTAAGTTGTCCCTAATTTTTACGGAACACGTAAATGAGTTTTCGGAAACTATATTTAATATTTCAGGGTGCTCCTCGCGGTTAGTGGCACCTTACGGCCCTCTCTAATTGTTTCTAACGACTGGATTCCTTCTTCTCGTGCTAGCTTAATCCGTCGTTGTTCTTGCTGTTAAGAAATGTGTTACGTTCTGTGATGCCTAATAAATGAATGATTTTGTGCTAAAAGAAAACTAGCTTTGTTGAGTCTTACATTGAGAATGAATAGAATGTAATAAATTGTAAAAATTGTAATTTTAGTAAGTGAAGATAAATTCGTATAAACAGAGGGGCCCGGTCTATCGAGGGTAACATGAAATTATAATATTAACATTGAATTTCAATAAGACTGATTGAGATTCCGTTTTATATTAATTAATATAACCTCTCGATAAACCTCAACAGCATGTTTCTTGTATAATGCAGCAAGAACTTTTGGAGTAAATAAAAGATCCTAATAGAAACATTAGTGTAGATATATTTATAGAAACATTTAGTTGCCACACTGTATCAATATTTCTCTTTAACATATGAGAAATGTTACGGAAGAGCTATACTTCAACATTAATCGTCATGTTAAAGTAATGTTACTCGAAGACCTCGTATTAACATTACTGGGAAATATTGTTTCGTAACATCGCTTAGGCGGACATTAAACAGTCGTAGAAATGTTACTGCATGTGTTACATTGCATATATTTTTGTAACATTTCGCGTTACAAGATAACACTTAGACGACGTTATAGTCATGTTATTTTGCCAAGTGAGCGTATTCCACGTAGAAGCAATGCCGCGGATACCCTGCAATAGATTCGTTTTAATTTTTTAACGTTGCTCTCGATTTCCAATGTTCTTAAAGTATATTTTACTATTCTTGCGTTTTAGGAGATGAAAACGTCAAAATTTTGACACAATCGTAGATATCTCAAAAACGGTTGAATTTAGGGATAGAGAACTTTAGTGAAAATTGTATTCAAATAATCTGTAGAATTCATTGAGGTAAGAAAAATCATATGATTCTATTTAAAATAAGAAAATTGCTATCCACCTCCGGTGTAATGGAACGTTTCCGGAAGTTAGAAATATTTTCAGATGATTCTTTAGGTAGGGTTTCATGAATTAAATTTTTGTCGCATTAGTCTAGCTGCAATAGATCGCGAGAAAAAGATAGTGGGCGAGTGGTCTGAAACACCCATATAAAAGCTCACCTTTCTTTTTTGTTCACTGTGCTATGAAAATTATAGTAAACTTTATGTTATTGAATTTTATATAATTTTGTGTTTTTACCGTCCTTTTGTTATATTTTTTTTTGTTGATAAACATAGTATAAAATATTTCCTTTACGGATATCGACGACATTTGTTTTTATACATATGTCTAGTTAATTGCCAAACAAACAAGAATAAGTGGAAAAAATTTTAAACGCACCATCCGGATAAATATAAGTATTTTTCTTGCTTCTTTTTTAATTATGATAAATGAAGATTTATTGAATATTTCCTAAACATAACCATGCAATTATTAACCGTAACTAATTAGCTAAATCAGACTAACATGTAAACAGTTGGCTAGTTATTAGTATGTTATTGTAAAGTATATATATGGATTTATATTTTCTTCGTAGTTAATAAAGTGTTTGTGTTTTTTTATATTGAATATTTCCTGTTAATTTTTTGTTTTTATGCTGTTTTTGTGGGCGTATAATCTTTTGTGTAAATATTGTTGAATCTGTTTATTTAATTGATCAATTTTCTATTTTTATTGAATGAGCAAGTGTTTATTATTGTTAGTGATGTATAGGAAACTCTTACGTTGTAAAGTTTTAAAATATTTTCCATTTCTTTTTTAGATAACTCCGGCGTGTAATCAGGTACCAGAAACATTTCTGTTGTTTTAAGAATTTTTCACTATGATTCGCATTATTTGTGCCATTGACTTTATATGTTTAAGTCGTATGACAGTATATATACAGTAAACTCATACATATGAAGCTTAATTAAGTTGTAAGTCAAAAGGAATCCGTGGCACTACTTATACCGACACTGTATGTCATAAATCATTGTCTGTGATTGATTCGACTCGCAAATCGATGTCGATTTATATTTAAAGTTGCTACTATATTGTACGTGTGCATATATTCGTGCTGTTTTGCTACTGCTCAAGTAGCACGAATATTCTGGGAATACCTAGTAGTAATGAAAAGTATATTACTATAACACTCTACTTAAATCTTCTAATAATATTCACACAGAATCTCCTTAGAATATTCTTCTATAGTATTTGTGGAACATTCAAGTATTACTTACAGTAAACACTTATTAAAATGATTGTAACAGTGAATATTTTAATGAACGTATGTAATGAAATAGTTTTCACCAACAACTTCAAAGTAATATAATAAAATAGGTAAGTAATGTTATTTTATTAAAGTAACAGTTCTATTTTAAAATTTTAACACTATTTATTAACCACTTCGACACTTCCAAACACAGCTACTCTTCATTCTCTCTATTCTACTATTCTACTGCTACCAACTGCTTAAAAACAAAAAACTATAAATGAACTAGATATATGTATAACGTTATCTGACATGCATACTGAAAATAGACTGTAGCATAGATTGCAATACCTGACAATATATAATCAATTCCTATAATTAAGGGTAGGTGCAGAAAATATAATAATTTTTAAATCTTTTTTAATTTGCTGTGTAAACCTACCATCACCATAATGGCATGATGACGTCCGCAGTTCACATGTAGACAGGCCATGGCAGTTAGGTAGCTAGATATAGATGGTTGTTAATTATTTGAAAAGGAGTACCGACCGGAACTTCGTTGAAGAATAA
Organism: Protaetia brevitarsis; assembly: GCA_004143645.1. Lineage (NCBI taxonomy): Eukaryota > Metazoa > Arthropoda > Insecta > Coleoptera > Scarabaeidae > Protaetia > Protaetia brevitarsis. Next base: position 491,316 of record RXPK01000306.1, read on the forward strand.
AGTAAGTTATATGGGTAATACGGTCTTAAAATAAAACTGCTAAATCGCCTCAATATTTCGTTATATATTTATAACTTCATCAGGAGGAACATCTACAATATTATAAAGAATATGAATCAATAGTAATGAAATATTTAAAATAATACTTACAAAGTTAAAATATAATAATCAAATTATATGTATTTTAAATTTAGAATTTTTTTTAAAAGTCAAAAAAATTTATGTAAACAGGTAATGTTACTATGTATTTTGTAAGATGTTGCAATAATATGGTTGAGTTATTTGTGTCTGTTTTGAAATTAATTGAATTTTGATTACTGTTAATATGAACCATTTCTAGAAATAACCGCTTTTTGTAATTATTTTCAACATCAAGAATTTTAGTATTGTCATAATTAAAATTGTGGTCTAAATTTTGAAAATGTAAAGACAAGGCACATGAACGTTTACCTATACGACTATCACTTTTATGTTGGGTTATTCTATTCTTTAGCATTTGCGAAGTTTGACCATATAACAACCTTGACAATCACAACAAGGAATATTATATACAAATTACTTTGGTCCAGAATTGGTATCTTGTCTTTAGTTTTGTGAAGATTGTTCTTATGGTTGTTATATTATACTTTGCAATTTTGATATTTTTAAAATCTTTAAAATGTTTAATTACTTTATTAGTTAAACCTTCTACGAAAGGTAATTTATAATATTTAAAAGTGGTAGTTGTATTAGTATTTATCTGTTCATGTAAGGAATTTGGAGAATAAATTAATTTGGAAGAATATTTTTAGGGTAGCCGTTATTGGAAAAATTTTAAATAACTTCTTTAAATTGTCGTTAAGAATCTTGTGTCGCTAATTTGTGTAATTCTGTTTTTCATAGCAATCACAGTATTATATTTCTGATTTATAGGATGATTAGAGTAAAAGTTAATAAATCTACCAGAAGATGTCGGTTTTTGATACCAATCTAAAATGATAATGTTATTTTCTGATCTTATAACTTTGGTATCAAGAAAAGGTACATAATCATTTTCCAATTCAGCAGTGAATTGTAAATTATTATTATACGAATTAATATATTAAGGTAATATCTACCTTATCATTAGGTATTGAACAAATAATGTCATCAACATATTTAAAAATATAATGGAATTTTGAAAGGTAATTTATTATTTAATTTATTTTTAAATATGTTGATGACATTATTTGTTCAATACCTAATGATAAGGTAGATATTACCTTAAATATATTTAATTCGTATAATAATCATTTACAATTCACTGCTGAATTGGAAAATGATTGTTATGTACCTTTTCTTGATACCAAAGTTATAAGATCAGAAAATAACATTATCATTTTAGATTGGTATCAAAAACCGACATCTTCTGGTAGATTTATTAACTTTTACTCTAATCATCCTATAAATCAGAAATATAATACTGTGATTGCTATGAAAAACAGAATTACACAAATTAGCGACACAAGATTTCTTAACGACAATTTAAAGAAGTTATTTAAAATTTTTTCCAATAACGGCTACCCTAAAAATATTCTTTCCAAATTAATTTATTCTCCAAATTCCTTACATGAACAGATAAATACTAATACAACTACCACTTTTAAATATTATAAATTACCTTTCGTAGAAGGTTTAACTAATAAAGTAATTAAACATTTTAAAGATTTTAAAAATATCAAAATTGCAAAGTATAATATAACAACCATAAGAACAATCTTCACAAAAACTAAAGACAAGATACCAATTCTGGACCAAAGTAATTTGGTATATAATATTCCTTGTTGTGATTGTCAAGGTTGTTATATTGGTCAAACTTCGCAAATGCTAAAGAATAGAATAACCCAACATAAAAGTGATAGTCGTATAGGTAAACGTTCATGTGCCTTGTCTTTACATTTTCAAAATTTAGACCACAATTTTAATTATGACAATACTAAAATTCTTGATGTTGAAAATAATTACAAAAAGCGGTTATTTCTAGAAATGGTTCATATTAACAGTAATCAAAATTCAATTAATTTCAAAACAGACACAAATAAACTCAACCATATTTATTGCAACATCTTACAAAATACATAGTAACATTACCTTGTTTACATAAATGTTTTTTGACTTTTAAAAAAAATTCTAAATTTAAAATACATATAATTTGATTATTATATTTTAACTTTGTAAGTATTATTTTAAATATTTCATTACTATTGATTCATATTCTTTATAATATTGTAGATGTTCCTCCTGATGAAGTTATAAATATATAACGAAATATTGAGGCGATTTAGCAGTTTTATTTTAAGACCGTATTACCCATATAACTTACTTTATTCTTCGATGGTTGTTAATTATTTCTGAAGTGCTACATACAATCGCTGTATAAACAGTTTAGTATGATTAGTCAAGGATTAGAAGATTGGAAAATATTCAAGAACAAGCAAACGTGGCTTAACCTAAAAATCAAAGAAAAATTGTTGACGTGGTCTTTTCAAAAACGAATTTCTTTGATACTTTTGGAAAGATTGCATTTTTTGCTACAAACCTAAAAAAGCGCTTGCTTCCTTTTAGATGCAGTTATGCAAATACGTTGTTGGATGACTGCTGCGAACATGAAGGCTGTTGTGAAGGAGTGATAGTAAAGGCCACAGAAAAAATCGAGGACGAGAAATGATGAAAACATGAATATATCCAATAAATTTAAATTTATTATCTAAATTCATTATCTAATTTTATTATCTAAAATTTAAATAAAATTTTCAAAATTGCTATTTCAACAGTACACCAACCTACGACAATTTTCATTTTGTATATTCTTCCGACACGTAACAATTTTTGTATTATTATACATTGAATATCACATCCACTTGATTACATATACAGATCAGTCCACCTATTGTCAGGCTATCGTATGTCGGAACCATTCGGCAAGAGAAAAGTAGGGATGCTTTGGTGATATCTTGTGATACAGCTAAGGATTGTATACCGGTTTACCGGTAAACCGGTTAACCGGTAAATTGACCAAAAAACATTCGGTAAATTACAAAAATTTACCGGTAATTCGGTAAATGAAAAATCCATACCAGAAATTTTTATCTAGGAAATATTGTGTTTATAGATATGTATTTAAAGGTCTAAAGGGACATTGAAAATAAAAAAAAAAAAACAGGTACACTTATTAATTTTATGGGAGATGTTTTTTGTATAATTTTAATTTAAACTTTCTTGAGATTGAGAACCGCTGTAATGCACTAGAATAGAGAATATAGAAAAGAAAGTGACAAAAACTTTTGTTTAAAAAAATTATCTGACTAACTCGGTGGAATCACCGAGTTAGTCAGAAAGAGAAGGAATCAAAAAATTCTCAACAAAAAAGCAAAAAATTGAAAAAAGGTCGTGTAGAAATTAAAAGAAAATAAGAATGGAAACAAGACGGATAACGAAAAACAACGCAAAGAAAAGCGAGCTTAATTGACAGTTGCTAGGACGGCAGGAAGCAAAACACCCCACTTTTCCTACCTGCCTTTGTCAACAAGTGCAATTTCAATTCTTTCATTTTATGGTTTTTTGTGTGGATTTTATTTATCTCTCGAAAAAAGTTGAGTTAGCATATGTGATTTGTGCTCTGGAACTTTTTAAGATTTTTAAAAGTTTAAAATCGTTTTTCTTAATGAGACATTAACTTAGTCTCATTTTTTAATATTTAAAAATAATATATATTCATATAAACAACATTTCACGTATTTAAATTAATAGCAATTTTGAATACACCACATTATGAGAGAACGTTAAAGCAAGATTGTTGTAAAACAACATTAAAGTTTGAACCTTAAATATTTTGGTTTACTTCTTGCAACTGTTTAAAATAATTAAATACAAATATTTATTACAAAATTCTAATATTATGCCTTAAGATTGTGTAAAATATGTATTATTCTAGCCTAACTTCTAACCCTATTTTCTTGGGGAATCCCTATTAATGTCACACATAAAAAAAAATTACCGGTAATTTACCGGTAAACCGGTATTCTCATTTTCATATACCGAATTACCGGTAAATGAAAAAAATCGGTAAATTTACAATCACTAGATACAGCGTTTCACTCAACAGAGGGCAGTTGCATTTTATTGGCGAAATAGAGTAATTCATGCTCTCTCCCTTCCCGAATAGTTCCGACTTGCGATGCCCCGACTATAGGTCGGCTGTTTGATCTGTATATTAACTGCAAATTTTATATTTTTTAGATTTTATATTTGTCAAACGTTCCTTTTACATATATGTCAAAACTTATAATCCAGATAACATGTAAGCTTACGACAAGCTTTTCACTTGCTTAACTTTGCATTGTCGACGACAAGCGTGACAGCAAAAGGTTATGACAATATTATTTCAACATTTACGGCGACAAGCGTAACAGTATGAACCTTGAGACAAGGTTGCCGTAGCATTTACGGAAACAAGGTTTACAGAACCTCCTCAATAAAAACGTTGTGACAAGGTTCTTATATCGTTACGGTGACTTCGTGTATTTCCGGAGTGATTCGACCTCAATCGTTCATCGAGTATTAATTTTTTTTTGGTTTAACCGCCATTCCGCTATTCTGTCATCGACCGCCATTGTTTGTTGTGTCATATGCGTTTGTGCGGTGTTTGAGCTGTTTCAGTATACAATAGTTTGAAACATCTTTCATGCAAAAGTAAGTACTACCTAATTTTATATCTTTTAGTAGATATGCGATGTTGCTTCAAGAATATGAATAATTTATAATCCTAACCGAACTGTGTACAGAGAAATTAAATGGAGATTGCGTGGGCCAGGCTCGGTATTCGGTATAATATTTTTTACTACTTTCCATTTGATTTACTAGCTGTACCGTATATATACTGTTCCTGCGAGTACTGTAGTCAACGACACTTATACCCTGCGTCCAAATTCCTTTGTCATTAAACGACAAAGGAGTATGGACGCAGGGGTATGCTGATGATATTGTCATTGTAGCTAAAGGAAAGTTCGCGGGCGTGGTTGCGGCCCTTATGCGTAATGCACTGCGAATGGTGGAGGAATGCTGCCTTTAAAAGGACTCTCAATTAATCCACAAAAAAATCCAATGTTGGTTGCCTTTACCAACATGAGGAAACTCAATGTGTAGATCTCAAAGTAATCCTCAAGATATATAGTATTCCTATCAATGAAGAGGACTTGAGTGACAGGAAAGGAAGGATAAACTGGTCGTGCATTATATCGTATGTTATATACTTCTGGCCAAATCCATGAAAATTTGAACTAAGGCTAAAGGAAGAGCACTTTACCAAGGTGATTTAGTCTTTTTGACATTTCTGTTCATAGTATAGATGCAGCTACGTAATGCCAATAAATTAATATTATAATTGATCTTATTATAATGACCTAGACGGTGTTAGACTGTTTGGGCAGGAGTTACAATTAACCAAGGAAGTAAAGTATCTGGGTGTTATCATCGATGCGAAACTGAGCTGGAAAAATCACTTAGTTAAAACAACGACCAGGGCTACGCAACTATTCTGTCTCTGCAGGAAAGTTGCTGGTAAAACCTGCGGACTAAAGCCGGAGGTAATCCATTGGCTATATACTGCCGTAATAAGACCAGCGATAACATACGGGGCAGTAGTCTGGTGGAGAAGGACAGAAGTGTCCTCCGCAGTGAAGCTGCTAACCGCTGTCCAAAGACAGGCATTGCTGGGAATCACTGGTGCAATTAATAGCTTCTTTGGAGACCATTGTAGGCCTCCCTCCGCTGGAGCTTTATGTGAGAGCGGAGGCGATGAATGCGATCCTTAGACTGAAAGCCAACAACCTGTGGTATCCCAACTTAAGGGTGGGAGGGCACACTTATACTACGAGCACGATGCTGGACGGGCCATTGCTGCAAATGACCACGGTCAGCACGGCACCCGAAATTATCTTCACTGAAAAGGTGAAAATCTCCATACCGAACAGAAACCAAGCACGTAGTGAGATCAGTGCTATTGACAACTGCTTCACGGACGGATCCAAATCCAGCCAGGGCACAGAAGCCGGTATTTGTGCGCCCAGTCCTAATCAAAGGATATCCCTAAGGCTGGGGAAGCATACAACGGTCTTCCAGGCAGAGGTATACGCCCTTGTAGCCTGTGCAGAAATAATTGCAAAAGGGGGCTACATGAGGAGGAAAATTAATATAATGACTGACACTTTATTTATGAAAACTAAATTATTACAAATCATCCTAACCCCGTGCTCCACCTAAAAAAGGTACTACACGAGGCTACCTATTCTAAGTACTATATGGGTTCCATAACAATTGAAATGATCCTACTCTAACTAAATAACTTCCCTATGATTTTTAATAACAAAAATATAATACAGTAGCCTCGCGACCATACGAATATTACTTTTGAAAAATGATAAAAAAAATGTAAAATGTGATTAGTTCACATAATCGCGAGTCTACTGTAAATCAGTCAGCTATCAGTTATTATTAAATGCGCCCATGGAACGACTTTCGTTATCTCCCAGCATTCGCCAAGGACACTGATTATATATAATATACTTATATAAAATCAATGGCCACGGAGTAAGGGAAAACCATGGCAAAAACCTTACTCTGGGAGGATCTGGGAAGAAGTCCCAGACCTTATTACTGATAGCCACAAATTATTATTATCCTTCTGAGTGCCGAAGAAGCAGCCCCCACGTCTCTCAAATTCCGACAGCCTTGCCGTTCTCACGTAGCTGCTCCCTTTTCACGCATTCAGAAGTTGAACAGGAAAGATGATGACCTAAAAAACAAACAAAACAACAGCAGTACCTATTCTAATACTTAATAGTAACTTAATCCTAATTATTCTAACCAAGAGTAATTAAATAAATATTTATATTTTAAATATTTATAGTTTAACACCAATTCCGACCACTAAACAGCATAAAATATTCATTTATAAGCGTGCTACCCTACTAACTATCTAAATATCATGCCGTAGCCTATCTAGTTCTTTAGCAACATTACTAAAAAATTCCCAGCCAGGCTATCATCAAGGCAGTCTCGAAGCCCGTAACTAGGTCAAAACTAGTTAGAGACTGCAAACAATCCCTCAATGCACTGGCACAAGACTACACGTTGTCTCTGATTTGGGTGTCGGGACGTGAGGATATAAAGGGCAATGTAATAGTCGACGAACTAGCCAAGGAGGGCTCTAAAAGGCGCTTCATGCGTCCAGAGCCCGTATGTGGGATACTAAGGATTCCGCAAAAAGGGAGATCTGGACCTGGTTAGATAAAGAAAGTACAAAGAAATGGAGGTCGACTGCAGGTCAACTCTACACCTAAGCGCTGATAGGGGATGGGAATGTTAGTTTCTCTGATAACCTACTCAGGCGCAGTAAGAAAGAAGTTGAAACCATTACGGGATTGGTAACTGGACACTGTCCCCTGAAAAAGCATCTATACAACACAGGCCGAGTAAGCGAACCGTTGTGCAGACGATGCGAACTACAGAAAAAACGAGTTTACATGTAATCTGCACATGTGAGGAATTGAAGGTACTCAGGCAGAAATATTTCGGGAGAGATCTATTGGAGCCCTCGAAGGTTCTCAAGCTCCCACTGGGCAGGATATTGGGCTTTATAGAGAACACCAAGCTACTCGAGTGGAAATAAGAGACTTAATAGGGATGGTACAATGAGCACCTAGCTCAAGTGCCCGGACGTTAGATGGCCACCCTAACTTAATAATCAATGAATGAAATGACACTTATAATAAATAAATAAAAAAACATGTGTTTAAATTGCCCTAATAATTGCATATAATTCTAACCTAATTTCCCACACTAAAAGTTGACAAAGTGAATATAAGCCAATGCACATTATTTAAAAGTTAAAAATAATTTATATTTGCTTGATAATTTATATATTTGTATAATTTGATTTTATATAATTCAAAAATTCTGGATAATTAAGCGTTTGACGTTTTTTCAGTGTTAATTATTGTGTAATAGGATTTTTCAATAAATTCAAAAATAAAATAAATAAATTCATCTTGATTATCCTGAATAACACTAATGCAATATTAGTCTCCACTTAAATAGAAGGTAAATCGAGCACTGTGAGATATACTGATAACTAACAGGAAATACCAATAAACTTCGGTCTCACAAATTCTTTAACTTCAAAAACACAATGTACATTTCGTTAGCTAAGCTAACATCTTCAGGTGTACATACAAGTGTATTGTCAAATACTGAGGATGTTAGCTTAGCTAACGAAATGTAAATTGTGTTTTTGAAGATTAAAGAATTTGTGAGATCGAAGTTTATTGGTATTTCCTGTTAGTTATTAGTCATCCACTTGTTATGAAGCACTACGAATATATTTGTACAAAATTATATTAACTTGATTTCATAAATCATGATCTAATTTTCGTTTATTCTTTGAATATTTAAATGTGAAAAATATTTACATTTATGCCTACGTGTATACATATATTGTCATACAAGCATAATCATGAAATTAAATGTTGTATTATTATAATATTTTTTGAAGTACTACAAAAGGACATTTTAATCACCCTTATATCAAGAAATCATGCTAATGTTATTATACATCTTTCAGGAGCCGATAACAATGATGAGCGTCACCAAATTAGAAAAATCTTTAATGTATTTAGGTATAAAATTATATATACTTGAAATAATTCAAATTTATAAACATAAAAACGCAGTTAATGATAAAACCGACATACAATATTTCACAAAACTATATATAACTTAATTTTAGAGCTAAATACAATATTTTTCAAGATCTATTTAATTACAAAATTCAATTTTGCATATTCCTCTAACAACAAATAATCAAAACATTCCATATTGAAAGGCAATCATTAAATACAACATAACAATATATTTAAAATTCATAGTAAACAAAACAATTATAATTTTGTCATATATTAAAAAAAAAATATATTTATAATTTACACCATTTACAATTTATATTTTTATATGCATCTTGAAAAAGCTTTTGAAATTAAAACGAAACGTCATTGTGAATGTACATTTCCACATTTTTATGACCTAAAAACCAAGAAAAAAGAAGAAATTAATACTCAATTTCTATTTTGTTTTGATTGTTGCAAGCTTTTATCAAGTTTTGTACAAGCTTTCTCTAAAGCTTGGCGTAAGATTGTCATTCTAACATTGTCATATGCTTTTACAGACAACCTTATGAAAACCTTGTCCTGTGTCAAATAGAAACCTTCACATAACCTTGCAATAAGCTTGCACCCTTGTCAGTGACAAGCTTACCGACAAGCTTGCACCTTTGTCGGGACAACTTTAAGAAGAGCTTTTGTAAACCTTAAATTGTTATCTGGAAATATGTCCTTTCAATGTAACAATTTTAACAATTAACTGTATATCACTAAAAGTATTAATTCATTTACAAATAACTAATCTTGCATTGTAGACTTGCAGAGACCTGAACATGTAATCTAGATAATTATAACAATAAACTGAATAAAGAAGCAGTGGCGGCCGGTACTTAACTTCGCATTAAATTTAGTGCATTATTTGATACCATCGTTATAAAAATAGCTAAAAAAAATTATAACGATGGTATCAAAGTTTCCTTCCGCACCACAGGCACTAGCGCATATGCGAACGCTATGCAAAACTATGTTCCGGGGCACTATTTTCGATGTACCTATTACGAGTATGAATCGGACGGCTCCGTTTATATTCGCCATATGTGCTTATAGGGTCGTTGTGGGACACGCAATTTCGTGTCTCCAGTTAACGTCTTGCATTAATTGCGACTGCATTGTTTTCAGCGCATGACGCCCATGTGTGACTTGAAAGGTTTGAAGTGACATTTATTATTAATGATGGAAGTTAATTGTGTGCAAAATCTTAAAAAAAACCCGCTATCATTTGAGGAAAAACTTTTAATTAAGAAGAAAGAAAGGCCTATTCCTGATCTTCAAATAAACTACACTTCGCCAAGTAAAACTCAAACTTACAATAGAGTATTCAATAAAAATATATATGAAAAATATGAGTGGATGTGTGCATGTTCACTAACAAATAAATTAATTTGCTTTATCTGCTTAATTTTTAAGCAAGAATGCGTGGAATAAACAAGGGTTGAATGATTTAAAGCATATCGTAGAGAAAGCAAAGAAATACGAAAATTCCGTTTCTCAGATGAATGCATGCGTGGATTTTAATGTTCTAGGCAAAGTGGACATACGTGAACAGTTAGACAGTGCTTACGACGTGCGACGTAAAATTAAGTACAACGAAGATGTGGAAAAAATGGTCATATTTTGCACCGGTTGATTATGTGTATAAAAGTTTGCAAAATTTTCCTTGATTTTATGTACCAAAAATAGGTTCTTATTTTGTATGTTTGATGGTCCATAATTAGGCGAGTAGTAATAGATAAATAAATTAAATTCGAAAGTGTACTTCTTAATTCTTTTGTTAATATACTACTAGTTTCGACATATGGCAGTAATTGTCTTTTTCAGGCCTCAGCATAATCCCACAATAGTTGACTGTTGTGGTCGGACATTTCTCTTCCCGCGATGTCCGGTCAGCGAATCATATAACTATAATCCAATTTTAATATACTGTTTGCTAAGTTTTTTAATCCGTTGACTATTATGGGATTATGCTGAGGCCTGAAGAAGACAATTACTACCATATGTAGAAACTAGTAGTCAAAACAATTTGATCCTATAATATATTAGTGAAAGAATTAGGAAGTACACTTTCGAATTTAATTTATTTATCTATTTTTATTTTGTGCCCACCCTCTTTCATAACTCACGAGCCGCCACTGAATGACATATTCAGATTTATTAACAAGCATTTTATTGAAATGGCCAGAATGCAAGAAACCGGCTGGATATCGTCTGGTAAGTTTTAAAATATATAATTAATTATACAAAACTTTTAACTGTTATTTAAGGAATTACAGAACACATTTGAAAATCAAGCAAGAGTGCCACATTAGCGTGTATTTGAAGAAAAAAAATCATTACTGTTAGGGCATTTCTAATGTCCTTGTGGAAACGACTATGGTGTCATAAAACTGTATCTTTTTAAATTAATTAATGTGTTTCGCCATTTTAAAAAATATTTACGTTATTTGGAATATTTCAAGGCTTCTTAGATGCACTATATAGTCATTATTGCAACGTTTATCAATCCACGAGGCTATTTATAACAGCAAATAATCGTTATTGTGACAGATAATTATCCCATTGAATTGCTAATAACAAATCTATTAATGAATGTTTTTTCAACTTTAAAAATAGCTCAACAAAAAAATAATAAAAATCAAATAAATTCACATGAGTTGTATCCTTTATGTCAATATTTAACAAACAAATCTATGTACGCCGTCAAAATTAACAAAACAAAAAGCATCACAATAATGTTTTATCCAACACTTTATATAGAAAATTTAGATACAAGCTAGACCGTACCGGGTATAGAACAAAAATGAAACAATAAATTGATAAAAATAGCAAGAATGCTTTGCCATTTGAATATGGAAAAAGCGCTTCTTATACTATTATCACAACCCTGTTTAACAAGTACGATCGAGGGGTTATTCAGTACTTTACGCAGAGGGAAAACTTGGCTACGATCTACCGGGACAGAATATCGATTGAACGGCTTATGTTTAAACAGCCTTCATCGTAAAAAAGTTGAAGAAAAAAAAGAGGAACTAATCAAGGAAGTGATTGTTTGCTCAAAATCCAAGGAAACTAATGTTTTAAATCATTATTTTTATTTACGTGTTAATTCAAAGATTGGTTTTGGTATGTCGCTACAATTAATTAATTCATAAATCAATGGATATTAAATGTTCAATATTTTTAACTGTTAGCTAAAGTATCTAAGTCTCTTACGGCCACACAAAATGCATGGATTTGGGATTTGTGATTTGCAGATAAGCGTATAAGGTAATGATGATGAATCGAGCAATTCGGAAAAATAAAAATCGCACTTGAAAAGGTTAGAATAAAAAGAGTATAAGTGCATAGGGAAGAGTTGTCACTAATACCCTTTTCATTCAAACCCCCTGCGTAGATGTACATACGCAGTCTTAGATGAATGTACTGACTAGGGGACGGGCAGGTCAGCATATCGCCGGTAGAGCTGAAAAAACTTGAGGTGGTTCTTGAAGATTCCATATGAACTGTGCACAAATTGAGTGTGCTCCTGTGCTCGGTTTCGTTGCCTTCTCGGTTCACATTAATAAATCGATCGACATCAACGTTCAGATATCGTGTTTTACGGATAAACTGTATTATATATGTTTTGTTTATGAATGACTCACCGTTCACCATTACATAAGAACTAAATATGTTTGTTCGGTGACAGTTTATATAATGAAACCAAGGTCGTAATTATTAATTTATTAAATAACACGTTTAAACCCGCGCACATAAAATCACAAACTTAAACTCGTAAACTGTTCCCAAAAAAACGTACATTTCCCTCAAAGATATAAATAAGAATGTATTGATTTTTTTAGAAAAACAAAAATAAATTGGTAACAGCGCAGCCGCAGTTAAAAACTACGCCGCGTCGTTAAATCCCTCTGCAAAAAAGCCGACAAAGCAAAACCGCCGCTAATGCGCTTTGGTGCAGTCGACAAACAAAAAAAGAAAATATATAGTACGTAAAAAAAGTAATGAAATGAAATATACAGTACGTAAAAAAGATAATGAAATGCACACAAAGCAAACAAAGTAGTATTGCAAGTAAACACTAAACAATATATAAATAAGAATTATGGATGCGAACAGCTTTACTGTGCAATATTTGAAAGAAAAATTTAATTCGTTTAGTTCAAAAAATTCAAGCTAAAAGTGTGGGCAAACCGAAACCAGAACTTAATTTGACGACAAAGGGCAAATCTAGAGACTTTACAAGAAAATTTAAGAGGATATGTACGGAAAAAAAATGATTGGATTTTAGTTAAAAATTTGCATGTTCTTGATTTTGTGAATACCCTACGCTTCCGATCACGAGCCGCCACTGACATACACACCAATATTTTTCAGCTCAATCCGCGATACGCTGACCTGGCCGTCCACTTGTCAGTTTACTTTGTTCAGAGTGTAACAAATTTTCACATGCAATAAAAACAATCATCAAATTAGTATCGAGTTGTTATACTTATTCGATAGTTATATGCAATCGACTTTTGTGGGCCCTCCCCCAACAAAATGTCCGGCTGCGCCCATGAAAACAGATATGTTGGAGCGGACGCCGAACCACTCTTGTCAGCACTCCTGTAGCCGCCTTAATGGAATTGCAGAATTAAACCCAAGATATGGTGACAAGTAAAGAAACTATAGTAGGCGCCTTTTTAAACACAGACAGCGTTTTCGACACATTCCACAGTTGAATAAAATGATCATATGGTACAAGTTTGTAAGATCTTTTTTTCTCACCACACTAAGATACAAAAAAAATAAAAGAGTGACCGTGTTTTACATGATGCCTTAGCAAAAGTTTCCAGGTAGCAACTATATCCTCAAGCAGATCTGCGAACACAGTCCGCCAAGAAGAAAATAAATTATGATTTAGTACATGCTCACATAGAGTCCTTTCAGCCATTTATTTCGCACTATAAATAAAATTTATATGTTATTTATATGTATTTTTTTACAGTTTTTTTTTCCATTTTAGGCGTGGTACGAAGAAGGCGAACAATGTGTGAAGAAAATAGTAAGGTGTGCGATTTCAATGATTTATGGAGGGCGTGCAAAAATCACGAAAATCAAATACAGAAATAAAGGTAGTGTCCCATAAAGGCTTTTGCAAACGGAAAGATCTTAAATCTGAACTAAAACTGAAAAAAAACTAGAGCAAAGAATATATTTATCTGATGTTTTCTAGATAAAAGCAACCCGTGGAAATATCTTTTACATTTTAGGTCGTCGCTTGCAAATCAGAAATTAATCATTAAAGAGCTTTTATTTTCTGTAAAAATACCGATAAAGGCCAGCCGTTTCATGGCCCGCAGCCCGCTGGTTGATCGAGTCATCTCGTCAGTGCTCGGCACAGTGCGGGAAGGGTCTTCCACTATCACGGTAGGTAAGCGTGTAACTCAGACGCAGACGGCCGTCGAAGATCGACTATTGAAAGTAAAAACATATGTAGAGGACCGTCGCATACGGACTTTGGTTTAGCACTTCCCCGCAGTAAAAATGGGTTCAAGAATATTTAATATTTATTAATTATAGTAATAAAGTGTAGTATTATTCTAGGATGATATCGCAAATTAATAACTATACTATTTAAAATCAAAATAAACTACCATTCATATCTTTCGTAGAATAAAAATTATGAAAATGAAATAATAAATATAATAAGGGAGTTATACCTGAGAAATACATCATAATAGTGCTTTAAGTAAAAAAAAACCAAGCCATTTGCTTAGGTAGTAGAAAAATAAAAATTCTGTTTCCGTTTGTAAGAAATAAGTCGGCTTATGCATAAAATATCCATTATATTTTACTCGACGATCTTCGCTTAAATAACTCATGTGCTCTGTGTCGTGTTATGTTTTCGTCGATATAAAATAACAAAAACACCTGAACTAAACAAGCGACTCATGTACTTGCAGTTTAAAAACTAAATATGTGCAATTCTGAAGGAGATACGTTGGTATTTATGTTTAGGGAGATAATTATTCCTGATAAGAACTGAATGTATTTTTCATTTTAAAATGGCTTCTAAATTTATGTACATAATTTTTTTTGTGTCGGTATTATTTTAGTCAGGGCCATTATTACAATCACGATTTAAACCCCAGAGCAATAATTTTCAGTTTAAACTTCATTTTAGACTTACAATCGATATAAATAAAAATAAACTAGACCTTGTCATATTTAATCCTTAAATCGTGATTGTAATAATGGTCCTTAGCAATAAATGAGGTAATAAATTACAACAAGCTGAGCTAAACAGATTTAAAACTTTGTAAAATTAATAAAATGACTCAATATTGTCACGAACCGCCATTGGAATCTAGAGATTTTCTTAAAACAACAAAAGCCGTCATTTTAAAAAATCTTAGGGACATTATACCTGAGGACCGAAAGAGTTTTTGGATCAATTTGTCAGAAACTAACGAAAACTAGAAAGAATGCATAAAACAGACCATCTTAAATTTAATTTGAAAGTAGAATGATTTGATTTTGTTGAATATATGCTTAATGTTCGTTTATATAGGGTGATTCACGGAACCCGTCCACTAAAAGTTTTTGATTTTGCAATGATATCTAGATTTTGAACCTTTGCGGTTAAGCATAGTTGGCTATGATATCTTTAGAAAAAACAATTTCATCTATGTCGCACTTCCGGTTACATCGAAAGTCATGGCCAACTTTGATATTTTAAATAAAAAGCTATATTTTTTAGTGAATTTTCAGGTTCTATTAGTAATTTTACAGCTAAAACATTTACTTATCTATCGGTTACCGTTTCCGAGTTATTTTGGTTTTTGTGAAAAAAAAGCTCAAAAAAAATATGATGCTGTAAATGCGTATAACGGCTATACAGTAAAAGAGAGAGTTTTTATGTTGACTACGGAGGGTATGAGTCCTCTACTATTTAACCAGGGAATAAAAAGTAAACAACATTATACAGGATGTCTCGTAATCTAGGGTTGATTCGGAGTAACTTCTTAGTGCTAAAAGTTCTTTTTCAAATGGAACGCCCTGTATATTTTTACACCATGTGATGTAGAATTGATTCCTCTATCGAAAAGCTATAGGTGTTCTTATGCCTATCTCTATTGCTTCTTTTAGAATTAGTGATTTTCAGAAAACGTAGTTCTTAATTAGTGTTTAATTAATAGTAGACGGCAGAGAAAATTCTAGAACAAAATACAGAAGCCTACATAGCATTTATAGACCTTGAAAAAGCGTTTGACAGAATACCAAGACAGAAAGTGTGGGATCTATTAGAAGAGAGACAGGTTGGCCATAAATTAATGGATGCCATTAAAAGCGTATACAAAAAGTGTCGGAATATTGTGAGAACAGGAAACATAGAAACTAGTGAGTTTTCCACAGTACAAGGACTAAGGCAAGGTAGCGTGCTAAGCCCCACTTTGTTTATATTGATGATAGATGATGTTGTTAAGGAAACAAGACCAAAGGTATCAAAGCTACATGTGGGATATCGGAATTTACTAAGCGTAGGGATTACAGAATGTGTTTGCGGACGATATGGCAGTTTTTGCTAGAAATGAAAAGGAGCTGCAGACCAATCTTATGTATGGATATATGCACTGATAAAAAGGAAATGAAAATAACGAAGAAAAAACTAAAATAATGGTGATATCGAATAAAAAATATTCAAATATCCAAATAAATGGAAAAAGAATAGAGCAGGTGGATGAGTTTAAATACCTAGGAAAAGTTTTGGAAGGCAGGAAAAATATAAAATTAAATGAAAGATTGAAGAACACAGTTAAAATATACGGCTCATTGAATAAAGGTTTTATAAGCAAAAAGGAAATAACAAGGCAAACAAAAATTAAAATTTTTAAAGCAGTATAGACCTGTACTTACATTTGGCGCGGAAACATGGGTATTGACAAAAGAAACAAAAAGTAAAAGGTCCAAGCATGTAAATGAAATTCTTTAAGAAGAGTTAAAGGGAGAGTAACGCGCAGGGATAAAATCAGAAATAAGGATATCAGAGAGAAGCTAGGCGTAGAATCAGTGCTAAGTTTAATTGAACAAAAACAGTTGGGATGGTTTGGACACCTAAGTAGAATGGGTGAAGACAGACAAGTAAAAACAGTATGGGAAGCAAGAATGTATACCGAAACGAAAGAGAGGGAAACCAAGAACAACATGGCGAAGAACAATTGAGAAATTTTTGAACCAAAAAGGATATGACATACCGACAGCAAGCAAAGTAGCACAGAACAACAAAGAACGGCGTACTTTAGTTTATAGTGTGTAGTATTATATTTGATTTCATCAGTATGTATTTAATTTAATTTACCTAACACCAATTTATGGTATAGGTTATTCTCGATAATATATACATATATACAGGTTATTCCACGTAACTGGTTCATTAAAAGTTTATGATGTTCTATTATTTACTTATATTTAGATTTTGGCACCAGTTATCTGTTGCGTTGGAACGTATAAACAGTTTTAAATACCTTAACCAAATATCGTTGCATCATGAGAAATTAATATCTCGGTTAATACTGCAAGTAGAGACTCCAAATTTGCTATGATATGAATGTAGATATAACTCTAAGAAACGGTAAGCACACTTTACATTCTGACATACAGGCTGTTCAAAACTAAGGAACAAAGTGACATATTTTCAAATGCATGATTCAAATGATTTTGTCTTGTTTTGATTGTTAATTATTTTCTTTGGGTTAAAAATTCTGGTCTTTTATTTTATATTAACCCTTAAGTGCATTCGGTTGCAGAAATGCAACATACTGATATTTTCCACATAATTTGCAACACATGCACTAAAAGTGGCAAACGCATGCTGTATCAGAATTGCTACATTCTGTACATATAAGGAAATAACTATTTATTGCATGCAATCGACGATATACGCTTGTGTGGCCGTTGTTAGTAGAAGGCGCGTAGTTCATAACCTCAAAGTGTAACATAGTGTATATACCGTACAATATTCCTGTTTTTATATATAAAATTGGCCAACAAAAAATACCGAGTGGTGCAGTAAGGTAGCAAGTATTTTTTATTAAGAATGATTTGTGTGAAAATTATAGTTTATTTTCAATAATTTCTATTATGTTATGCATTTTTTATATGTTATAGGAACTGCAACATTATGCACACATCATGCACCTCGTTATCGTAATAATGATCTATATCATTTTTATTTCTACTCTAGATATTGTGATGGATAGAAAAAGACAGCCATTGTCGGAAAAAGAATTAGCTTATTTTGCGGAAAATTTAGGTGAAATAAGTGAAGTAGACGATTTCTCAGATACAGACTCTTTGATAGATCCGAATAGCTTACCTGCCGAAGCGCATCCAAGACGATGAGAGTGATGATCCAGTAATGAAGAATAATGACATGAATAATAACGATCAGTTTGAAGATGATGATGTAGATGTAGACAATAACATTGCAAAAGAAACTGAAGGCAAATCAGCTACCACACCAAAATCCAGAAAAGATGTAAAGGCGCAAAATATAGTGTGAACAAAAACTTAGTTCTGAATAATTTTCAACTAAAATTTCATGGATCCAGCAATCTTACCGATGAAATTTTGAAGATTGATTCGCCCTACCAATGTTTTTCTCATTTTATTACAACAACATTCTTGGAAAATATTGTTGCTAAATCAAATCTGTACGCTAATCAAAATGACATAAATAAACCATTGCAACTAACTCTTCAGGAACTGAGGGTATACATAGGAATTATAATTTATACATCAGTTGTGCGTTTACCTGATATGCATCTTTATTGGGCTTCTGATATAGGAATCGATAAAATAAAAGAGCGTATGACCGTCAACAGATTTGACAAAATCCGTCCATTTTTGCACTTCAACGACAACACTAAACATTTCCCCAAAGAGTCTCCAAATCATGATAGACTACACAAAGTTAGACCTATAATCGACCATCTAAATAGAGAGTTTTCTAAAATACCACTGGAAGAGAAACTTGCAATTGATGAGCAACTGTGTTCGACGAGAGTAAGGCATTATATGAAGCAATATCTACCCATAAAACCACATAAATGGGGGTTCAAACTATTTGTTCTTTCTGGCGCAGATGGATTCGCTTATAGGTTTGAGCTATATTCGGGGCAAGAGAATAATGACCCCGGAAGAATGTGTTACGAGCCAGATTTGGGAGCCTGTGCAAATGTAATTGTCAGGCTTTCTCGCATTATTCCTAGAAATCAGAATTTACAAACTTTATTTGGCAATTACTACACTATAGTAAATTTGCTTACCTTCCTTGCACGTGAGGGAATTTATAGTTTAAGAACTGTCCGACGTAATAGAATTAGCAACTACAAATTACCAAATGAGCGTGATATGAAGAAAGAACAGCGAAGAAAATCTTACGAACTAGTTGGAATTCAAGACGGTATTGAAATCAGTTCAGTGATTTGGAAAGATAATAAACTGGTAACACTTTTATCTACCTTTGCCGGACAACAACCAGAATCAACTGTCAAACGATACGACAAAGCCACCAAATCTATCAAAGAAATAAAATGTCCGCATGTTATAAAGGAGTATAATCAACACAAGGGAGGTGTTGATCTTCTAGATGCAAACATGGCGCGCCATAAGATATACTTGAAGAGTAAGAAATGGTACATGCGCATATTTTATCATCTAATAGATATGACCCTTGTAAATAGCTGGACCTTATACAAAAAAGTTATGAAAGCGAAAAACCCGGAAAAGTCGGCCATTACTCATTACGAGTTTAGAAAGGAAGTAGCTCTTTGTCTTCTAAATGTTGGTTATAGTACACTACCAAAAAAAAGAGGTCGAGCTTCTTCTCAAAAGCCTCTAGAAGAGATGAGAGAAAAAAAAACGTGTCCACCAACAGGACCTCCAGTCATGTCGTTGGATCAAACTGCATTGGTAGTGTGATTGATCACGTAACAGATGAAATTACCGATGACTTTTCGCAAACAGTAGTAATTGTTTTATAAGTTGAAACAGATCCATAGGTTTATGGTAAATTTTGAAAATATTCCTTTCTTTTCGATGTAAATGCATAATGTAGCAAAAATGCAACTTTGAATTATTTTAACATAACTAAACAAAAATATATCCTTTTTATATGTCGTAAAACAATAATTGTTAAAAAATTAACAGCCATTATTTTTTTTCTCACTTACAAAAAGATGCTTTTCAATTTTTTGGGGTAATTAAGAGAGTCTGATGTCATTCACTCACAATTTACTTTTCGTGGTTGGATGTCAAGTTGTAATTCCGAGGATAACTCTGAGTTAATTGTTTTTTTGCGTTTTTTTAAAATTTATCGTTGAGCTACTTAATTTTATTTTTCTTTTTTTGTTAAATTCATTTTGCTTTTTCAATTAATCAATGATACCAGCATACGTATTTAGTTTTTTTTTAAAAAGTGAAAAATTATGCAGCAAGCGCCTTTAGCTGGTCTTACCTTGCGCACATACGATATTTTTTGTAGCCAGAATTCAGATTAAGAAGTTACCTGAAAATGCCGTATGTGATTTCTTTTTATTAAAACTTGTTAACCTTTGGATCGAATTGAATTGATTTGAACTTTTTTGATAGCAGTCCTAAATAAAAAGTTAGATTTGTTTTTTCAATTCTCGAAAAACTTTGAAGGCTATAGGAAAATACTTTGAGCTCAATTTTCTCGCTTTGATGGCTTCTGTATACTGTAGATACGGCATATGTTTTAAGATGGTGGAATTATAATTATGTTGATTTTTCTACTGCATAGGTAGTACTGCACTTTGCTAAAATTCAGATTAAGAAAATGTGGTTTTCTTCATCAACAACCTCCAATTTATGAAGAGAAATAAAAATCTAAGAAATAAAGCTACAGTACAGTATAATGTAAATAATGCAGTTTAATAATGGCGTTTCGTATATTATATTTAATTATTAAATACTAACTGCAAATATGTAATTTTTTACAATTGTGTATTGTTATATTATTAGCAATATTGAAATTATCTACCACAATATCAAACTATAAAAAAAAATAGTACTGGTTACTTTTTATTAATGCAACTTCATATGAACATTAGTGGATTGTGGACTGATCTACAACTGCGGTGATTAGCACGTTCATTGGTCTTGCACTCATATAAAAACGTACCAATCCGAAAATTAATAATTATGACCGGAACAATTGTACCTACCTTGTTGACACTGCGATCCACACTGGAGTTTGGATTAACCACAAACAGGTGTAAGGGACAATTATTCAAAATATTTACCTGCAATATGACCAAATCTCCCGGGGCACCTTTATTATCATTTATCGATAAGAACTGATATCATTGATGCATCAGGTTACTTAATAATAATCGCATATAAACAAAATATCAATTAAAAAAAAAACGCATTATATTTAGATGCATTGATCTTGAAATATTTATCACTACAGTGTACGGAAGAGTGGGGGAATGGCCGCCCTTAAGCCTTGTTTGTAGTTTGTGTTATGTTTTACTTTCGGAATTTTAAAACTACCTAAATTAAGAACAGTAATTAAAGTAACTAACACAACGCTTTATTTTAGTTAAAAAAAAATAATACAGTCTCAAGTTATAACGAAAACCGGAATCGCGTAAGTGGCCAGCATTACCCGCAGTCCTGAGGATAATCCCGGCCAGAGGCCATCATTACCTGAAATAAGCAACTAATTACAAAAATTGCACACTGAGAAAAGAGATTGCATTAAATGAAAAGTTTTATAACTTTTGGTTTTTATCATTTTAAACGAAAAGAATACCTTTTCGCAGAGAAGTGTTTATTTTAATAGAACATAGCGTGCTGTTTTACCGGAAAACTATTTTCTTCTTAAATACAGGCTTTTGGACGAGAACAAGCAACTGTAATTAAATGACTTCTGTTTAAATTAAGACAATGCACGTCACATATTATATTGTTATTATTATGTACATATTTAACAACATATTCTAGTTTCTTTTAAGCACGTTATCATGTTACAAATACAAACACTATTTTAAATTAAAAAAACGGGCGTTTGGTTTATTTGCGTGGACACGCATGAATACTTTGTTTTAAAACTTTTGCCTTTTAGCGGAAATGCAAGCGCCTGGATTCAAGCTGAGTGCTTTTTTACGCGAAACTATTTTAATCTTATTCATGTTCCCACGTGCATAAGTCTCAGATACACAAACCATACTGAACAAAAGAGTATTTTTCGTGCGAGGTTAAAGGAATTTCAAGGATAATTAGAATTTTTTCAGTTAATTTTGATTTACTTATAAGCCAAAGCATTTTAACAAGCAATGTATGGTTGAGCTTTTTTATCTTGGGACACGGACTATCTCTAAAACACTTGCATCAATCAAAAAAAGATCATTAATAAGATTTGTTTAATGTAGGGAGCTCACTGAATGGTGCGAACTCGATCCCCCACCTCCCCCCTAGAGTGGGAGAGGGGATAACTTTGAAATCCTTAAATGGGAACCCCCATTTTGTATTGCAGATTCGGATTCTACGCCATTCATTGTATGTTTGTTTGTTTTAAACTTTCTTTGCGATTTCGTTAACAGATTGCGCTGTAATCGCAAAAAAAAACCATGATTGTAACTCTCTAGAAAAACATACACAAAAAGAAGGCAAGCAAACATATTTTTGTGTTTTTTTTATTGTTTAACATTTTAAAAAACCATTCAACAACGAACAACTTTACTTTAACATACCCTTTCAGAAAATGTGTTCGAAAAGTCCCCTTCCACTTCGATACATTTTATTATTCGCAATTGGAATGATTGCACACAACTGAGAAGTGTTTCCGGCGTAATCCTTGAACAAGCGTTGGTGATTCGCTCCAATCATGTTTTCCCTCGTGGTTGGCATTTCTGTATAAACTTCAGACTTTAAGTGGCCACAGAAAAGAAGTCAGGGGAAGTAAGATCTGGCGATCTTGCAGGCCAGACACTGGACCACCTCTTCCGATCCATCGACGATTGTAGGCCTCGAATCTATACTTCTCGCGCTATTCTTGAAATAATGTGCTGGACAACCTTCATGTTGGAAACCACATTGTTTGTCGTACGTTCCAAAGGAAGGTCTTCAAGTAACACTGGGAAGTTCGTCTGCAAGATTGGTTCGATATTTTTCACCATTTTAAGTTTCCATCGATGAAATATGGACCAATAGCTTATTGCCAATTATTCCACCAACATTTACGTTCCAAGGATGTTGATGTTCAATTGGCGCAACCCAATGGGGATTTTCGATACTTCCAGTAATGCATTGTTGTGCCATTTACCGTCCGTGATTTTGAATGTCGCCTTGTTAGAAATAATACTCGAGCAAAAAAAAAATGGGATCATCTTGTATCCGTTGGAGCGCCATTGACAACAATCGCACTCGATTTTGAACATCATCGCCATGAAGTTTTTGATACATGGAAACTCTAATGGATTGATATTTCCTACCTTCAATATTTGGCAGATAGTGGCACTGAGGAAATTCTTGATCGCGAGCTATTTCTCGAGTACTAATGTGCGAATATTATATAGCTACTACAGCCTAATACCGCGATTTCATTATTTTCTTCAGCTAATTTTTTTCGCGATTACGTTTTCTTGGCTGTACAGTTCCTTCGCCTAGAGACACTGTTTAACGACTCGGTAAAAAAGAAGCGCGCGATCGCACCTTGTCGGGAAAACTTGTGAATAAAATTAAAAGCATCATCGATATTCCTACCACTTTCTCCATATATGTAAATCTTTAATTCTCTCTTGTAATTTTATAGCCTCCATACGTTTAAATATTCAACACTAACTAATTTGTATTGGATAATAAATTAATATCTAAATGGGGATCGATAATGTGTAAGTATTCACAGCTTGTCCAAGTTACATAAAGTAGCGGTTTTTGTATCGTTTGAATAGCATTCCAATTGCTAATCAATAAATGTATCGAGTGAAGGGGCACAGTTTCGAACACATGTCTTTTTGAAATGCTAGTTATGTTAAACTAAAAAAACACAAAATCATGTTTGCTTGTTTTCTCTTTGTGAATTGTACAAACTTTTTTGGACTAGGGCTCTATAGGTACACATTGGTAATGAGAGGTAATCACTTAGCGAAAGAGGCGGTATCTAGGAGAGATAGCTGGATTATTAGATTTGGCTAATTTCGGCAGGTGTATTGCTTTTGGGGGACAAACTCTGATAATGATTGGGCCAGAGTAGGTGGATATACCTGAAATGGAGGTGCGACTAGGGAAATTTATCGGCTTAAGCGGTTACACATTTTAGGGAAATGAGGCATTAATTTATCGTATCAGGCGTTTAGAATTAATAACAGGTCACGGTAATTTTAAAATCATTTTTATGTAGAATTGGAGGGTTAAATGATTCTCTTGTGAGTGTGGGTGGGGTAGATACAGCGGGGTAATGTCTTACAATTTGAATGGCCACTCATATGATGGAGTGGCGGTCGCGTACGGAGGTTTAGGGCATTAGCTAGGGGCAGTGGTTCTCCAAACTGTGGTCCCCTCGGGGGTAGCGCGAACATTTTTAGGGGGTACGCGGCCGGCCAACAATAAATAAAACAACCCGGGACACGTATGGACACGTTGACGTGCGCGCGCCACTAAGGGCTTAGTCATCAGAGTGGGCTGTGTGGCCGGCCAATTCACTCGTGTCACTGCATGCAGTAGCATTGCCTGTTATTACAAGCTCGCTCTCAGTATTGTGTTAATTTTTGGTGTGTTGTGTTATTCTGCGGACGCACTCAATCCTGTTGAAACACTTTACGGACATCTGTTTGAAAACTGAGTCAGGTACCACGTAAGTGAATTTTACAATAAAATTAACAATGGATAAATGGCTCCTAAAAGAAAAGCCTCATGAAGATCTGCATCAAAATTCTGGGCCATCAACTTCACAAAATGAAAAGTAACCTGAACGTCTTGTTACTAATGAGCAGCTCAAGGAAAATAAAAAAACCCGAAAAACTGGCAAATGAATAAAAAAGTAAAAGAGAAAATATGACGAGTTGTACTTAAAATTAGGTTTTACTTGGACTGGAAGCTCAGACGAGCCTAATCCACAATGCGTTGTTTGTTCAGGAATTTTATCAAACAATTCTATGAAACCTTCTCTTTTAAAACGCCATTTTGAAAGCAAACATGAGAACAAACAAGTCAAAAAGGTTCAACACTTTTCTGGTGCAGAACAAAATGAAAGTGCTCTAGAAGCTTCTTACAAAGTTAGTCATTTAATTGCGAAGTCTGGTAAAAACCATACTATTGGCGAAAACCTAATCCTCCCTGCCGCAGCAGAAATTGTTTCTTGTATATTTGGAGAGAACGAGGCAAAAAGAATTACAGCAATTCCATTATCAAATGATACAGTTTCAAGGAGAATTAGTGATATGGCGTATGACACAAAAGAACAACTTGTTGGAGCAATTCGAGCTAGTCCTTGCTTTGGTATACAACTCGATGAAACCACGGATGTCGCTGGCCTAGCCCAACTGATCGTTTTTGTACGTGGCATTTTTCAAGATGAAATATTTGAAGATATTTTATTTTGTAAGACACTTAAAACATCGACAAAAGGTGAAGATATTTTCAATTTTGTTAGATTCTTTTTTTTCCGATAACCAGCTCGAGTGGAAAACTGTGTGTTAGTGTGTATGGATGGTGCTAAGGCTATGAGCGGTCACATCACAGGGCTGGTAGCCATATTAAAACGGTTCACTGAGTTAAGTTCACTCATTGTGTCCTTCACCGAGAGGCTTTGGTGGCTAAGCACCTCCCTGATTGAACTAAAGATGTCCTTGATCAGAGTGTGAAAATTGTGAACTTCATAAAAACTAGGCCCTAAAATCTCGTTACTTTAAAATTCTATGCCAGGATATGGGGAGCCTCCATGGAGAACTTATTGCTCATACTGAGGTACGATGGCTTTCTCGGGAAATGTTTTGTCCCGTGTATTTGAACTCCACAAAGAATTACATAATTTTTTTACCGAACACAAATCCCTCTGTCTTCTGTACTTACTGATTTTGATTGGCTTTTTGAAGTTGCTTATTTAAGTGATATTTTTGGAAACTCAACATCTGGAATTTATCCATGCAGGCAGTGTTCTGATATTTTTAATATAGAAAGAAAACTGATGCAATGGTAAAAAAGATCATTCTCTGGGAAACAAATAGAAAATAACAACTGCGAGCCGTTTGAAAGATTACTAACATTTTTGCAAGATAATGAGAAAAACATATCTGATTTCACTGAACTCAAGACTCAAATGGGCCAGCATTTGAATGCATTGAAGATCCGCATTAAGAGAGTTACTTCCACCTTTGGAGAAACAGTATAACTGGATACGTGACCCCTTAATGCTGATGCTATGGACACTAACCTGACTATCTTTCAAAAGGAACACCTCATTGCAGTATCATGTGATCCCACGTGAAAAACAAATATTTGACTGCTGGTACTACATTGTTAGATTTCTGGATCGGTATTGGGAGGAATACAAAGAACTGTCAAGCACTGCTGTTAAATTTCTTGTTGGGTATTCCACCACTTATTTATGTGAAAATGGTTTTCTCAAGTTTAACCTATCTTAAAAATAAATCTAGAAACAAATTAAATGTTGAAGATGATTTAAGATTGTATTTAACAAGTTAAAACCCATTTTGATAAACTGTGCAAAGGGAAACAAGCTCACCCTTCTCACACTATCTCTTTGAAAGTAAGCGCTTTTTTTCTTTAAATTTTGTGTGTGTTTGTTTTAATGTAACCAAAAATGTTTGTAAACAATATCTCTTTGTTTTTATTTAAACATGATGCGTAATTCAGTTTCAAAAGGTTAACACTATACTTCTATGCTACATAGAAGGCTTTAAGATTTGTTTAATATTTTAATTATAGTTTACTGAGTACCGGTAACTGAGAAGGGGTACCTAAAATGTTTTGTGGGTAAAAAGGGGTACAGTGTCTAAATAAGTTTGAGAACCACTGAGCTAGGGG
Source organism: Protaetia brevitarsis (assembly GCA_004143645.1). Taxonomy (NCBI): domain Eukaryota; kingdom Metazoa; phylum Arthropoda; class Insecta; order Coleoptera; family Scarabaeidae; genus Protaetia; species Protaetia brevitarsis. Next base: position 518,102 of record RXPK01000306.1, read on the forward strand.
GTTAAATTGGCCGCGACGCGAAAGAGATATTAGAGATAATGAGTCGATCGAATGGTGGGAATTTTTTAGTAATGTTACTAAAGAACTAGATAGGTTACGGCATGATATTTAGATAATTAGTAGAGTAGCACGCTTATAAATGAATATTTCATGCTCTTTAGTGGTCGGAATTGTGTTAAACTACAAATATTTAAAATATAAATCTTTATTTAATTACTCTTGGTTAGAATAATTAAGATTGAGTTATTATTGAGTATTAGAATAGGTACTGCTGTTGTTTTGTTAGTTTTTTAGGTCATCATCTTTCCTGTTTCAACTTCTGAATGTGTAAAAAAGGGAGCAGCTACGCGAGAACGGCAAGGCTGTCGGAATTTGAAGAGACGCGGAGGCTGCTTCTTCGGCACTTAGAAGGATAATAATAATTTTGCAAGCTATTCAGTAATAAAGTTGGGACTTCTTCCAGACCTTTCTATTGTATTATATTTTTGTTTTAAGAATTCATCGGGAATTATTTAGTTAGAGTAGGCCTTTCAATTGTTATGGAACCCATACAGTACTTAGAATAGGTAGCCTCGTGTAGTACCTTTTTTAATTGGAGCACGGGGTTGGGATGATTTGTAATAATTTAGTTTTCATAAATAAAGTGTATTTCTAATTATTAGTTATCTTGCTCTAATGATTTAGCGAGTGGTTAGAATTAATATTAAGAAACCGATTTAAAAAAGAAACTAATGCACTTTTGGTGTAAATCAGTAGCAATAGTGCCTTTGTTATTAGTTACTAACACGTTCAGAAACACCACTTTCTTTATCTTGTTCAATCTCAGCAGTAAACTTAAATCTTTCATAGTAATTTTTGAATCTATAAGGTAATTCATTAACGTGTTGAACAGATATAATCAAGAATGAATCATCTGCTTAAGTACTTACAAATAATTCCAAGGCGGTCCAACTCCCCCAGTGCCCAACACATCAACAAAAATCTTATCCATAATTGATTCTGCCATAATATGGCTGAAAGGGTCATCCACTGAAATGCCGTATGTTTGTTTATAAAATCTATTTCTGTGTTTAAAATAAGTAGAGCTAAAAGCCCACACATTCAAGAAATAATTCCTATGGGATTGCAGAAAGCAATCCTATCTCAATCCATCTGTTTCTAGTTCATCAACGACTAATTCCTTTGGTATGCTAGTAAACAATGACTGTTCACCCAGAAAAACAATTGCAAAACCCTGGGATATCTTAAAATTCTTAACTTTGGCGAGCATTCGACTAGCGAGGTTTATCTTTAGGAAAATATTTGGAATATTATCCGCTGTGGAAATTTTTTTATTTATCGTTTGATCTGACAATCTCTGCGACGCTAGAGAAAATCAGTTGACGGACAATGTCACCTCATGTGGCCTCCGTCTTGGAAACCCCAGACACAAAGCGGCCAAAATTATCAAGCGGTTTTATCTAACACTTTTTAACTGTGAAACTATATCACTTAATCATGTGTATGAATTTTTTTGATATATTGGTATAACTTTTATTGTTATCAGGACTGACATTAATATTAATTAGTAGAATAATATAAATAATACGAAACCAAAAATATTTCTCAAGAATATAATTAAGAGTAGAGTACATATGCATGGTAATGCAAATATTTATCGTGATATAAAAGGATACCAAAAGGGTTTAAATAGCAGCAGCGGTGTTTCTTATAAGCAACTTAATCATATTGTGAAAAATACTGTTACAAGAGTTCCTAAAACGAATATAACCGTAAAAACATTTATTCAAGAAATTGTTAAAAACATTTATCATAGAAAGAATTGTTAAAAAATCATAGTATTACTAATATCACTGATATATAATAGAACAATATATTATTACGTCAAATGTATAGAGAAAGAAACTGCACTCTACATATAAACGTAGAGTACTGTCAACTTAATTTTGATATAAGAAGAAAAATATCAATATATAACTAGAAAACCAAAAATGAGGAATAATGTCAGTTATCTGAAAAGCATAAACCATAATTGTCATTGCCACTTTCACTATCATTTCCACTTCCACTATCACTTCCACTTTCATTTTGACTCTCTTCTTCATCTTCACGTTCACTATTTGAATTTTTCATTAAGTCCACTCATCTCTGAGCAAGGTAAACGCTTTGGTTTTTTCGGTTACAATTATTGTTATTAATGATATGTAAATTTCCTGATATTAATCTTTTAATATAATTATCTTCTATATCTAAAATAGAAGGTTCGTCAAAATTAAAATGGTATCTAGTATTTAATGCATTGCTAGGTAACCCAGTAGAAGATCTTTTTTGGCCTACGTCATAACTATGCTGTTTAATTCTTTTCTTAAGCCGCTGAGATGTCTGTCCCATATAACTTTTTTGACTTGTTTACATTTTATCTTGTAAACGACATTACGTATATCTAATTTAAGTAATTTGACTTTTATATTGTTAAATATGTTGTTCTTTTCTAAAGTATTGTCGTTATAAAAAACATTTTTTTCATTTTCAGTTGTTAATATCTTTTTAAGTTTAGTAGATAATACTGGAATGTATGTATATTAGTTTGTGACGTTTTTCTATGTTGTTTGTCATTGTACGGTTACTGGCACCGATATGTTCAACATCATGTTATTAGAAAATAATATTCTGTTTATAAGATGTACAGGATAGGTAATTGTTAAGTGTAAGATTTTTTTTTGTAATGGCATCTCGGGATCGTAGCTCATATGCCTTCGTAATTCGCGTAAAGATTAGCTGCGAAATACTATGTGGAACGTACAGGGACACACATTAAAACATCTCGGGTCCTATCGATAACTGTAAGGTTACTGTATATAAATATTCTCTATTTTTTAAAGTACGCGCCATTCCCGCTACAAGGGGACAAGTAGTAACCTACTATACCTACTATAGTTAGTTAAGAACATATATGTATTATGTAACTCGTTAAAACAATACACACAACTTTATTAAAACAAAAAAAAGAGTATCCTTAATTCAACATTGGTCTTTCGAGCCGGATATATGTTATATAACATATTTCGCAAGAATCAAGAAGAAGAAACTAAGAAAACGAAGCAAACGAAGTAAAACGAAGCGAATCGAAGTAAAACAAGCGAATCGAAGCAAAGCAAGCGAAGCGAAGAAAGAACATACTGAATCATCAACAACAAGCAGCAACCATACATATTCAAGCTTATCAGGTACATACTTAACCTATACGTTTCCATTATTTAACCTTGAAATTTATCCTTCTACTTAACCTTGAAACTTACGTATTTATTTATTTGTCATGGCTGATGTGCAAATAAAACAATTACATATAAAAAGAGGGAGTATTAAATCACAATTAACGGGGTTAGAAAAACTATTAGCAACAATTGATAAAGAAAATTTAACATCTGAAGTTATTGAAACTTGAAACAAGATTACAAAAACTAGACCTAGCATTTGACAATTTCATTGACATACAAAATGAAATAGAATTCTTAGCGTATGATGATAGTGAAACATTAGCGAAAGAAAGTCAAGAACGTGAACGATTTCAAGATTCTTATTATCACATAACTAGTTTAGTTAAATCTTTATTAGCAACAACTAACGAATCAGGAAATGATGCTATCAGTAATGCATTATCAGTTTCTAACGAATCAGTTAAGTCAGACACACACTCAGCAAATCATGCTAAATCAAAATGTGCTATTAAACTACCTGAAATAAAACTACCTACCTTTGATGGAATTTTACCACATGGTGCGGTTTTCGTGACGCATTTAACATCTCATTCATTCAAACGAAGATTTAACAGATACTGAACGTCTAACTTACCTCAAATCATCATTGAAGGGCGAACCACATGAATTAATATCATCCTTAGAAACTAGTGATTCAAACTACAAAATTGCAATAGATATTCTTAAGAAACGATATGACAACAAACGAAGAATCATAAATAATCACATTTAGCAATTCTAAACATGAATCCATTAAAACGTGAATCTGCAACACATCTTAAAGAGCTAATTAATACAATACAAACTCATATTAATTGCTTGAGATCTCTAAAACTACCTGTAGATTCTTGGGATGCAATATTGATTCCACTCGTAATAATAAAGTTAGATAATTGTACTGCTAAAGAATGGGAAACAAAATTGAATCTAGAAAATGCCAGTTATGATATCATACCGTCGTTAGACGATTTTATTGGATTTTTAACCTCCAAATTAACTACGTTAGAGGCTATGGGACAAAAATGTAATGACGTTAAACAATTTCAAACTAAGCAAAACACATCTAAATCATTCACTACGTTAACAAAATCATTGAAATGTCCACATTGCAATCAAGATCATTCAATTTATCAGTGCCAATCATTTCTAGATCTTAATGAATCTGATCGAAACAGTCGCGCAAGAAAAATCAGAGTATGCATCAATTGTTTGCGATCAAACCATTTCTTGAATGATTGCAAATCATCATCAACCTGTAAAATTTGCAAAAAGAAGCACCATACGCTTTTGCATATCGATAACAAAAATACAGCAGTGACTCAAACCACAAACAGTCCAAGTCCAACGAAACAGCCAATTATTCTCTGACGAACACAAATTGTCAAACTCTTTATCAACAGCAATTGTTCATGCGAAAACTGAAAGTAAACAAACATGTAATGTAAGAGTGCTCTTAGATAGTGCTTCTCAATCAAATTTATAACGGAAGAATTATGTAACAGACTAAATTTAAATCGGAAACTAATCAGAATGAATGTTACAGGGATTAATGAGAAGTAATTAACATAACTCACAGCGTTGAATTAACATTAACCTCACTATTTATAACTATTCCTTTACTATAGTTTGTCTAGTTATTCGAAAATTGCATCATCAATTCCATCAGTAAGCTTTAACGCTAATTCAATAGAGGTTCCTGTTAATATAAATTAGCAGATCCACAATTTAACGAATCAAATCAGATAGATGTGCTCATTGGTGCAAACATATTTTGGTCACTTATTTGCGTTGGTCAAATAAGAGAAACAATATAATTCTTCAAAAAACTAAACTTGGCTGGATTTATCAGGTGAACTAAGAGAATGCGGTACTAACAATTTAACGAGTTTATCATGCTTATCATTGAAAGAGTTAAACGACAATGTAAAAAATTCTGGCAGATGGATGAGTTTACATCAAGACCCAATAAGTTAACAGCAGATGAAGCATTTTGTGAGGAACTATTTTCTAAAACAACAACACAAGATAATGATGGTAAATTCATAGTTAAAATACCCTTTAGAGAGAATCCAGACACACTAGGCGATACTTATCATGTTGCAAAGTCAAGATTTCAATTACTAGAGAGAAAATTCGAAAAGGACAGTGCCTTAAAAACAGACTACTCTAGATTCATGCAAGAATATATCGATCTAAATCACATGAAACTGGTCAAACCAAATCAACATACTGGCTTTTACTTACCACATCATGGTGTAAGAAAGGAGGAAAGTGAAACTACGAAATTGCGAGTAGTTTTCGATGGATCCTGCAAGGATTCAAACGGTACATCTCTAAACGATCTACAGCACACAGGTCCAATTCTGCAAGATGACATTTTTTCAATATTAGCAAGATTCCGTCTTCACACATATGTTCTCACAGGAGACATAGAGAAAATGTACAGACAAATTTGGGTACATCCTGACCATAGACGATATCAACGTATACTTTGGCGCGAAGATCCGAACGATGTGTTAAACGTCTATGAGCTATCAACGGTCACATATGGTACGACGAGTGCTCCATATTTGGCAATTAGATGCTTATCAAAAGTAGCTGACAATTGGGAAAGGGAATATCCTGTTGAGTCAAAAATAATACGAAAGGATTTCTACGTAGATGATATGATTACAGGGTGTGACAATCTGAACGAGCTGAACGAAATCAAAAGAAACGTAACAGAAATACTAAGAAGTGCAGGTTTCAAACTACGTAAATTTCACAGCAATATATTGGAACTCACAGACATAGGAAATCTAAAATCAGAGATAGCTTTAGACAAACAATACAAAACCTTAGGTATAAGTTGGAACCCAATGCAGGATATGTTTAGTTACTCGCTTAACATAACAGGCAATCAACGTGAAGTAACCAAAAGAACAATCTTAGGCGCAACTGCTCAATTATACGACCCTTTAGGATTTCTTGCTCCTGTAATAGTTATAGCAAAATTAATAATTCAGGAGTTGTGGAAATTAAATCTATCATGGGACGAATCAATTCCTATGAAATCATACACTCAATGGACTAAATTTCTAGAAGGAATTCATCACATTAATAACATTGGCGTTTCCAGACGAGTTCTAATCAACAACTGTACACATAAAGAACTACATGCCTTTGCAGATGCTTCAGAGAAAGCATATGGCGCGTGCGTGTACATAAAATCTGGTAATCAAAACAATGAATCGTTAATTGCTCTTCTAGCAGCAAAATCTAGAATCGCTCCTCTAAAGCCGACAACATTACCTCGGTTGGAGTTATGCGCAGCCGTTTTAGCAGCTCAATTGGTTGAGAAATTCAGAGTTATGTTAGATATAAAATTCGACAAGATTTTATATTGGAGTGACTCCCAAATTACTTTATGCTGGATAAGAGGTAACCCTAACAAATGGAAACCATACGTTGCTAACCGAGTAGCAGAAATTCAAAATCTTTCTGAACAGAAAAACTGGCACTATGTCAAATCTAAAGAAAACCCAGCGGATCTCATTTCACGAGGTGTAGATCCCAAAGATTTAAATCAAAAGGATATCTGGTGGCATGGACCGCAATGGCTGTCCAACACAACTCACTACTTCAACAATGATGTCATCAATTTGGAACCAGAAACAATTCCAGAAACCCGGAAAACTACACTACAATCACTTTGTTTAGTAGAATCTGAAGATAAATTTACTCATCGTTACCTAAATTGCAAAGAGTGATGGCATATTGTTTGCGATTTATCAATAACGCCAAACTTTCTAAGGCTGAAAGAGTATTTAGGAAATTGACAGCAACTGAACTTACAACAGCTTTAACAAAATTGATTCAACTGGTTCAAAAAACATCATTGGAAAAGATTGGGACAGATTGTCAAGAGACAGGCTGTAGGAAAAACAAGTAAATTACTTACCTTAACTCCGTTCTTAGACGATAACATGATACTTCGAGTGGGGGCAGATTACAACTGCTTGAATTCAAGTACGCACAAAAACATCCGATTCTTTTTACAAAGCAGGATCACTTCTCCGAGTTGATCATCAAACATGAACACGAAAAACTTATGCATGCAGGTCCGAAACTAACTCTATGTTCGCTACGTGAAAAATTTTGGCCAATAGCAGGAGTAAATACAGTGAAGAAAGTAGTACGCAACTGCTTAACATGTGCAAAAATCAACGCAAAAACAATTACGCCAACGATGGCAACTTACCTTACGAAAGAACAAAGATGATGTATCCGTTCCATTCTACGGGTGTCGATTACGCAGGTCCTTTTTCAATCAAGGATAGAAAAGGAAGAGGAGCCAAAATAGAGAAATGCTATATTGTGTATTCATATGTTTTGCACAAAGGCAATTCATTTAGATTAGTAACTGGGCTAAGTACAGATCTATTTCTCATTATCATTAAAAACGGTTATAGCTATAGCAACGAGGAATTCTCTGAACACTATACGCGTAAAATGCGGCAACTTTGTGCCCGAGCGTCAACTTTGTTGGCCACTGGCTGATTTCTGAGCTGAAGGATTCTGTAATTAAGTTAGCCGTTACGGTGAAGCTTCCAAAAAAATTTCACAGATGGCAGTGACCTGCAAGGAATTGAAGTATAGCATTCGAAACCTTATCAATCGCTACCACGCGATTGTGGAAAAAATCACACGATCAGTGTTCGTTTTCTAGTATTTGAAATCTGGGGAGAGTCTCTCTGGAACACATTGTTCCGAATATTTTTGATTCCCGGTGAGTTAATAATTGTATTACTATAGTATTAGGGTAAAATAGCCCAATCGCGATTCATATAGGTTGTTGTGGTTTATTGTGGTGTCAAGGTGATGATAAAATGAGAGAAAACGTGTGTCAACTTTGTGCCACCAGTTTTCATGACCTAAAACCCCATTATTTCAATAGTTTGCGGCTGTTTTTCCTGTAACATAATGGTTTATGGTTGTTAGGAATTTATCTTGGCGTTTTCAGACATGGGGCGAAAAGATAGGAGAAAGATTGGTGGGCGACCCTATCGAAACTACACCGACGAGTTACTAGCGAGTGTTTTAAAAGCCATAACAAGAATAAGAAGATTTCAGTAGAGAAGGCGGCGAAACGTTACGGAACCATCGTAACACGATAAACAACTGAAGAACAGAAAGAAGGTGATGGTGGGAAGACTCTCAGGTTGCCGTCGTAAGCCAGCTAGGCAAACTGCTTTATCAGAATAGAGGAGAAGGTGATATGTGCACACACTATTGCTGTCCTACTACGGTTCCAATGACAGTTGGGACTTGAGAATTATGGTAAAAAATTACCTGAATCGAGTTGGTCCGCACTGTGAATGCGTACAGCAAAATATCTGGTGGCAGCTTGGGGAAGATCATTTCGTGAAAGACATAGTTCACAGCTTAGCCAAAGGACGTCACAGAGTATTTCACGATATCGTGCAGGTATCAATAGACACCACAGTAAATGAGTTTTTGATAATATTGAGGTGGAACTCGAGGTATTTCCCCAGAGGCTTATGGAACTACGATGGACTAACTTAACAACGATCCTGTCCACCAAAATTTTGTGCAGGAGAGGGGCTAAACACCCAGAACTAATTCAGAATGCTACAAAAGTTCCACTTCAATTGAATCGTCAATGCAGAAGTGAATATGTCCACTTTTAGGGAATTGTGTTTACATGGATTTACTATGTTTAAGGCGCTCTATCGATAGGTGCAAACAATTAAACATGTCCTGTTACTCTAAATCATGAAAGAGCGCGTATTAGAACAGAACTGAATAAGTCCAGACATGTTCATTTTCTGCACTATATGCATAATGTTATCCAGGTGCACTGCGCTGCGTAGAAACTGGAAGCAGCTGATTTAAGAGACGCTTGATTAATGTGTCTTGTGTTCTAATTTTTGTGTTGTGTTTACTTGTTCAGTTCAGTTATAATGTCGGGATCAAGTAGTGACAGCGTATTTACGAAGAGAAGGAAAGTGAATGAGTTCCTAAAAGAGAATCAAGGTATTACTCATGTCGAAGCTGTTATAGAAGAACCTTATCAGACAGTCAAAGTGCCGTAAGAGCATAAAAACTGGAAAGAAACATCGTTGCAAGCAGAAAAACAGCGACAGGCGTGCCGGTAGCTGTACATTTCAATTTATTTTTTAAGTTATTACAGTGTATATTAATTTATGTTTTAGCTGTAAAAAAAATGTTTTTCAAGATTCACACCAGAATACCTTCAGATCGCTTAATTATTTCAATACTTTTAGAAATAAAAACGAGCAAGACATTTATTTGCAAGGATTGATAACAGTTGCCAATGTGCAAAGAAAGCAAGCCGAAAGAATTGGCCAATAAACAAAAAAGTTGTTCTTTTAAATACTTTTGTTTGTGAGCAATGCAAGGCGAGAAGTTTGTAAAAATGCTTTTGTTGCCAGTACATGCATTACCAATGGGCGGGTATATCGCATATGTAGCTTTACAAGCTGGAAAGTCACCTCGTGATAAACGGGGCGAAAATCGAGTGAACACTATTCCTGCAGAAGTCATAATGAAAATACATGAACACATAGACAGTTACCCACCAAAGTTCACATTACTCTGTCACGAAAAAGAAATACTTAGATCCCCGATTAAATATAAGATAATGCGTGAAATGTTTTTACAGAAGTTTCCCTGAACTGAGATTTAATACTATCTTTTGATGTACTTTCGTCAAAATTTTTCCCTTTCTTTTGGAAGACCGCAGGTAGATACGTGCATATCTGTGAAGAACCTAGGTGTGAAGCTAAGAAGCAAAACGCTTCAATGATAAAACGCAAAACGTACTTACAGTGCCGAATTAATGTCCACAAAAGAAGAGTGCAAAATTTTTACAATAAAATTAAAACAGTAAAGGAGATGTGTAAGAGAGAGACGATGTAGTCGGTTTATGTTTGATTATATGTCGAATTACCCCTACCACATATTCTGTGCAAGATAATATTTTATTACAGACAACTATGGTCTACACATTTGGCATTCACAACCTCAAAACCAACAACTCTAAAATGTATATGTACCATGAAGTAAAGCCAAAAAGTCTCCTGACGAAGTCTGCACGTTTCTTCAGATTACTTGAGAAACAACATTTCTGGCAATGAAAAGAACTTTTATATATTCAGCACAACTGCAGCGGTCAAAATAAAAATCACACACTGCTACGCTTTCTCTCAGCCCTTTCTGATTCCGGTAGATTTAGTAAAATAGTTTACTTTACCAATTCGTCACTCCTCCTACCATGCGACCTGATTTCGGTCAAAATCAAGCGAATTATACGCGAGCTGATCGCGTTTACCTGCCAGAAGAATACGCCCTAATGGTAATGAAAATCAAGTAATAACAAGAAAAAAAAATTGAAATTAAAACGGTAAGAAAAGAGGATAAAAGATTTTAAAACTTGTGGCCAGGAAATTGGAAAAAAATGGTAACATCACTGAAATGCGTGTGCAAAAGAACAAATAAACAAAAGTTCAATATATCAAAATTTTATCAATTTGCATTTATACGACAGCAAGTACTATAATACCAGAGATTTTATTGAGGACTAACAGAGCACACATTCGATTGCGACTTATAAAACACCATTCCCTTCCAACCAAGTCAGCCTATAATGGGAAAATTCCAATAAATAAAAAGAAACTGGAAGGATATCCAGTCTGTCATGAAGTATATTGATGAAGACTATGAAGAATTTACCAAGATATCTTAGAAATGGCCTACGAAACACGGAGATGAGGAAGATAGTGAAGCGGAAGTAAAACATTTAAAAATATTAGTTTTATTAGTACTTCAAAAGTTCAGTTTTGTGGTTTAAAATATAATTTTCAGTTTTGTTTGCAATATACATTCTGTCCTTTTATTAGGAAATAATAAAAAGCTAATTCCATATTTTACGCTTTTATTGCAATCAATGCAGAAACTAATATGTCCACCACTTGCATTATTTTTATCTCTTAAAATTGAAAACTTAAATGCCCAAAGCATTTTTCGTATCTTGAAAATAGTTTACTTCCACATCCCAAACATCAGTACTTGTACATAAACAACTTGAGTTATTCCAGTTTTCCTTGTTTTTCTCGAAACTAGGTAGGTGGGATATTCAACTTTCTGCATTGACCGATTCAAATTATGGTTGTGGAATGCCCGCAGGGTGAAATAGCCCCGTTATAGTAAGTGTATAAGGCAGACAATGTGTACCCTGAATGGTTCAAGGGCGCCCCATTCCACCAGGTTCCAACCGGTCCAAAAGTGGTTGGTTGACACTAAATCATTTGAAGACTGGTTCGAATTCACAATGTTGCCAGTCATAAGGCGACAACATGGTACTAGGTGCTTATGGGAGACAACTTGAGCCCCACTGAGTAGCCACGTGATCACATTGTGTGAAAGAAATGATGTGTAAGTTTATTGCACTCCCCCAAACTCCACACACCTGCTTCAACCACTTGACGTAGATTTTTCGGTCCCTTGAAGGTGTTGAAAGACGTGCTGGGCGAGTGGAAAAAAAACCGCCGCAGGAAGGTTTCGGCTTCTCTTCCAAAAACCGAATTCCCAGACAACTAGCAAAATGATGGAGACGTTGGGACCTAACCTTGCGAAGAACATGAAATCTGGTTTCAAGGGGACTGGAATTTTTCTCTCAACCGAGACCATGTCCTGCAGAATTATGTGATGAGGCTGCAAAATGGATACACAAGTTACGAAAAGTGACTCAAGTTTTTCATGCTGAACTCCAGAGAGAGACAGCAGCTCACTGACAAACCAACGCGACAGAGGACGAAGAAGGTCAATGTTGCCCCTGGAAAAGCCATCACAGTTGCCGATTTAACAAAAAACCTGAATGCAGCTGAACCATAAACTTCAGTCCGTACGGAGACATCTCACTGTAAGAAAAAAAAAGATACCACTGCTCCTCGGAAAGGCGTAGACGAAACAGCGAGACATCTGACGAAGAGGAGCTAAGTGAGGTGATATTCCTTATGCTGAAAGCGAGGAATAGTTCACAGATATTTCGAGTCACTTAGAGACAATAACGACGATGAAACTGAGAACCCAAGAGATACATGAAGCAGGAAGAACAGATGAAGAAGCGAAGAAGAGAAGGTGAAGCAGTGATGTGCAAATGAGTCAGCGATCGCCAAATCTGACCCTGAAGAAATGCCACAAAACAACCAGAACCGAGTCCTGAAAAAAACGGCAGAGGAAAAATTTTCATTGTACAGTACAGCGGAAAGCTGTACCTGGATTATAATGTCCAATGATGAGAAACATGAAGAAACAGAAATCTCTGCAATGAAAAAAAGAGGAAAATTTGGACGTGGCAAATCCCCTGACGTTGTTTGTACCGCAAAATCAAATAAAAGGACCATTGAATCCCCCCAAAAAATTGGAGATAATTTATATCAAACTAATTGAAGTCATAAGACAACTGTTACTATTTTCCACTAAAGATTAAACAAAATGTGATTTTCAAGTATTTTTTTTATTTCCCAAAAACCCACAAAAAAAATTAAAAAAATAAACAACAAAAATAACATTTTCAAACATTTTCAATCGTGAATAACTTAGTGTGCCAACATTGTACCGGGACGAGTTTAACACGTCTTTTAAACGAGAAAAACGGCAAGTGGCACAATGTTGACGCACTAATGTATACAACATTGTGCCACACAAAAAATTCACCCCCCTCGACTTACTATCAGAATTCTTCTTCAGCAGCGAAAGTACATCTCTGAGATGTGTAATTATACTGGGTAAAATTTCCATTCCTTATCTCAATAAATAAAGGAGATGTGCTTAAAAAACTTCGAAAAGTGGCACAAAGTTGGCGCATTTTACGTATTAGTGACAATGGCACTAACTTATCGGAACAAAAAACGAATTACACATCTTAATGAGTTTTAGCTAATAAAGATAACATACATCTACAATTGCTAATGAAAATATAAATGGCATTTTATTCCTCCACGCTCTCCAAACGTTTGGTGGGCTCTGGGAAGCTGCGGTGAAAAACGTAAATATTCACTTAAGAAGAATCTTAACAAACGTAGTACTTACTTACGAAGAGTTTTGCACAATACTCACGCAAATTCAATCACTATAAATTCCCAGCCATTAACTCTTTTAACTTCAGATCCTAATGATCTCGATCCATTAACTCGCGGCACACTTCCTAATTGACGTCCCTTTACATCCATCCTGATCCTGAGATCACTACGTACCTGTGCCAGGACCAAACAAGATCCAGTTTCTTCAAAACTTAAATCAGCAATTCTGGAATAAATGGTCAAGGAATATATCTCGCAACTACAAGGGAAAACAAGAAACTCGCAAGGCACTACACACATCAAGGTCGGCATAATGGTAATAATGATAGAAGATAACTTACCTCCAGCGCAGTGGCATGTTGGTTAGAATCATCCAGTTGCACCCAGGCGAAAATGGTGTGACAAGAGTCGTGACCATTCAATGTGCTACCGGTCAATACAAACGTCTGTCAATCGCGTGTGTTTAGTTGGAATTTCTAAATTCCAAGGTGCCGCAACTATGTATATAAATATTCTCTACTTTTAAATTTACGCGCCATTCCCGCTACAAGTGGATAAAGTAGTAACTATAGTTAGTTAAGTACATCATATATATGTAACTGTTAAACAATAACAAACATAACACAATTAATCAAAACAAAAAAAGAGTATCCTTAATTCAACAGGCCCCTATCTGGTTGGAAGCCTCACCTTCAGAAATATGTTAGACATGTGGTAAAAACACAGAGATATATGCCTTAGAGTAGCTTGGGTATAGGACCTATGTCGGCCGAGGCCGTTGCAAGTAATTTCTGGGGTAGCGCCGATTGACCTCATGATTCATGAGAGAGCAAGTCCACTCAGTCGTAGCGAGGCAAGAGAATGACGCTTGAGAGGTGGCAGCACGATAGAATGATGGAAGGGAAAGCTCGTGGATCAGAAAATTGATTAGGAATCTCAAACCTTGGGTGCAGTGCCAGCACCGTGAAGCTGGGTACTATCTGCCACAGGTTCTCACCGCCTATGGTTGCTTTAGACACTATTCCAGGCGTTTTGGTAAAGACGTATCCAACGAGTGCATGTACTGCCAGCAGATGCACATTGTCGAACATACAGTTTTCGTGTGCCAACGCTGGGGAGATCTGAGAAGTGCGGTTGTGCGGGAGCTGGGTGAGCTAACTCCGGATAATATGGTCCCGAGTATGCTGTCGCCCGTGGAGAGATGGAAAAAAAATTAAGGAATGATAACCACTATCATGTGGCCCAAGGAAGTCAGAAGAAAGGGCCAGACAAGCCAGGCTACTGGAGACCTAAATTCGACCGAGAAGGACTACGGGCACCCTAACGCTGTATGATGTAGAGGCTTCTTTAGCGGTTCCAGCAGCGTTTCTCTTACACCCCGGGGAGAGTATGGGGAGTTTTAGTGGGTATACAGTGCCCTGGAGTCCCACACTACCAAACCATTGATCCAGGTTTGGTGTGCATAAAGCATTTTCTCCCGACAAAAAAATAAAATAAATACGTTGTAAAATTAGTTATTTTAACTTCGTATTTAAGCCTGAAATTCCATTTTATAAACTAAATATGAAGAACAAACGTCTAGTGACTTGTTTAGAAAACAATCATCATTTCCTGCGTGATAGCGGTGGGCATACCGATTTGCGTGAATTATCGAAGATATTGCGTCGTTTTACAACACGTACTGAGTCCATTTGCGTAAAAGAAAACAAAAAGAGAAAGTAATTAAGAATTACGTTAATGTTCCTGTAATAAACTTAGAACATATTGAAAATGTTCCTAACATTAACAAATCCCTTACCAATTGTTGCATGGATCACCAACTAACTTAAAAACCTGTTCTTTATCAAATGTTTAAACTTTTATGTAAATTCCTAAGGTTATAATAAATATACTAATAATTACCGGTGTATTAATTATTACTAGTACTCCTCTCCATGCAATCTTCAGCATTTAGTTATTTACACACTTTGTATTTCACTGCTACAGCAGTTTGATCTAGTTTACGAAAGTATTCAGACCTTCAGAATGTAGTTGGCATATTCAGCTTCACGTTGGTCCGCGGCGGTCGATTTAGAGTAAACAATCCAAAGGTTAAGAAGAAAAATCGACGACTACCATCATGAGTTTATATTTGAGGGTAATAGGTCTGGGATGTAGATCCCTATTCAGAAGACAGAAGAGAATTAATGAACAATTCCTTTCTGCTTTAGAAGCAATTTAAAAATCACAATGAAAAAGATCTCTTTAGAAGATCTAATTAAAATTTTGGTGCGTGAAGAGAAAGAAGGACATTTAATCATCGATTATTTGCCGTACTATCTTGTCCGACAATTTAATTTAGATGGTCTTGGTGAAGAAGACAAAAATGACGTTAACGAAAGCAAAGAAGAAGAAACAAGCTGTTCCTGTCTACTATAAATGCTTTAAACTATACATACATTAATAGTGTCTTTATTATTTAGAAAATATATAATATGTTATGCAGAGTACTTTTCTTTTATTCAATTCTTTCCTCAATAGTTTACTCCCAATAATATGAAAAACTCATTCCAACGATAACAGCTGTTTTTGCTATAAATTTGTAGTAGGCTATCTAACATGTCGCCAGCTAACCATGTTCGGACAACGAAGATGATGACTTGTTTCAAAACAGACAAGGCAAATTGAAAAATGTGTCAAACAAGTTGTTTGCTAATTTTTGACAAATAACATACAACATTAAAAAATGCATGTTTCCGTTTAAAAAATCAAAGTCGGCTTTGAAATCTCCTTCAAGGTGACGAGCAAATAAAAAACTACATACGTCATTTTCGACATAACATGATATTCAACAGTATTCAAGAAAGAATAACCTCCGTTTCTATGGAATAAAAGAAGAAAACGACGAGAGTACAGATAACACAATTCAAAAAATATGTGAGGAAAAACTAGGCATCTCTTTCCAACAAAGCGACATTGATTGTTCTCATCGACTGAAAAGTACCGAAAATGGCATCAAACCCATCATTGTAAAATTCACCAACCGAAATATTAAAAATTTGATCTTCAAAAATAAGAAAAAAATTAATGGAACCAATTTAGTAGTAAAAAAATCCGTTTTCAAAGCGGCAGTTAAAGAAAACTTGGCGGGAAACAAGTATGGGCACATGATTGTAACATCTATGAAAAAAGGGAGGTAGGATTATACACATTAAACGTACGGGAGATATAGTCAATGTCAATTAATTTAGCGACTACTTTCTATTTGTACTCACAAGCACAAACTTTTTAATCACTCACAAGAAAACATAAACAAATAAAATTGTTCACAATTTTTTTTTGTTTTTTGAGATTTCTTTTTATTATTGTAATTTTGGGATATTATAGTAGATCTGTTTATAAACAATTTTTTAATTATGTAGTTTATATGTTGCATGGCATTATATGCTCTTTAGAATGGTTTATTTTTAACTTCAATTTTATTATTTTCTAAATTACTTACATGAATAATATTAAGATAGCGCACATAAATATTAGATCATTATTGTCAAAGATAGACGAACTGAGATTTTTAATAAATGATAGAAATATCGACATCATGGCGGTGTCTGAAACGTGGCTTGGTGCGTCTGTCGTTGGGAGTACGTAAACATAGAAGGCTTTGATTTTTACCGAAAGGGTAGAGTTGGTCGTGGGGGCGGCGTCGATCTCTAGGTACGAAACACGTTTAAAACATCAGTGATTGATACATGTAATAACATCGAACTACTTTGGGTGTCCGTAGGGATAAGTACTATAAAACTGGGCGTGGATGTACACAGTGTAGCCATAAATACTGTCAGTACTTTGAAGGAACGTAACACAAAAATGACACACGATGCAAATTTAAAAAAAATTATTTAAAAACTAGAGATAATTCTCTTTTAAGCATGTATTGGTTATTCAAAAATGTCACCTTTACGGTCTAGGCACAACGAAAACGCTCCGGCCATCGGGCGATACATGTAGCGCACCGTTTCTAGGGAATTTTTGCAGCTGCCTCTGTTATGCTTTTCTTTAGAGACTCCAAATTTTATGAGGTTTTCGACAAGCCATTTCTCAAGAGTATTCCATAGTTCGTAGTCCAGGGGTTTAAATCGGACTTCAGAGGGCCAATCTGAAGCTGCTATAAAACCAGGAACGTTATCCGCAACCACTTCTGAGTTGATTTCTTTATGTGCCGGCGTTGAGTCTTGTTGAAAAACCCAATCAACTCCATCAAACAAAGCATCGTTAAAAGGCTTAACAACAGTTCAGAACTGGTTTTCATAAACCTTTGCACCCGTTTCACACCTGTTTCACAAAATGAATAGGAGTTACTCCATGCCACGACACACCCCACACACCATTACATAACTTGGGTGGTGCC
This sequence comes from Protaetia brevitarsis, assembly GCA_004143645.1. Taxonomy (NCBI): domain Eukaryota; kingdom Metazoa; phylum Arthropoda; class Insecta; order Coleoptera; family Scarabaeidae; genus Protaetia; species Protaetia brevitarsis. The sequence goes on from RXPK01000306.1 coordinate 535,852, forward strand.
CCGTTGAACACGTGGAGCTTTCTCTTTGGCTTCATAGGATGACCGGGCATATATCCTATCATTTTGCTTGTCAAATTTCTCCTCTATCGTGAAACTTTTCTCATCGGTGAACAGAATATTTTTGTATCCGCCTCTTCCGTACAAGCGTTTTCAACTTTTTTCGATCTTTCGAATCTTATCGCCTTTAACTTCTCTGTTAAAGGTGAACTCATCATCTTTGTATAACTCGTATGTGTAAATCGTCTGTGATAATGCATGAGACCGTTCTCGGCGCGATATTTATTTCTCTAGCCATGATTTTCTGCTTTCTTAGCGGACATCGGTTGATTCTTGAACGAATGGCTTCGACGACTTTTTTGTTCTTGCATCACGCGGCCGCCCGGCTCTTGGTCTATAAACAACATCACTTGTCTTTTTAAAACGTTTCAATGTACGATAGAAAAAGCGTACACTGATTTTAAGCTGTTTTAGGAGCGAGTGAATCTGCGAAGCGCTATGCCCTGCCTTCATCAAACCGACGACAGTAACGCGCACGTGATAGTCGGACCACTCCATTGGTTTTGACGTTAGTAAGTAACCGTGTTTGTTACTACACCACTGAACGCAAGTATACCACTCACTTTTACAGTGTGACCACTTTGTTCTACTCTAAATTCCCTAAATGAAACGGCAGTGACAGTATTTATGGCTACACTGTGTAGTATATTGTCCTCCTCAATTAGGATATGAACGGTTTCTGGATGACTTAGAGGATTCCTTGATTAACTGTACTTTCACTGTAGATAATATATACTGTTGTGGTGACTTTAATATAGATCTATTTAAGACAGTTTTCCCTTTCACTCATTATTTCAACTCCTTTTTAACTACAACGGGAACAAAACAAGTTATAAACGCACCCACCAGAATCACTAAGACGACGTCATCCCTAATCGATTTAATTTTAACTTAGGATATAGATAACTGCATTGATGCTGGTGTATTCAACTGTCATTTCTCAGATCATGACTTTATTTATTGTTGTGTTAACTGTCTTAAGCCTGAGAATAACCCCATCGTTCGCTGTTATCGCAATTATAAAAATATGGATATGGAAAGCTTTCGGGCTGACATGTATTCTATCGATTTTAATTATATGCTACATTTGGAGAGTGTTGAAGACAAAATTTCTTTTTTTACTAACAACATTTTACACTTATTTGATAAACATGCTCCTTTCATCATGCGTAAATTTCCCAAAAAGTACATTCTCTGGTTTAACGACAATCTGTTGATTGTTGATGAGACTACGGGATACTGTAAAAAATAGGTTTCGAAAAACTAAGACTGTAAATCACTGGAATTACTATAAATCACTTAGAAACCTGGTTAATCGTACTTTCGATCTAGAAAGGATGGCCTTTTTTGAATATGCCACCCTTTCAAATAGTAGCGCTACCTCACTCTCCCAAACTACGGAGGACACCACTTCGGATTGTTTCTGTTTCCATCACTGATAATTATATAGTTACTAAAATTATTCTCTGATGAAATCTAATGCTATTGGTTATGATGGTATAAATATTCAGATGATCCAGATATGTTGTCCTTTCATTATCCCGTTCATCACCCACATTATAAACTCCTGCATCCTCCAAAATACCTTTCCCGAATACTGGAAACTCGCTCTTATTACTCCCCTTCCTAAGAAATCAAATGTGCGGCATTTTTCTGATTTGCGACCAATCAGTGTGTTACCTACCCTGTCAAAAATATTAGAAAGAGTACTAGAAAATCAAATTCGGACTTTTGTAACCGATCGTAAATTACTACCTCCGTTACAGTCGGGTTTCAGAACTGGTCATAGCTGCACTACGGCAATGCTATGTGTAACGGACGACATTTTACGTGCCTCAGATGAAGGTGTAGTCACAATTTTGGTCTTGTTGGACTTCTCCAAGGCGTTCGACACGGTAAATCACGACACGCTCTTGAATATTTTAGGTTCTATGAATTTTGGTGGCACTTCTTTGACTTGCTTCACAGTTTTCTTTCCGGCAGGTCGCAGTCTGTAAAATGAAATGGTGTCGTATCGCAGCCACTGCCATTGTTTCGAGGTGTTCCGCAAGGATCTATTCTGAGCCCAATTTTATTCTCGCTGTACACCGCTTCTTTGTCTCAGTAACTTCAATATTGTAAATCTGATTTTTACGCACATGATTGTCAAATATATTACTCATTTCAAATATCTGAATGGAGAGATGCTATTGACAAGATTAACGTTGATATTGTTAATATTCAGTTACTTTCTTCTAGACATTGTTTGCGCATTAACCCTGCCAAGTCTAAGCTTTTGCTTTTTCAAAATAGCGAACTTACTAAATCACTTTCAGATGTCATTAACAACGGTGAAATATTTTGAATTAATAAAAAGCATTGGAATTTTCCAAATTGTCTATTTCAAAACCCTTTAAATCTAAATTTCGCAACTCAAAAATGGTAAAACCTTCTCGTGGATTTATGAGTTAAAGTGTTTATTAGACTGTCCTATATTCTTGCCCTAATTTGCCCTTCGTATAATAATAAATGTTTATTTGAGAAAACTCCACTTTAATAAATATGGTTGTCTACGCGAAGTGACCAACCACTTCACCTCATGAAGAGCAAAGGCGTACATACAACCGGTATAGTATACTCAGGCATTTCACATTGCTCGGTGACGTCATCTGATCAACTGACGGGTACATCATAGAAAAACATTACCAAAACTTGACTGCTCACAACTGTCATGAGGCTCTCTGCAATTCACCTGCAAAACAGCGTTTTCTTTTCGCACATACCCATGATCTTCAGATCAGAAAAAAACATATCATGAATTTATAACATTAACTGTTTAATAAATTAGTGCTCTCTACAAGATTATGAAAGAACATTATTTTTGTTCCTTATATAATTCTTAATATTGGTTGTAGATAACTCAGTTCTAACAAATATGGACATATACGAAAAATGGTGGACCAATCCTTCGCATGTTCACCTTCTGAAATTTACAAATGAATATTTCCAACTGAGTAGTTCGGTTGAGATTCAGTGTATCATGAAAAGATTTTGTGAACTTTGGTGCTTAGAAACTAAGAGAAAATGGAGGGAAGGCCACAAAACAATAAACCGCTTCATTAGAGATAACCAAAATTGGCCCCACTCGCCTCTTACATTGCCGAAATATATCACTAGAAAATTAGAATCTTCGCCCTCGACTTTAACTTCCGCCCGTAGAAAACCTCGTGGATGACCAGAAAAGCAGTTCGACAAGTGCTCCATAAAAAACGAAGAAACGACGTGTAGAACATCTAATACAAAATTACACAGCTGATGAGCTGGCTTTTGTTGCGTCTGTTCTGCAATCTTCTACAAAAGTAGAACATGCTCTCCGTGAATATTTAACGCCAACAGAAGCAATAGCCTTATACCACGATCTCGACTTATCTCAGAGAAAATAGAAAATTCTGAGGGATGTTGTCAACGCAAAACTTAGCTTTCTTAGTCTAATCCATCTAATGTGCAAGAAATGTATATATACCTACCACAAAACATAGTCGTAACGGATACAAGTGCAGTTATTAAATTTGAAGATATTTTACAAAAAAAAAAAAAAAAACGGTGGATAGCATTTTCAAGGTGATACAAATATCTCAGGATACAAAAGCTGTGTTAGTTTGTAAATGGGGATTTGACGATAGTGGCGGGCACAATAGGTATAAACAAAAGTTCATTAATCCGGACCACACAGACCAATATATTTTTCTAAGTGCCTTTGTACTTATAAAATTAACCGATTCGGTATCAGCAAGAAACCTATGGGCTAATGGATATCCAAACTCACCATTATTCTGTCGACCACCAATTAAATTTTTCTTACTACTTCTCTTTACTAGAGAATGTCGCAGTATCAGAGCTATACAACCGCCAAATCCTGATAACTTTCGTTATGGGCTATCTACACTGCATAGTAGAATAAGAACATTCTAGTGTTTGCTGCATATCGCTTACAGACTACCATTTGAAACTTGCCAAGTCAAAGGAACGGAAAATAAGCAACTTCTGAAAATGAGAAAAAAAAAATGCAGTCAGCTTTTAAAACTCAAATGGGTCTAATAGTTGACCGATCTATGCAACGATTTGGAAGTTCGAATGATGGAAACACTCCCAGGCGATTTTTTGCTAACCCAAACTCAGTGCGGAGATCACTGGAATTAACAAGGAATTAATTATAAATTTTCAAAAAATTTACGTGTGATTTCGTCGGGATAAAATAACAATCATGAAAAACTGAGTAACCTTAATAGAGATACCTGAAATTTATATTTGAAGGTGCTATATACACAGCAGTATGCATAAAATTCTAATGCATGGGGTAGATATAATAGATTTCTTTGATTTGCTTGTAGGACAATTAAGAAGCTTTAGAAGCTATGCATAAATTTTTCGCAAGAATAGATGAAACCATATATAGAAGAATTCAAGGAAAAATACTAGTGCTGTGCAACCGGACAGATTTCATATCCGGTTAACCGTATGTACATAACTGGATTACCGGTATGACCGATTATAACCGGCGTGGCCCGGTTTACGTTTCACTTTTATTGCAAAAGCTTTTTCAACTAAAAATATATAAAAAATATAAATCATAAAGTGTTGTTGTCTAATAAATGACAAAATTATAATTGTTTTGTTTACTTTAATTTTCAATATATCGTTTTGTTTTATTTATTGTTAAATCTGTAAAGACTAGGGTTTTGAACATTTCAAAAGACAATTTCAAATTTCTTCTTTAAAACTGTTTAATGAAAAAAATCATTGCGTTAAGTTTATACATTTGTATCTTCTGAGTGTTTAGTATAATAAATAAAAAACCTAAAAATACCTGTTCACGCATTTTTAGTTTTATTCATATTATTGAACGTTTTGCATATTGTGCAAAATGCATTAAATTAGATTGTTATTTAAAGTAAGCTGTGATTTCCATGTTACCAAATGTATATTGGAATCGTTGGCTAGTTTAAATAGAAATTTAATTTAAGGTATAGTACCCTGGAAAAAATAATAGGCTATAATATTAAATTACACCTGTAACAGAAATTATATGTAAATTCTTTTACATGTGTAATTTAATATTACAGCCTTGGCAGTAATATTAAATTAAGAATGTTTTTTACAGTGTAGGGGCAAGAGCCATACAACTGAAGAAGGGGCGGGCGTTGAACCGGTGCAACAAAAACAACTTTGGCAAACTAATTAAGGCGGGTCTTAATTGACTTATTGCAGAGTAATGCAGATAGTCTCCCCAAAAATGAGGTGGATTTAGGGTTGACTTATCCAGGTGCGATGAAGATCAATCGGAAGACAAATAAACTCGTGGGTTGACCAGTTATTTTCGGCGATACGTTGAAAACTTTGCAGTACTGGCAAGGCTTCTAACCAATCTAACCAAGATAGATGTTCGTGGTAATAGGGTTCTGGAGAGCAGCAAGCATTCCACACCCTGAAGATAAAGTTGGCAGACAGGCCGGTATTGGCGATCTACTCAGGGTGTAAATACGTTTTCTTGTGTTTGTTTACTCTTCTATTAAGTGTGTCGGTCTTGAAAAGGCTGACAGAACGTCACTTTCGATCATTAGTTCCCGATACATAGAAGTCAAGGCAAAAGTTCAAAAACATAAACCTATTATTAATAATGCAAACACGGAAATCGTCATTTTGGAATACTTCACTGGCGTGAAGATGAGCTGCACTGGAATCGGGATTATCTAGGTGTTCAATACACAGAATACTGCGCAAACATAAATTTCGCCCATACCTGTTATCCATGGTTCAACAACTTAAAGATATTGACTTTCCAAGAAGAGTGACTTTTTGCGAATTTATTTTAACATGGTCTCAAGAGAATCCATTGTTCTTGAACAGCATTATCGGGACGGACGAAGCCAATTTTACAAAAAATGGTATATTTAACCGGCACAATTCGCATTACTGGAGTGATTCGAATCCACGCGTATTTAGAATGCAAAACTTCCAGGAAAGCTGGCAAGTCAACGTTTTTTGCGCAGTAAGGAATGATGGTATGGTGGTATTGCATTTCTATGAAGAAAATTCAAACGGTAAATATCAGTAAAGTAATTTTTAATCATAAATAACCACGATTGTTTCTTTGTAGGTGAACGTTATTATAATATTTTACAAAATTTTGGAGATACATATTTAAAAAATTTGCCGCTGGCTGATCTTAGACAAATATTTTAACAACATGACGGCGCACCTCCTCATAGCGGTCACTCGACTAGAAATTTTTTGCAAGAAGTATTTGCTGATCAGTGGATAGCTAACGATGGACCTTTTGTTATGGCCATCTCGCTCCCCGGATTTGTCAGTTCTGGATTTCTTTGTATGGGGCACAATACAGAATCGAGTATATTATAGTCCACTAACTACCAAGGAAGATTGTATGATTGTTTGTCAGAGTAAGACATGCATTTGAAAGTTTGAACCACGAATCAATTAGAAAGGCTACCCAAGAAGAACTACTTCGGAGATGCGAAAAGTGCCTGAAGGTTCAAGGACATAACTTTGAACATTTGTTAAAATAAATTTTACGTTACTTGCTGTTTAAGACAGTAAAAAAGATTTTATGTTGCAACTTTCCTTAAAATGAAAATGAGGATACTGACCAGTTCTTTAAATATACAAGAATGATAATGTGCTCTATTTTCACAATTTTTGTCACGTTTAGAAAAACTATTGGCAAGGAGAATTATCTCAGATGGAGTATATCCCGAGGAAAAATTGGCTATTACATTGCAGTGTGTTCTTACGCAACGTAATCAAAGAGATGCTACTTCTGTTGCAGATAGCTATTGCAAGGTGTAAGCATGCAAAGCCTGGTCTGGTCGTACAAATTTGGAAGTACTACTATACAGAAATGTATACATGCAGTGTGCAAGTTAATATCAGACGTATATGCACCAGAGTATTTAAGAGTACCTACCACAGAAGAAAAATAACTGACGATTTCTTCAGATTATGGAACTTTTCGAGTTGTATTGGGGTAATGGTTGGGAAGCATATAAATTTTCAGGTTCCAGCCAGAAGTGGTTTATTATAAATACAAAGAAATTTTAGTGTAACATTAATGGCTTCACCCGTTGGGATGTGGCGACCCCATCGGCAGGATTTGTCCTGTAGGTAGCCTCGGTATGGGCAGTATATTTATGCTGAAATGTTAGTCCCCAGTGGGACTAGCCTTAACTGGCCTGCCTGCGGACACGGAAACGCCACAACCCGACGGTTAAAGTGGCACAACACACGCTGAGGACCTGCAAGGCTGGGGGCATAAACCCAGCCATTAGTGTGCTGAACTCTGGAGACCGGGCGACCGTCAGTTTTCAATTAGCCTTCTCGCAGTAATGGCGGGGCTCTGCTGCGAGCGACCATTATATCCCTAGCTGCTCGTGGGAACAAGATAAGTAATATTAATAAAAACAAACACAAAACAGGATGGACAGACTGACTTAGATGACAAGGCGACGAACAAGGATGATTTCGAGAGCAGATTGGAGGAAGCATTCGTTTTAGGTAGGAGAAGTTCCCTAACCAGGACTCCTCCCCCCACCCCCTGGGAGCGGGCTAAGTAAAGAAATGACGGATATACTAACATCTATGCTCCAGCTTAACAATAAAGCAGACGAGTTGAAGAAATGTGTGAAAAAGAGCACAAAAACTAAGACAGAAATCAAAACTCCCACGAGAAATTTAGTAATATAGTGGGAAGCCTCAGCAGAAGGATTGACGCCCTTAAAGCGCACTATGACATACTTGGATAAAGTGGACACCCAGGAGAAACAAATGCATGACATTACACAAGGGCAAGGAAGGCTGCCGGTGTTAGAATATAGTATTGTGGGAGTCCAGGCTGAAGAAAACGAAATAGTGCAGGAAATGCAACGGAAAGATGAAGACGTAGCTAATCAATCGAGTGTGAAATGAATGAGAAACAGGATGGAATGGCTTAGCCAAGATAATTGATTACAAGTGGCCACCTAGATGCTATAAAAATACAGCGATGGTAGATCCAAAAAGTCTTAGGGAACGCAAAGGGAACATAGCCGTAGTTGTAAGTCCTGACTTCCCCACTAGTGGTCAAACGGTGGAAGAGATCAAAAACCAACTTCCCAGAGGCTTCGCCCTTATGGAAGAGAAATTGGAAGAAGGAAGGATAGAGCAGGTCAAAATAAAAACGGAAACTACATTAAGCAAGGGCAAGAAGGGCGAAACTTCTAGAATTTTGTTCATGCTGCCATACACAATCGACCCTGAAGGCATAAATGATATCTGCAAACTCTATTGAATCATAGCCCAATTGAAAGATGTTATGCCTGAACACAGCACGGAAGGGATCAAACTTATTGCACTGGGTAATCTTGACAGTGAGTATATGAGAAAGTGTGTGGAATACGTACACAGGGGTACCATGAACAAGATAGAAATAGTGAATAGACAAAAATCCTGCCTGCAGGTGTCTAGGGAAAGCATTTGCAGTGTTGCCATATGTAGGAATAACTCAAGAAAGGCTGGGAAATTTATTTTTTCCAAAGATTTTAAAATCAGTAAAGAATGGATTAAAAAGTGTTCTTGCACGGACACATTTAATCCTAACAATAAAAAAGTATGCAGTGAACATTTTCTGTCCAAGGATTATGAAGATATAATATGTGCCAAATTAATGGGGGAACTTCCCAAAAATTTAAAAAGAACTGAAAGGTACATAATATGCTATAAATTTACAAGTTCACCAAGTTATTCCACCTCAGTATTTAAAAACATAGATGAAACCCAAAGGTATCCAAAAGGGCAGTAAGAAAGAAAATATTGAGTTCATTGAAGAAATAATTACAAAATCAAACGAATCTCAATTAACAAATGTTGAAAATATTAACATACCAGTCAGTAATACCTTCAAGTAGTAAATGTACAGATTATGAGGAATTAATAAATAAATTTGATGCGTTATACCACCAAAATGAAATACTAAAACAGGCCATTAAAACTTATGAAACCTATGAGGAAATCCGGAAACGAAATTATGTAGAAATTGAAAACACACTTAAAAAGGAGCATGTTAATTTTGAAGAACGAGCTAAAGAAGATATGAAGGATTTTTTGACATTATATATGATACAACTAATAATCACAGAAAAACAAAATTGGAAAGATTTGTATTAATGATATGAATACAAATTGGGTCTTTCATGCATTCGTCTAACTACCAAATAAATTATCATGGTTCACATTGAAAGTACAGAGACATATTGAATCATTTACTTGAAATATTCACGTACTGAGATGGAACGGAAATGATTCATTGGGACAACACCAATTGTTACCGCAAGAATGTATAGAAGGTTATCTGCGAAGTATTTTTGGTGATAATATAATAATGGTTAAAGGAGTGAATAAGAAGAGACCCCTGGGAAAATTTTTGTCTAATACAAAGGTCAAGTTGGTTAAATAAGTCCACGAGGTAAATGGAACTTGTGATTATAAATCTTCAACACAATTCAAATTTCAGGGAATATTGTGTGTATGTACAGTGGTCGCAACAGCTAGGTTGACAATCTAACCTGTTTTCGGTGCCGTACCTTTTTAGTAATGGTAATATGCCTACAAAAACTGTCTATCGGGTATCTTAGTATTGACAATTTTAAGATGCCTTTATGGCTTAGTAATACTCCGCCACTTGAGGTGGGACCCTCATATAATGAATGTAAACACAAATGCGAAGGCATATATATAATTTCTGTTTTTGTTAGATAACGTGGTACAGTAATACTTGAATTAAAATACACTATTAAGCAATTGCTACACGTAACCCTTAATCATAATAGAACCGTTATTAATAAATAGTAATAATAAGGTATATAATAGTATTTACTTCCTAAAAATAAACATATCAATGTTTAGCATACACATCAATACGTAAACAGAAGAAAAAATACATGAATTAAAGCCCAATAAAAAAAAAAGAATAGCATTAGAAGTTAAAGAATAATTTTCCACAAGAAAACAGGAACTGCAAAATATGATTAAAAAACTCATCAAGTTAAATGAAGTAGTTTTAGTTCAGACTTTGTACAGGAAGACGGCTTTCCACGCGTCAACCCTTAGCATACCAGCCAGAGCGCCTGTATTGGGCTGTCGAAACGGGAGGTTCTTGATTTAATAGGGCGTTATGCGAAAGAAAACACCATAAGGACGCCGTTTAAAAATGGTGTACCCGGATCTGACTATTTCATTAGATTTAAAAATACATTTAACTTAAGCCAGAAAAAACCACAGAGTGTGGAGGTTGCTAGAAAACGGGCCATGGATCCCTTTATAGTATAATCAATGATTACTTCACTATTCTCAAAGAACAGATCCAAGATGTTCCTCCATCGCAAATGTATAATATCGATGAAACCAGTTTCTGCCTTGATCCATCTCGTATAAAAGTGGTTGGAGAGAAGGGAAAAGCGGCTCACAGGGCCACAAGTGTACTCGGCAGAGAAAATATAACAGTACTCCTTGGTGGCAATGCCGCCGGGGAACAGCTTCCACCATTAATTGTGTTCAAGGGAAAACACCTTTGGAACAGTTGGATTCCTAAAGAGGAATACCCCGGAATAACTTATTCTGCTAGAAAAAATGAGTGGATGGAAAGTGTCACATTTGAAAAATATTTTGAAAACAATTTTTTACAACACATTGGTAGTGCGAGACCAGTTGTATTAATCTACGATGGACATGCTTCTCATATTAGTATTCCCTTAGTAGAAAAGACCATTGCTCACAATATAATTATTTTAAATTATTATCCCAATTCTGCAATAGCTATTGGAAGTAAAACAGGCTGGATGACGACAGAAATTTTTCCTAAACTCATTGAACATTTTGCAAACCATGTGAAATGCTCTGTTGACAGCAAAGCACTTCTCCTTGTACTCATAAGTCTCGCATTTCAGTTAATGCAATCAAGCTTTGTCGAGAGAAGGGAATTGTACTACCGTAATTCTCTCTTCATACAACGCATAGGTTGCAACCCCTACACGTTGGGACATATGGCCCGTTCAAGACATATTTCAGAACTGCTTAGCATAATTGGTTGCAAGTGTTTACGATCAAAAACATCAATAATGCTTTTAAAAGTTCAGGACTTTAAATCAACTGATATTTTCTGATTCAAATTTTGCTGCAAGTGAAGTGACGAACAAAATTCTGGTGTTTCTAAATCGTTATCTGTTATATGTTGTGGTGTTTTGCATGATTTAATCATATTGGGCCATTTTTTGATATTCGTTCAATTAAAACAGTTAGAAATTACTGAAAAGTGTTGTACGGTGATGTGGTGGCGTAAGGTAAGGATATCTATACTTCCACTTTTATCTAAAATTACGGAAAAAGTCATCGAATATATAGTTGAACTGAATATCTATAATATTCTACCCAGCGAACAGTCTGGATTTTTGTCGCAATGACTCATGTTTTGGATGACCTGTTGCGTGGTGTGGATGCTGATCACATGACAGTATTAGTATTATTAGACAACTTAAAGGCGTTTGATACCATCAATCATACCTTGTTGCTTGCTATTCTTAATTATATTGGTTTAGTAATGCTTTTGCATTCCTACCACGTGAATAGAACGCAGCAGGTCGCTTTCAGAATTTTATAGACGATGGTTGGCCTATAATAATATGTCAACCACCGTGCAGAAAATTCTGATTCATAGGCACAAAATTATAGAATCTCTTTTGCTTCCTATTGGATAGATGTCTGAAGAAGCACAGGAATCATGTAATAAATACATTAAAACGATTCGGGAAGATTTCGCATGAAAATGCGATCATACTAAAAATCTTGGAGATGTTTTTTGTAGGCTCTTGGTATCCTTTATCTCCAGTTTACGAAATCTACCTCCCAAAAAAATTAAATCTGTCTCCACACGCGGTTGAACTATTGCTTTCACCATCAATACCCAGATTAAGTCTTATTCGTTCGAATGATGTAAACGACGACGAGGATAATGATGTTTCTGACTACGCAACAGATAGCGATTAAAAATTGTAAAATATATTTTTAATAGTTAGTTACCTTAGTTCTTGATATAATAAGCAATTAATTATTATTCAGTTCTTTTCATTTGGAGTATGACTAGTAAATTAAACACAAACATTTTAAAAAATAACGTTTCGACATTNAGCGCGACAAAACGGTTTAGGGGAAAAATCTGAAAACACTAATGTACAAACTTTCACAATCCTTACCATTCTGCTACTTAAATAAGGAAGGCGCTTATATATAATATTTATAGTTTAATAAATAAATAATTTTGCTGTTTTCCGACACAGTACTGTATATTTGTGTTAAACGTTAATTTCACATACAGGGTGTATCAGATATAGAGGTAAATATAATAATATGTAGCAGCTGTATCATATACATCAAAATGTCTTAATGCACAGGGGTCTATCTGTAAGCATTAACGAGAAAAAAATATTTATAAAATGCCGTGGGCTAGAGCCGCACCTGTGCCAACCTAAATGCGGTCCCGAGTATACCCCACATACCCACTATCATTCAGCCATTACGGCTTGTTAGTTTTGTGTGGATTGCCGCTTGGAGTGCAAGCCACTTCGAACATTTTCTTTAAATTCATCCCGTCTCGAAAAAACGATCCTTTTCAGGACCATCATGATTTCATATAAAGAAAATCGAAGCTTTATGCATCGGCAAAAGCGCGGGAATGTATAGATTTATTTTCGCGCGACATCATAGCAAAAAGGCGTGTTTGCAAATTTTCTGTATCTACATTTATTTCTCTGTAATTCGATTCAATTCATTTTGCTTTATATGATTAAATAAATCCAAAAGAAATAACTCAGATTCATGTGGTACCGTTTATTAACAACTAACTCTCGATTCGACAAAGCAAAAGAAAAATATTTACGTTTTTTGTAACTACTGAAGTCGCATATCCGGTGAAACTCGAACGTCTTATCCGGATATTAAAAATAATACTTTGTAGACTTTCGTAGAATGCTCTTAACAAAAAAGGAATGTTTATTTATAAAAAGAAGAAATTTAAAATACCTCAGTTTTGCTATTTTTACAAGGGCCTTTATTTATTCAGAATGACGTTAAATGAACTTACGGCATACCATTAAGAATAATTCTTAATGAGTGCAATGAATTTATACATAATACCACGTTTAGCGGGTGCTTAACATGACGTTTTCTTGCATCAGGCCCGGACTAAAGAATTTTGGGCTCTAAATTTTACTTGTTTTTATTCTTTGATGATGAAATCCGGTTTCGGTGGGTTTGTGCTTTATATGTCGTGTAGTTAACACCCAAGCAAAATTTACTTTTTTATTTGATACACCCTGTTTATAAAACTTATTGTTAGTACTGAACTGGCAAACAGACGAAAGTTGGCCACTCTAATAATCACTATGTTTGGGAACAGCCTATACCTAGTTTTTTCGCTATAAAATAATTGTGTTTGGATCATTGGATGCATTCAATTCCATTTTTATCAATTGTTAATTTGAAAGCATTTGACAATAGAGCAAATAAATTTTTGTATCTATAGAAATTGGAGATAGGAATTTTTGGTTGATATATTGCTTTGATATCATTCTCATTTCTACCTATAAAAGAAAAAATGCAACAGTAATGGAATTGATTTTATAAAATATTTCATTTTGGGGTAATTGAATCTTTTGTCAATTATATGGTTTTTAATAAAATGAAACTAGTATATATCAAACGGCATTTTTCCCTGTTTTGTAAATAACAAAGTAATGAAAAATACTTTTCGATTTGATTACGGAAATATTTGAAATACACAGTCGTTTCATATAATGAAATTTCTTTTGTTTTATTTAATATCAAACCTATACAATTTTTACCTGACAACAGCACAACAAAGTCCTGTTATTAGCTCCTTTTTTTTCGCAATTTTTCCGCCAATTTCAGTTCTATCTTTGTGTCATTACCCTACCTCGCTTCGCCTATACCAAAATAAACGAATGCCATCGCTTTATTATAAAATTTTAATAATATCGGAACAGGAATCCGCCATCCCATCCCACTTATTTAGATACATTGTTTGCAGGGGCGTCCTCCTTCTGTTCTACTCCTTTTTTTCTCATCCTTCCTTAATTTAGCTCGTGTGCCTTATCAATTTTTCTTCTAAGGAAGGCAGCGGGGGTGGGGGTTAGATTTTAATAAAAACGAATTGGAGATAAAAAGGACGTTTTACCTTACCCCTCACACCCTTCCTCCTGAGTAAAGCGAAACGATCCCATTGCAGCAGACTAGATTGAGTGGGATGAAGGTACAGTCGAGGACAGAGCGTATAGAACTTATTAAAAATTAATAAGTTAAGTATAATTCCGCTTCTTCGAGGTATAAAAAAGGGAATATAAAAATCAAGCGTTCCGGTTGAAGGCAAAAAAGGAAAAATATATATATTCCAGGATCGTTTTCAACAGGAAGGCGATAAGGAATGAAATGTAAAAAAAGTATCCTAAATTAAGCGGCCCGAAAGGAGATGATTTCGAAATGGAAATTATGTGGGGAGTTGGCCGGTGGTTGAAAATCCGAGCTCGCAGAGTGAGAGATCGATAAGACGAAATAACTAGGTTTATGAGCTTTGGAAATGGACGACTTTTTTTTTTCGAGGAGATTTTAGTGTCGAGAAATATCGTAAAATTAGATGTCAGCAATATAATTTCGTTAAGGTTCTGATAAAAATTTAGGGCGCGATTATGTTTGGATGAATTTGAGAGGAAGGATTTTTCGCTTTCGTTCGCACAAAAAAATAATCTGGAATGACACAAAATTAAAGATATATTAAGGTGGTGTTTGGATTATACAGAACTCATACTATGCTGGGTAGATTTGCGCTGTAGTTGTGCTACTTATATAGATAGATAGATAGATAGATAGATAGATAGATAGATAGAAAGATAGATAGATAGATAATTTTATTTCAAACAGCCACAACAAAAATAAGTGGGTTGAAACAAGTCCAAAACAATTTACAAATCAAAAAAAAAGTACGCTAACATATACCTATTACATATTGTTTCAAAAAGGTAGTATTCTTATCCGAAAAAAAAATAACTAGAGAGCTTATATAAAATATATAAGTACAATTACAATTTACAAATCCAAAAAAAAAGTGACATTAACATATACCTATTACATATTGATTCAAAAAAGGTAGTATTCTTATCAGAAAAAAAATTAACTAAGAAGCTTATATAAATTACTAAAGTTAAATATTAAGTCACAATACACCAGAGGTAATATATTTCTTTAGCAAACTCAGAAACTACATCTTAAAGTAATCCTCAAATTCATAAGGTTCCAAATTAATTAGCAAATTAAAGATTTCTTTCTTGAATAATTTCAAATTATTTATATTTTTAATTCGTTGGGGAAGTTTATTGAAAAACTTTATACTTGAGTAGCACGGACCTTTTTCAAATAAAGACATGGTGTGCAACGGGTAATTATAATTTGTTTGAAATCTTGTATTATGACAATGATCTGGCAGAAGATGTTCGTATTTTTCTTTATATTTGAAATTAAAAATTAAGCGCTCATAAATATACAGCGCAACAACTGTAAGTAACCTATTAGTTTTAAATTTTCCACGACACGATTCCCTCAAAGGAAGGCCAAAAATTATACGTAACACTTGTTTTTGAACTCGAAAAACTCTAATAATACCTGAAGTGTTGCCCCATAACAGGATAGCAAATTTCAGTCTTGATATAAAAACTCTATAGTATATAGTAATTAAAACATTTTTTCACAATATTTACTTGGAATTCTTATGCAATAACTGAGTTGATTTAATTTTTTTACCAATATGTCCAGATAGGAGCTCCAATTTAAGTTTTCATCCATAGTGAGACCCAGGAAGGTAACTGGCTTACTTAGAGATAAATTGTCATACATTATGAAACTGTCAATTCTTATATTAGATTTTTTTGTATGAAATATTATAATTCTATGTTTAGTAATTGATCATTTTCAAAACTCCATTGTCTTATTCTATGCAATATTTGTTCTGCTTGAGTTTTTAAAGTAATTAAATCTTTTGATGTTATAAGTAAAGCATTATCGTCTGCATAATTAATATGCGTATGCAAGGTATTTATTAATATGTTGCACAGATCAATGATATAAATATTATATAATAGAGGACCTAATACGCTACCCTGTGGCAAACCTCTTTCAACTAATTTTGGAACGGACTTGACTATATTTCCATCTAAGTTTACTTTTACAAATTGCTTTCTACCCTTCAAGTATGATTCCATCCATTTCAAAGTTGTGTCTCTTACACCATAGCTTTTTAATTTAAGTAATAACTTATCATGATTTATGCAATCATAAGCTCTAGAGAAGTCAAGGAGAATCCCTAGGGGAATGCTACTATCCTCAAGAGCCTGATAAATTGCTAGTCAAACAGGGCGGTTTCAATAGATCTACCCTTCATAAACACATGCTGGTTTGCATAGAATAAATTGTTCTCATTGAAAAAAACAATAATACGAAAACTTACAATTTTTTCAACGATTTTTGAGAAACAAGAGAGAATGCTAATTGGTCTGTAGTTATCTATCAAACGGTCATCACCCTCTTTGAAGATTGGAACAACTACTGCTACTTTTAAACGTTCCGGAAATATTCCGAAAATTAGCGAATTATTAATTATCTTTACTAGAGGCTTTACTATTACATGTATGCATTGTTTCAAAAGTGCGGTAGTGACTTCATCATTACCAGGACAACTATTATTCTTAAAATTACTAACAATATTAATGATTTCCTCCTCATTAGTTAATTCTAAAGTTAGAGCTTCATTGACATTTACTAAACTGTGACAAAAAGGTACTTGTGGAATGTCTTTACATAGCTTAGTTCCAATATTTACAAAATGCTCGTTAACCGCATTGACAGCATCTACCGGGGTTACCTTGTATGTTAAAAACATTTGCTTTCTTTTTCTTCAAACCTCCTACAATATTTGAGGTGACGTGCCAAATAGCTTTAGGCAAATTATCGGATTTCAAAATTAGATCATTATAATATGTTTTTCTACCGTTAGTTAATAACTGATTTAATTTCATTTTTTCTGTGTTATATAGGTCGTTAAAGTCCTTATTAAATTTACATAAAACTGATAAAGTACTAAGATTCTTTTTGCAATTTGTTATTTCAGGAGAGGATACCTTCAAAGTAACATTGCTATTATTTGAAATTTTCCTAACTTTAAAAAATATAGAGAGGTCGTGGCAATACAATGTTGTATATTTCCTACAACAGCTTCCCAAAATGGCAGTTTGTTATTGTTTACGTTCGTATCTACATAAATTAGTTTACTCCTCCGTTTAATCTATATGATTTACTTGTTTTATTTATTTATTTCACGTATTTTATTAGTTTTGAATTACCCCTGCAGTTTTAAAAACATTTAATGAACTATGATATTCTTGTGTAAAAAGTAAGATCGGTGGCCAGTGGCCATAACATACTTTCTTATATATTATATTGTTAGGTTTAAGTGAAATAACTCAAATTATCGTGAAAGAAGACACCAATGGGTATCATGTTGTAGTGCCAGTCACTCTCGCGAGATAAATTTTGATGCTAACGATGGTCGCAGTTTCTTGGGATTTCCGAATGAATCTAATATATATGACACGACAAGAATTAAGAAAGTACATGAATAAGAAGAACTATTATCGTTGTGCAGAGATTCCTGAATCACACAAAAATCAATTTATTTGTTAGATACACATTTTAAGCTAGATTGCTATTTATCGCAGTAACTATCCTAATTCATTTTATGTTCACTTTTTAAAATAATGTGATTTTGGTTTGAACTGCATTATACTGGTATAATTTTTAATCGCATTTATTCATATTATAGACAATTCGATATTATATAGTCTACGTCTGAACTCTATCCACTTGTGCACCCCCAGACATTATTGTTGACAAACCAGTGCAGGATCGGATGTTAGAAATGAAGTAGTCGAATAGAAAGGAACAATCTTTGTATCGCACAGAACGATATAGTCATAACTCTTGAACCCTAATTAAAAGTTATTGTGTATTCGTGTCAGAAATTTGAAAGTCCCTTCCACCGATGCTGTTGCATTTTATTAATTTATTTTGAGAAAGAACCACAACATATTTATTCCTGGAAAAATCTTTTACACTATAAAAATATAAACAAAGATTTATTTCACAAAAAAGAAAGAATATGAACATAATTATCGTAAAACACTTGCAAATATATGTATCACTTAATCAAACATTATTTTACTGGAATCGTGTTTTTTATTACTATAAACTGTTCATAAATATTTGCAACAAAATCAGAATAAAAAACGCATAAATTTGTGTATTTTTTTAATCTATTTTTCTACTTCCTTTAAAATATAAATTATTCTACACGTTTGAAAATTCCCGGCATCAGCTTTACAAAATGGCAGCTGGGTTTGAAGGTCCTTCAAAACGGACCACTCAAGAACAATGGATTTTTGCGAACATGTCCTTACTGTAACATACCGTGGTTTTTTCTTCAATTTGTACCGATTTGTGAATTGTTTCGTACATTTCCTATCATTAAGACACCTTTCTTTAATACCAAAAAGCAATTGTTCATTTAGTTCAATATTATATTATTTATTCTGAATCCCTTATTGTATGACTTTATAATGTTATATAAACGAGACTTAGGACTAGCTGACGAGAATTGATGGCTGTCAGAAGGCATGTTTTGTACTCATTGTTTCGATTTGAAATGACTAAGCAATAATTTTAGTCAATTTTATGATTCTCATAATAAAAACAAAAGTCACTATACAAAAGTCTTATTGTTAGTGCACTCTTTAACTATTTATTTTCTAATATTTTAACTAATATATTATTATGATTGTCAAACTAGATTTTGCTAGGCTAAATATTAAAAAAAAATATATTAATAAAACTTTATACTTAAAGTTGCCGTCTTTTTCTTACAGATACCTACTCTTTTATGTTTAATGATATTTTAAAAATATAATCCTTCTTCGCTAGATGGCTTTAAACGTACGAATATACCTGATATATCTAGAATTCACCACTGCAAATCGTGCGCACTAGTAATCTCCCATCTTTCTAACCAATGAGTAGTATTTTTCTATCAGGTACTGCTGTGGTTAGACAACCCAATTTGCTGGTGTATTTTGTGTTGCATATTTGTTGGTTACCTATTGGTTGGTTTCTTTACTAAAACAGCATATTTATTTGGCGCCCAACGTGGGGCCCGACTTAATAACGGTTCCGC
Source organism: Protaetia brevitarsis (assembly GCA_004143645.1). Taxonomy (NCBI): domain Eukaryota; kingdom Metazoa; phylum Arthropoda; class Insecta; order Coleoptera; family Scarabaeidae; genus Protaetia; species Protaetia brevitarsis. Next base: position 555,281 of record RXPK01000306.1, read on the forward strand.
CAACTCTGGTCTTTAGGAAGGTATTAGGAACGTAGACTTCCTGTTCTTTGGTGGGCTTGTACGGATTCATTCTTGCAGCGATGTATATAAAATATTTTGATTCAAACAAAAACTTGTATTAGCTTTTTCAATATATTTAAAATATGGATTCTTAATTTTACTGATTACAATTATAAAAACAACGGGCCTCACGTTGGAAAAAGCCAAATAAATATGCTATTTTAGCAAAAAAACCAACCAATAAATAACCAGCAAATATGCAACACAAAATACTCCAGCAAATTGGGTTGTCTAACCACAGCATCTCTTCGCACACAATAAATATGCTGTTTTAGCAAAGAAACCAACCAATAAATAACCAGCAAATATGCAACACAAAATACACCAGCAAATTGGGTTGTCTAACCACAGCAGTACGTTGCAGGGCTGTACGACTGGTATCTCTTTTATCACTAACTTGTATATTATTATGCCTTCACTTTGTTAAATATTGAATTTATAGTTTAATTTTTAATAATTCGATGTATCAAAGGAGCTTTTATTAATAAAACAGTGCAATTATTAATAACATGTATAATTTATTAACAAGTTTATATCAAAAACATATAAAGAGTATGAGAACTCTTATGTATCCAAAGTGAGTATACTTATTTAGAATGTTTAAATCAAATATTAATTACTATGCAGTTATTTTGAATCCTAAATTCTCAAAATAACTTTTAAATATCCCGCTATCATAAGAGAAAGAACCACCAGAACACGTCTACCAACTTATATACAATTAAAATTTCAATTTCATTTCTGCATATATGAAAAAGCAACCTCAAAATGTTCGAAATGTTAAATACTCATTTACACAAAAATTTAAACAGTGCTTTGACCTAATACCTCGAATATCAGCTTGCACACACCCCAGAGTACTTAAAAATCGAGTTTCCTCGCAGTGACAAATCAGGGATGTTGTAGAAAGTAGTTCCACATCAGGAGAACAACGCCGATGTCAGAAAAATCCAGGGAAAAATGCCAGAATATGCCACCAGGAGAGGGCTCATGGTGTATTATAAGAATCACCATACTAGCAAGAGCAACGAACGGGAATAAAACGAAGGAACAAGAGTTTCTGCCTGTCAGACATCATCAGCGCTCCTCCGACTATATAAACCCACTTTTTAGACTAAGTGAAAAGAGTTCAGCTTGCGCTAAATCCTCACACGCAAGCGACCGTAGCATAAAGCCGGTAATGCAGTCATTGACCTAGCTCGGATAGTTCATGGAGCATCAGTGATCCTAAATCACTCCAATAAACAACAACAAGACTGTGTATGATCATTATTCCAAGAATGGCTTACCATAACGTATTTAACCATCAAATATAAATGCTTAAATGCCAGAAAAAATCCTATTTACAGAATTAAAAAAAAATACAAAAGAAAAAGGATTTAAACATACTCACCACCACGTTATTGAGTATAAAACTTATCGTAGCGGCCGGTCTCGAAGGTGCAGTGGAACAGTTAGCCTTCAATATATCACCGGGATCGTAGAAACTCTGTTCCGTCGACAAAACTGGCGAAGTATCCGGCTTAACTGTAAAATAAGGTCCAGTACACGCGAGACGACAACTCCAACAACATGTTCTCAAGTTATTTCGCCGCAACTTACCGACGACAATCATGTGATTATTGGCCGCTATGGTCAAGAAGGGGCCTTCGGTGGTCACTTCGCAACTGAAATTACCGGACAGGTGGAACTCTACGTTTCTCAAGACCACTTTGTGCTCGTTGGACTCGTGCAACTGGAATGAACGGAGAATCGATAGTGCATACGGTGTATTCGGCGCACGAATACTCACGTCTACGGAGATGGGAATGTTGCCCTTGAAGGGGAGAATCTTCGTGCTCGGATGTTCGCTGGGTGTGTACCTGTAGAACTCTCTGTTGCCTCTGTACCACTTGACCGTGTACAATTGGGCATCTTCTAAGTCGTACGAACAGCTTAATGTCGAATTGCCACCTCGTTGGACTACTTGAGGATCTATGTTGAGGATTACATCTTTTAATGATGCTGATTCTGTGGGTAGAAAGAAAAAAAAGGGTGTATTTGGTTTTATAGTAACAAAAAAGTTAAGCAAGAAAGTAATGACACAAGCAGTATTAAGTAGCTCATAACATCTGTAATTATTCATTCAAGTGAGGTGGGTGAAGAGCATTTTCACGTTTTCTGGATAAAATATCCATATATACAGATTGTTAATTACATGTAGGGTCGATAGACTGAGCGCGATATCAAATCAACACTTCCTCAGTAATATGAGAGCCGCATATTTCAGTTGAATCAATGTTTGTTTAATTGGTTATTATTCTTTGTTTCCTTTCGCTATTAAATCGTTTCTATTCAGAATGAGTAAATATTTCAACTATTTTTAGTTGCATTACTGTTTATTGTTGTTCTCCCTTGAAGAAAAAAAAATCCTAATGAAACACTATCATCGTCGTCAGTGTCTCAGACAAATTAATCATTCTTTCCAAGCAAAATTAAAAAAAAACTATTAGTTATGAAACTGTACGCCGCATAATTAAAAATTTCGAAATGCATGATTGTTTGTACCCACATCAACATGCTAAGACAGTAATACTGCAAAATGAGGAAAGGAATATTTAGTTCCAGTGCTCCAGACGAACAGCACTTCCGCTCTCTTACAATGCAAGCTCTTGACTGTCCGCTAATCAGGGACATTGCGTTGTCCTCGTCAAACTTCTTTATTTGTCCATTATTTTCTTGACGCAGTAGATTGAAAGTAACAACTGATACAACTTGGAAGGCCAAGTGTGGTTTCAGGAAGGGTAATACAAAGTAATATATTCATAGAAACATGGCAGAGAAAAATACAAGTAATGAACAAATATATGTGGCTTTTATAAACATAGATAGGCTTTTGACTGTATAACAAGGATCTGATATGGAAAAGCTTGATAAAGAGCAATAAATAGCAAATTAAAAAAACGCAATTGCTAGTATAATATCATAAAACCAGAAATTTCAGAGTGGGTGCAATGCAGTCGGAAGAATTTTTAACTAAGGAAGGATTGCGACAAGGGGAGTACTTAGTCCCTACATTCTTTAGTATAGTCCTTGATGAAATCTTGAAAGAGATTAAAAGAAAACAAAGAAATTACAAATAGGTATAAAGACAAGAGGATAGTGGAAATCGCGAAAAGTGCTTTGCCGACGATTTGGTGGTGTACGCGGGGAAATATACAGGATCTGCAAGTAAATTTAAATATTTGGAAACAGCTTTGAAAAGAGAAATATGAGGATAAATGCAGAGAAGACTAAAGTTATGCAATAGGGAAATACGATAGACAATAAACAATTCATATAGATGGAAATATATAGAACAAGTAGAAATATTTAAATATCTGGAATAAATATACATCAAGAAGGTAAAGAGGAAGCAGAAATTAACAACAGAATTGAAGTGGGATAAAATTATATTACGCAATGAACATGCTTTTATAAGGAAGAAGGAGATTTCAAAGAACACAAAAAACGGTGTCTACACATATATAAAACCTATATTGACGTACGGCTGTGAGAAGTGTGGATCTGAATTAATCCAAACTAAGAGTAAAATACAAGCGTTGGAGATGAGGTATTTAAGAGCGGTTAAAGGGGTCACCTGAAGTGATAGAATAAGGAATGAGAAGATAAGAGAAGAATTAGGAATAGAGTCGATTTTAGAAAGCATAGAGAGACAGAAATTGAAATGGTTTGGACAAATGATACGTATGGAAGAGGAAAACTGACGAAAAGAGTATGGCTGGCAAGATCAAGATACAAACGAACGAGAGAGGCCGCGAAAAAACATGGGATAGTACAGTAGAAGAAAGTTTGAGAAAAAGAGGAATATCCTGGAATGAAGCAAGAAAAATGGCAAAAAACAAGAAAGAATGGTCAGCGTTTATTTACAATAAGAAATGAAAGTGTTTGTGTATAGAATTTACCTTTACACCCATAGGGTAATTAAGGTTACTGATTATATATAATATATATTTTCTTGACGCAGTTTAGGTCACCGCACACATTCAGGCACTGTATAATAGAACTAAAAATACTAAAAAAAATAGAATGAAATCAAATATCTTTTATTAAGGAAGTAAATAATAAATAAAATTTAAAAAAATGCATTCTAGGCGTTCCATTACATCCGGAAAATGACTCTCCGCGAAAGAAATATCACTAAATAAGCTAAATGACGCGATAGTTTATCCAAAATATCGTCACCCTAATTCTAAAACCTCGCAACTCCAATTGGTACCTATTTTGGCAAATTATATAATTATAAAAACTAGTTTTTATAATTTCAATTGACTAGTTTTAATAAATGCCTCTAGATGCCCGCAAATTACATGACATTAGAAATACACGTGGTTTTATGAGCGCAGATTTTAATTTTCTGTCGTTTCATAAGATCTATTAAAATAAATACCAAATTGGAGTTACGAGGTTTTAGAATTAAGGTGACGATATGCTTCAGTGGAAAACTGCTGATTTGGTTATCACCTGCTGATGTTTTATTGGCCATCTCAGTCACTATCATCTTATTTATGTCAAAAGCATGGACAGGTTGAAAGAAAAAAGAGGAATATGGACTACAGCCAACAACAGCTATTTAATTCTCTTACGAAATCATTTCTGTTTGTAATAAATGAAGAAATTTAGTGTAAGAAAGTATATGAAATTATTATATCTGTTTGGAAGGTTTTCTAATGTTTCAAATAGCATTTAAATAACCTTATTATACATGATAAAAGCCCGAATGAAGAGCTAGAGACATGGGCGTTGACCTCTGCCCAGCGGGCGCCACAGTGTTCAAAATAGATAAAAACGTGATCGTAATTCCATATTTTGAAATTTTTTGATAATGCTGAAAATCATATATATTTGTTTGCTACATCATCATACAAGTTTTCGCCAAGAATTGCTATTTTATCTTTGCCGGTACCACAGATATTAATTATTAAAAACTGCAAAATTAACAATAATTTTATAATGTATATTTTACTACCCGGAACTGTACTTATGTTTGCTATTACCTGGCCCAAATATCTTGGTCCGATTTAATAGTAATTATTATAGGTGAAAGTACTTACTTTAGTGACTTAAATAGCATTCTTACTTTATAGGAAGCTGTTTTTATTTTCTAAGTAATACCGGTTGCCTAGAAGTCTATCACATTTACGTAGATATAAATTTGCAGTGAGGGTTTACGTTTATTGCTAGTACTTGCTAGTTCGTGAATTTTGCGTGAAATGAAAGGTTATAATATAGGTAATTCAAAAATATATTGTTTTACCTACGGAAAAGTGCGGAACATGACCTAATTTATATAAATGTGTGCCTTTGGATACTGTGGATTGAACTATCTCTCAATGTTGCTATATAAAATTGCGGTTCGCGATGAACCAACGAAGATGAAACAATAATATACTAATGTATGACAAGACTAGCTATACTTAGAAGAAAGAGCAGCGCGCATGCGCTACAACCTAATGTGTATGGTTTGATCGTCTTTGACGCTATTAATATTTATAATATAATTATATTGTCCATCATGTTATTGGCCTCCACATGGTGATTTTGGGAATAAAATCAGACCACATGATTTTGACATATCTTTTTAACAGAAATTTCGAATTAATCTGGTTAACAGAAGGATCAAAAACCGAAAGTGGGACTGGAGCCGAAATGTACAGCGGGGTGAGAAATACAATGATCACCCTTCTGCTGGGAAAATATGCCACGGTTTTTCAAGCAGAGGCATACGTAATAGTACGTTGTGCGTTGATCAATCAGAGGGCTTATAAAAACAAGCGGTTCTATATTGCAACAGGCAGCCAGGTGATACTGAAGGCACTAATGAACTCCAAGATACAGTCAAAACTGGTTTAGGAATGTATTTGTGAACTGAATAGCCTTACAGACCACATTAAATTCACTTTTCTGTGGGTGCCCGGGCATTCAGCAGTCGAAGGAGACGAAAAAACTGATGAGTTAGCAAGAAAAGGATCATCTGCTTCATATATACGTCTGGAATCTGTTCTAGGAGTGTCTAAAAACACAGCACGAGAACAAGTAAGAAGTTGGGTCAAACAGGAACAAAAAGAACACTGGAATAATACAGAGAGGCAAACTTCTGGTAAGATATTTATCAAGGCACCATCAAAACATAAGGCCGAAGAACTACTACAACTCAGTAGAAATCATTTTCACATCGTAACAACTCTCTTAACAGGACAGTGTACACTGAAAGGACACTTATAGAAAATGGGGTTCTACACTGGAGATACCAACCGCAGACTACTGTGTAATGAAAGGAAAGAGACAAGCCAAAAAATGAACCCAGATGATTACTTCGGACAACCAGAAAGAGACCTGTACAGATTAGTGCAGGATAGTAGGATTCTGGAATAGCTGATATAATTTAATGGGTAGGAGAAATGGGAGACTAAATACAAAAAGCCAAGAGGTGTTTCCAGAGGCTACATGCCAGACGGTCCGACAACAAAAAAAAAGTATCAGGACGAAGGCGAAATTAAGAGGGAAGAAGCTACTGAAGATTCCGGTAATTAGTCTAATATTTGTTTTTAACTTATTTGTGATAAAACAACGTTCTGAAAATTTGATAAAATGTATCAACCACCTCCTACTCCTTACAACAATACCTCCACCTCTTTATAACTAAATATTAATAGTCATTTATTAATAAGTAAATATTTATGTGTCATATATCACAAGAAGTAAAAATCGTTGAGATCGCGACGTTTGTAAGTACCTATTTCATCTCCTAAGGGGTTGAAATCGAATGAGAGGACACCGTCTCATTGTTTATATATATTTGTAGTGCATAAAATAATTCAACATAATTGAATTTTTCAGCTAAATTACTTTTACAGTTTGAGCGTGATTAATTTCGATCACGAATTCGCTCATTTTGAACACTGTGGGGCGGTTCCTTTGGTAAGGAATGTCCTTTTCCTTCCACTAACGCCAACTAATGAAGAGTTCGCAGCGATTCAGCCACTCAACTTCACTTGCATACTGTTTCTACGTGTACTTTAGGTACACTTTGCAAAATGGACGACTACCAAACAAAATTAATTTTCTATTTATGCTCAAAATAAAATTACTCCTGAATGTGAGGGTTGTCGAAGAAAAAGTGTTGACGTAAATAAATTTAACAATGAAACTTTCCACATCATCAACATAATGGGTGAAAATACCGAAACCCACTCACTTTTTTTCACAATTCACGTCGCGCGGTTATTTCACATTTCCAGAGAATTAATTCCTCGTAGCAATCTTTCATCGCTTTATTCCCACAGACGAACAATTTTCCACAATCAATTACCTACAGTATACATTCAACATCACGCTCTCAAATAAGTGTAGCCTATGATTATTTCACCACGACCAACTGGAACGTGACAATCTAAACCGACTGTTACATTTTTCATTTGTCCTCTCCTCCCAGGGTCTCCTTCATGACCAGATCAATACTGTGGGGCCGGAAAATCGTAGCCATCTTAAAATATCTTGTCCGCTAACTATTTGTTAGTCTTACACTCGCACTTTTAAACCCTAAAGTAATAACAAGCCGTCATTTTATACTGGAGAGCGTTTGAGGAATTTGTGGAGTGGGTTTGGAAAATCCATGGAGGCGATGTACTTTCCCCCAGACGAATAAGAAGGATGGAAATATATATCACGAGTAAAGTGAGAAGGAGTAACATTATTCTCTTTTCGTGCCTTATTTGTTTAGAACAGAGGTTTTTTTCCCACGTTGTCTGTCCTTCTCCCACCATCCAGTGTTCCGACGGAAATTTAAGGAAAATACGTTTCGTTCTGTCGCCTGCGGCCGCGTTTGCCGCACAACACACTTGATGCAGCCGTAAAAGGAAATTTCGTACAGCAAAAATGGTGGGTGAAATTCGGGAAAATAAGTAATTTTAACGCTTTCACGGAAGAGCGGACAACCTTAGGAGTTTTCCCATTGCGGCATCAAATGCAGGGGTGAGCGAGGGAAGTGCCACGTTTTTAATCCCTTCTGGCTTATTGTAGCTACTTGTTTTACTTTTAAAGAAATAAGGAATAAGAACTTAGGAAAGGAATGTTTTTGGGTGAAGGGACGAGGGAAAAATCTTTAAACCTGGTTAAGTATTTTTGTATTGATAAATTCATCAATCGATCGAAAATAAACACATTTTATTTGCTATTTCATGTGCCAAAAAAAAAAAAATTAAAAAAAAATTTAACCGTTGAGACATTTTCCTCCCAAGAATCGTGCTTCGTGCGTTGTTTCTGCAAAACGACGCTAGCTCTTCGTTGCCTTTCACTAAACAGAGTTAAACTTCAGAGTTTATTACGAAGTAGTCAAGTTCCAGCATTAATGCTATGAGGTCGGACAAGTGTATTCAGTTATAACGTCCCTTTCATACAATTCCGATCAAATGTCAACTGTCACGTTGTTACGTCGCTTCTTTGAAAATGTATTGTTCATACGTTTATATAATTATTTTCAAAAATTTTCACTCTTTTGCACTCCCCCCTGGCGTGCACCTTCATTGACTGGAAAGTCTTCTGATTGCATATTGTCAGTTCTTATTTAGTTTTTGTTGTTTTTGTACATACTCATGATAGCTCTTATAAGTTTTAAATCTACTTTCCTATTCTTCAAACTCTTCTCTACTTCCTGTCCTCCCTTAATTTTTCCGTCACCTGTTTAATAGTGAATATGTGATCGTGAATGCTTTTTCCCTTCCTAAACCCACTTTGGTATTGCTCCAGTTGTGGTTCTAGTATTGTTGTGAGTCTCTTCTCAAGGATTCCCTCGTATATTTTAGATGGAATACTAAGCAGAGTGATACCACTATAATTATTGCAATCTCGTTTGTCTCCTTTTTTAAAAATAGGCACTATAATACCTTTTTTCCAGTCTTCCGGCACCTCATCGCTATTCCAAGCCTTGTTGCATACCTGCGCTAGTAAACAGAATCCTTTTGGGCCCATTTTCTTCAGCATTTCTGCACTTATTTTGTCATGACCAGCGGAAAGCAGCTTTTTTAAGTTTGTATGCAATTGATTTGATTTCCTCTGCATTCGTAATGTCCTGCTCGGTGTACCGTATATTAAATTCTGGTTCATTAGTACTTTTGGTGAGTTTATTTTCTAACAGACTTTGAAAATAATTTTTCCAGCGATTGATTATGTCACTGTCACGCGTTAGTATCTGCCCATTTTCGTCTTTGATTTGTTTGATGGTTTCTGTTTTATCTTCAGTTCTTAGATTTTTCAGCGTTTTGTAAAATAGCTTCTGGTTTACATGGTAGTCAACTTCCATTTTCTTCTCAAAATCATCCCAGGATTTTCTTTTCGCTTCTAGAACTAGTTGCTTTACTTTCCCTCTTTGGGTTTTGTAATCTTGATATGTATGGTCATTTTGATTTTTTAAGTATTTTTGCCACATTAGCTTTTTCGCTTTGACCTCTTCCTTTATGTTTTTATTCCACCAGGCTGTCTGTTTTATATTTCTATTTACTAATTTTATCCCACAAGTTGTTTTCGCTGCTATTATTATGATGTTCCGAAAGTTTCCCCAAGTTTCTTCAACATTCATACTCTCCGTGTCCTTTAGCAAATCTATGCTTTTTTCCACCATATTGCTGTATTGTACGGCTATTTCTGTTTCATTTAGTTTGTACCCTTTTATTGTTTCTGTCACGTTTTTATTTGGAACTCTAATACGTTCGTTACTTTTTCGTAAGTGGATCGTTGTTTTAGCTAGTACGAGGTAGTGGTCGGTATATAAATTCGGCTCCCCTTCTGACTTTTACATCTTTTATCCCATGTCTATATCGTTTACTGGTTATTACGTAATCTATTATCAATCTCTCTTGTCTGCTTGTCACCTCTCTCGTGTATTTGTGAAAATCCTTATGTTGAAAGAATGTGTTCATGACTAGTAAGTTATTTTGTATGCAAAAATCTATGATACGACGACCGTTGTCATTCCTTGCTGTTTCTCCATGCTGCCCTATAACATGTCCCGTCTTCTCATCCATTATTCCAACTCTGCCATTCAAGTCCCCCAGTATAATGATTCTTTCCTTATAATTATCAATTATTTCCGATACCTCTTCCCAAAACTTATCCTTAACTTCTGTTTTTTCATCCTCGTTTGGGCCGTATAGTACTAGCAAATTAAGTTTAGGCTGTAATTGTAGCTCTATTTTTAATTGTTACATATATACAATTATAATAAGCACATAGGGAAAAAAAATCTTAGAATTAGCTTGAAAGACATTTTTCACTACGTCTTTGGTGTATTGTACTATATAAGATGTCTAATATAACTTTGTATATTCCCCTATAAACGTCAATTTACCCTCATCACACTTATGACTCACACGAACGCACTTGATAAACACAACCGCCCCTACATCAATCAATCGTTATCACAACGATCCCCAATTATCTCCACAGCATTAAAACACTTCGACAACTCGCACTTAATACACATTAATGTCCTAGTATCAGTTTGTCAGAAACTGGACGTAGCGAATAATCTTTACAGCCGGCAATAAAATTAACGAAAACGTTTCGTTCAAGTCACGACCGCTCGAGCCCGTCTACGTGGTTTGAAGGGGATGGCAGTTTACGAGGAAGCCGCTGCCCTCATGCTGGCAGCGATAGCATTTTACGAGTATGTCGGAACATTACAAAAGCAGACACCGCCTCGGGAGAGCAGTGGGAATTGAGGTGCTGAAGTGTTAGTTGTAAAGCGCGGTTAAGTTGATTCAGTATGTCAGTAGGTATATTGGAGCATAAACTGAGCGAAATTTATACAGAATAAGAATAAAAATAGGTGGATAATTATTATTCTTATTTAGAATATTTAATTCAATAATAAATTGTAAGTTTTATTTCAGGCCCTTAAGGCACCTAGCTCAATATTTTTAGATTAGATTATTGTGATTCCTTTTTTTTCTGGATGACGCTCTTTTAAGTTGCCCTCTAAACACATCCTAAATCAGTGATGGATTGCTACGAAGCAAACTGCTATTTTGTAGCAGCTCACAACCATTAGCAGTTTGTAGCAGCTATTTTATTGTTTATTTTGTGGTACTATCTATATATCATAGATGTTTTTTACCGTAAAAAAATGTGAAAATGAACTAACAAACATACTAAAGAACGTATTTCTAAACATACTTATATTTTAGTGGTGTGTTAAATAAATGACAAGCGTACGCGGTTAAAAAAAAACTAGAAATAACGAATATACGAACATCGCATCCGATTAAGTAAATAAGAGAATTCTCTAACAACTACTAGTCTAGAAATATTGTTTTTGTCAAGCCCAGGTGGAGACAATTTTATTTCAATTAATAATAGTTATTTTGTCTGACAACTCCACACAATGTAAGATTCGCTGATTAGTTTTGCAAAAACATATAATACATGGCATTACAGAAACTCGATCATTATAAAACGTAGCTCCTCAGAATCTATTACTAGTTATTATTGTTACTTATTACAATCATCGTTTTATAATTGATAGAAAATGCCAATTTATTCCGTTCAAGAAACTATATTTTTTCGTTTATTAATTAATTATTTATATTAGTAGATCATTAATAGTTACGTATACATGGTGTATCAGATATAGAGATAAATATAATAATATGTAGCAGCTGTAATCATATACAATCAAAAAGTCTTAATGCACAGGGGGTCTATCTGTAAGCATTAACGAGAAATTTTTTTTTTTTATAAATGCCGTGGGCTAGAGCCGCACCTGTGCCCAACCTAAATGCTGTCCCGAGTATACCACAGCACCAGGAATATTTATTTTATAAAAAGAAGAAATTTAAAATGCCTCAGTTTTACTATTTTTACAAGGGCACACTGGCCGATTGGCTTTTATTTATTCAGAATGACGTTAAATGAACTTACGGCATATCATTAAGAATAATACTAAATGAGTGCAATGTATTTATACATAATACCACGTTTAGCGGGTGCTTAACATGATGTTTCCTTGCATCAGGCCCTGACTAAAGAAAATTTAGCTCTAAATTTTACTTTTTTTTTATTCTTTAATGATGAAATCCGGTTTCGGTGGGTTTGTGCTTTATATGTCGTGTAGTTAACACCCAAGCAAAATTTACTTTTTTATTTGATATACCCTGTATATTGTAATGTTACTCTCTCTCAGGGTATATTTAATTTTGTGAATTCGGTTGTCTAAAACATGCGTTTGATTCCACAAAATATCGATAACCAAAATTTTGGAATAATAATAAAAAAAAAAATTAGTTATTGTTGAATATTTATAGTTTATATATAATTTATACTATTTCATTTACAAAATCTTGACAAAACCCTATCTCAATCCCTACTAGCTCGAATTTTATCTATGGTGCGTGTATGTAAATAGATAAATTTTGCGATCAAATAAAAAAATAAATATTAAAGTCCGACCTTGAATCAAATATTCTTTAACAGCTCCTCTTCAACCTTTGCACCTTAACTTTAAACCAATCTTATCTCTCAATAGTATCTCTCGAAACAATTCCTCTATATCTTCCTCTTCAACAGCTCCTCCTCAATTTTTGCACCTTAGCTTGAAATCAACCTTTGAATAATATTTCTTCGAATAGTATTTCTTGAGATGATAATTATATCAACTTTCTTTATATTATATGTTCTTAATTTCTAGAACTTTTATTTTATCTTTTCCAAATCAATCAATCATTTTTTCGTAAGTAATCGATAATAAAATCACTTTTTTTTTATATCACCATGTGCACCAGAACACATATATATCATGAATTGCACACAACCTCCCAAACATCATATTTTATTTTGACAATTTTAAATGATTTTGAAATTTTGAAATATCAACATTTATAAAGTGTTATATGTTGGGTTCGTATTAAATTTAACATTAATTTCATTTATAAAATAATATAAATTATATATTTTAATTTTATGCTAATACTAAAATCCTATAATAAGTAAATACATAATGAATCCCAATTCTAATATTACATTACATTACAATATATATAAAGCTATTCATATACGTATGTTTATGTAAATGTATGTATCTCCAATCGTTACTGAATCAAATAGAGTCGTCCGCAATATAAATACATATAAATATTGAATGAATGGCGATAACAAAGCGGTGTGCAAAGTTGTAGGAACAGTTTACCTGTTTAGGGTATACTGCTATTTAAGGAAAACCTTTAACGAAAAGTAGGAGAAGCAGATTGTACTTGCTAACGTAAAGAAGCAGTTTTATAAATCATTACCCTAACACATTGGAGATGGCTAATAATCTATCCCTAATCTGGAACACTGGGCACTCATTTATTCTTTGAAATGAGGAAGGGTGCTGCGGAACAATTTCAGGGACCAGAACCTGCATAATTGGCATAACACCTACGGTAGCATATCAAATTTTGGGCAAACCAGAAAATGTTCCAGTATTGAAACAATTGTCCTGGTTTGGTGCATGCGAAAGAGTGTATCGCACCTAGTCATGCCAGAACCAAGGAACTGCTAGAACTTGACCGTAAAAATGTCAAGGTCATTATCTCTGTCTTTACAGGTCACTGTAAACTCAGGAAGCATCTATACAGAATTGGGTTCTCTGACCAGACTGAATGCCGACTGGGTTAAGAAAGCGAGCAAATAGAAGAATCAGGTATGTGACCTTCGGAAAGGCTGACCAGTCTCTGGAAGGCCTAAAAACAACCTCATTGAGCAAGATACTGGGCTACGTTAAGGGCCTGAACTTGTTGGATGAACTCTAAGATAATATCAGGACTGGGACTCTGTATACAATAGAATTCTATTATAGTTTTCTATAGTAATGTGCCTATAAAAAGTGCAATGAATTTAGGAATAGAAATATAATCTTTTGAATGGGCGAACCGTTTAGAATTTATTGGCGTGACGTCCTAGTAATTTTTATGAAAAAGACAACACATAGGTAGCATTAAGTGAGAATAAAGAAGTTGTTAGGTTAGAACTGCGAAAAATATTTGTGTATTTTATTCGCTAATCTTTATTTATTGATTTAAATGTTCCCAATACATTAATTATGGGTGTGAATGAAGAAGAAGCGTTAGAAGAAATGTGCATCTTTAATATAAAACGACGTATTCTACGCGAAAAAAGCGATCCGTTTATACATTCCAAGTATTTCATACCTCTTTTAAACCCAAACAAGTAGGCTGTGAAGTAAGCCATCAATCTGCCATCAATTAGTAAATGCTATTCTTTTCTAAATGAACTATCTTTTAAAGTGAGGTGTGTGGACGTATCGTCTTTAGGTGACAATATGGCGGCATATAGAAATCGACTATTGCCACACAGAGCACAAATGATGTAGAAATGAAGCGATAAATAGAATTCTAATGTACACAGAGTCCCAACCCAGCTCTGCAATAGACCCTAGTGGTCGCAGTGGAGGGGACGATTAAAGGAATCATGTGGATAATGCTGTCACTTACTAACTAACTAAGTAACTAGAGCTATGTTGTACATATTCCTATTTAGTCTACAATGCCCAGTCAGCAGACCTACAATAATTTGACCGTTTTCTTATCTTTATTCAGTAGATCCTCAGTACATTCAAGCTTCTGTCTAATAGAAACTTTTTTGTCTGTCTCTGTCCCGGTAATTTTACCACCACTCTCTGGACTGATTATATATCCATTCATACATGGTTATTAATTTGCGATTTGGTAATGCCAAAAGAAAGGCCAGATAAGCCCAAGGAATGACTTTAACAAATCTCGCCTGGCCAACTTTTGGCCAGTTCTATTTTCCCGCACGACTGAGTGACTAGGAACACAAGCCAATGTTAAGTCCCTTTAAGTACCCACTTCATTTAGAGCGTTTACGCAGTCCCAAATCAGCTTAGAGGCTGCACTTACGGAACTATCGCTTTAAGTGTGGATTGATTGTCAGTGAAGGTAGCGATGCCTTTACCTAGCTAGCTCCAGCTTTCTATTTCTCTAGCACAATGGTGAATTGCAACAATCTTAGCTTGGAACACCGTTGTGTCTTTGCTGAAGCTTATTGGAAGAAAGAGCCTTTTTAGGCTTCTTTGCACTTCTCCGTTTTAGAGCCATCTGTATACTAATTTGAATCCGCTCTTACTGGAGTGCTTGTCTTCCAGTCCTTCTTATCTGGTATTATAAGCCGATATTTTCCCTATCCAGATTGAATTTTTGGACCATGGCGTCACATGGCATCCCCAAAAGGAGTGCTTCCTTAAGTTCATCTAATAGTCTTTGATAATCAGCACCGTGCTATTTACTTATCGGTGCTTGACTAATGCACAAGTCTATGTGCTGAACACCCAGAAATTCCTGGTATGTAAATATTTAGGCGGTGGCAGTTATTATCAGTGCTAATTAAGTGCTTATTAGTTACGAGTACTTTCCTAAAATTCGTTCAAAATCAGTTATAATTATTATAAAAACCTAGTCTTCGAACATCACATATAATGGGTCTTAATGGAGAAAAAATAACGTATCGAATACTATAAAAGAATCAAGCAACCCGATCCACCAATCAATAAACCCTCTTCCTTGGCACAATTTCGTTTCATCGCTTCCCTTCATCCTTCCCCCTACGAATCTCTCCCGAGAAGAAAATACTCCTATAATTAATACGTATCTGACATTTCCAGAAGGGACCGTAGAAGCCAGCGGGGAGCCATCAACCCTTCGGTTCGAAGTAATGAAAACGAATTCGATCATAATTTGTCGCCTAGTTGCGCAGCCGTAGACAACAATGAGAATTTTCGGGCCGCAGAGAAAGTTATGATCGATGCGCGCCGCTAGTAAACACAATCGTTTTCGAAGCGCGGCTCGCTCATTTCCAGTAGCAAAAAAAAAAATCTGGGAGTTTTTTTTTTTTATTTCGTTTTCGGTCACATTAGCGAGTTGTCCGATATTCGAGGGCTGTCAGAACCTAAATTCGAACGATAATTGGGTTTTTTCGCTAGTGAGTTGAAATTCATGACGGCTAGGTATTGGAAATACAGTTGCCCCGTCAATTTGTTATCTTTTTTTTTGTTTTTTTTTTTTCGTTTTCTGTTGATTCGGATTGGTGAAATATACTGTCAGGGTAATTGTGATGTTTGCGTTTTTAGTCGAGTAATCAAGATTAAATTTTGAAGGGGAAAAATTGTTACAACACCATTTAATCAGAACATCCTTTAATTGTTAAGTCTTATGAAAACGAATTTTTATGGTGTATTTTGTAGGTGATGTGTATTAGAAGTGTTACATCCCTAAGGAACAATTTATTCAACTTGATTTTTTGACATAAGAATGACTATATGACTATCAAGCTATGGTAGGAATGTGAACCTTTATCTTTGATAATTTTTTGCGAAAAAAAATATATCTTAGTTTTTTATGCCTTTTTATGAGAGCTGACCAGTACACAAATGTTTAGTTATTGCACCATTTCATTTTGTCGATGCCTACACTGAGAGAAATATCCTTTTCATTTAAAAGGAATTGCATTAAACCAAAAGTTCTTGCGTTTTCTACATGGCCAACATGATTGGGTGTTTCCTTGGAAAAAGGAATATTTTCAATCGAAATGAAAATCAATATCTCCAAAAACCCATGCTCTAATGAGGGATTTGCCCTTAGAATGTTATAAATCCTAGTAGTATTGGGGGGAGTTGGTCGCAGTTGACCACCACTCTCTAGTGTGCCGTTAAAGGAATCGTCCTTTCAACGGCGATGACTCCTATCAGATGTTGTTCTAGTAAATATACCAGATTAGTATGTTACGATCGTAGTTCCTAGCCTATTTTGTGCGAAATATTATCTGTTACTGGAATGAAACAGGAGATGCGCCATCTATGCGACAATTTCTCTACGACACATAAGTATATCTGCTCATCTGCTGTACTATATGGGGAGAAAACTGCTATACGAAAATGAAATGCGATATTTATTTTTATTTCCATGTAAATATTTAATTAAATTAATAAATACTGCGCTAGCTTCAAATAAATCTACTAACCAAATTATTTGTTTGATTGAATACAGGAATATTTTTAATATTCCTAAATCAAATAATAATTTAGTAACTGTAACCAAATGCATGAAAAATGGATGAAAACCACAAGATCGTTTTTCCCGTGTATAACAGTTTTAAAACCTTCAAACTTCCTTGGCTTATAAGTAAATCAGCATTAACTGAAAAGATTCCAATTATCTCTGAAATTTCTTTAACCTCGCGCTAAAAATATTCACTTTCGTTCATTATTGTTTGTGTATCTGAGACTTATGCACGTGGAAACGTGAATAAAACTAAAATATTTCCGCGTAAAAAAGCATTCAGCTTGAATACAGGTGCTTGCATTTTCCGTTAAAAGGCAAAAGGTTTAAATCAATGGATACATGCGTGTTCACGCAAATAAACCAAAACGTCCGGCTTTTTTATTTAAAATACTGTTTATAATTCAATAATACTTAAACGAAACTAAAATATGTTGTTGAATATGTACATAATAATAACAAGATAATATGTAATGTGTATTGTCTTATTTAAACAGAAGTTAGAAAGACATTATAAAATATTAATTAAGACTAAGGTGCACTCCATTTAATTACGGTTACTTTTCGTCGAAAAGCATGTACTTAAGAAGAAAATAGTCTTCCGGCAAAACAGCACGCTACTTTCAATTAAAATAAACACTTTTCTGAGAAAATGTATTCTTTTCGTTGAACATGATAAAACCAAAAGTTATAAAACTTTTCATTTAATGCAATCTCTTTCCTCAGTGTAGACGTGTACAGGAGTGTACTGCTACGAAGTCACCATACACATTGTTTTTTTTTTCGTATTACATGTTAATAAAATTTCTTGCAAATATCATTGTTTCATTTTTGTGATGTACAATTATCACACTGCCAAAAAAAAACATGTTCGGTACAGATTCTTCCTTCTAGGTGTAACACTTTGAATGTCACTGACAATGAGTATAATTAAAATCTTCTTTTAAATAGAACTAATTATTTTTATATTATTTTCCAATAGTACTATTAAAACAAGAATTCTAAGATTACAATTGAATAAAAAACGTCCAATAAAATTCTCTCATGTTTACTTTACACGTAAACACCACAGAAACAGAATTGACGTTACCCGGAGATATTTTTAGAACACTCTGGAAGAAATAAGCACGAGCAATGTCAGCTAGCAAGGATGTATCAATTTCACGAACGGCTAATTCAATTGAGACGTCACATTTGTATCAATTTATGATACCAGTGTGTGGTACAATACCTTTCGTAAGTAGATATTTGTAGAGAAGGGAATATATAGATAAAGGTGGTTGTAACTTCATAGGGATAACTTTTTATTAGATGGCATAGAAGATAATTAGAATTACGTGTTTGCAAATTCATAGAGAATAATAGTCACAAAATTAGAAAAGTATTCATTGTAGAGTCTACAACCAACACTAAAAGTAGATTTTTCATATTTTGTAGTTCTATATGAGCCAGGATGCAAATTTGTGTTTAAACCGTGTAGGGTACTCATGGAATAATTCAAATTTTTCAAAAAGAAAAACGATTTGTATTTATAAATGAGCATAATTATAAAATATACAGTGTGGTAAACACTTATGGAATAAAATTATTTCTTATGTTATCAAAAGCTCGAAGACAGTCAATTTTTAATTTAAGTGTTAGTATATGCAACAAAGTCAGCAAACATTAATGATCTCAAACAAAAAATACAGTTAGAAATTAAGAATATTTCACCTTAAGTTTTAGAAAAAGTTAGAGAAAAGTTCTATTATAGATTAGGTTATTGCCAACAAGTAAATGGAGAACATTTCGAGGCATTTAATTTCGGAATCTCATAGTTTTAATCCCTGCAATTAACCTAATTAACCACTTAGATCATAAGTGTTATAGATTGTTGAAATCAGTTCACTAAGAAAACTTCAAAAATTAAAAAATATACAGGGTGTTCAATTTAAAAAAAAAATTATCTACTTTGTGCTGCACTTACATCAACCAGCCTGGTATATTTCAAATTTCATTCACAAAGCGTATCTTTAGAATTAAAAATTGAGCACAAAATTCTAGAATAACATGAAAAATAATTTTATTCCAGAAGTGGTTACCGCACTCTATTTTTGAAGGCAAAGTTAACATTTTCAATTTTTTAAACGCATCCTCTACACGATTCTCTAAAAACAATGCCCGACAACACTCTAACAGCACAGTTTTGCAGCACAAAAATGCGCTGCTAGTTATCACTACCCCATATTATGATACCGTCACGTAATTGCAAATAAAAATTGGCATAATATAAATTTAAAAGTACATGTTGACTGCAGTGTTTAGACATAAATCGCAGAGCATAACAAATTCCCCGCAGACGTTCACAAAGCAAGTTAATATGACCCCCAAAAATCAAAGTGGTATCAAACAAGACGCCCAATAGCCTAACATCGCCTGCACAAGCAATAGCAACTGGTGCTGCACTGGTCTTTTTCTTTTGATTGAAAAATTTTATAGAACGTTTTTGTTCCATTTAAACATAATTTAGTTTGATCAGACCAAATTTTAACCTTTTAATAAACATTATTGATTTGATGATATAATTCTTTTGAATCTTTTCTAGTAATAATAATAGAGGTATCATCCACATAAATACATAAATGTGTATTATTGTAGTTACTAAAATAAAGACAAATATCGTTAATGTTAATGGCAAATAAAAGTGACCCCAAAACAGATCCCTGAGGCACCCCCTGAATTACATTACTGATATCACTAGTTACTGAGCTACCTATTTTAATATACTAGACCTATTCAAAAGATATGATTTTAAAAAGTTAAAAGAAATTCCACGAATACCGTATCTATAAAGTTTATCGGACAGACTATAATTTATAGAATAATTTAACTGCAATTGAAGATAGTGTTTCTCAGTACGAATTACAAACATTTCCAAAGATAAAACAATTCTTACATTGTATTATTGCAAAAATACAGCCTTATTAAATACAGATTTATTCAGATTACTTCTAAAATTGATATATATTTTAAAAACAACAATTTTTATGCTCAGTATCTGATTCCAACTGAAGACTGGGTCGTTGATTGCAGCTTCATTTTTGACATTGGGAAAAAATCTTTTCTATAAACACACAGAATTCAATTACATACAAATTAATATACAGGACGTTCCCGAAGACTGGATCTTTGATTATAACTCTATTTTTGATTTTAGCAAAAAAGTCTTTTCTACAAAGGTTACATAGAATTCAATGCCGCATAACCTAAAAATATATTTAATTATACTGAGTGTTCCCGAAGACTGGGTCTTTGATTATAGTTCTATTTTGGATTTAGGCATTTTTTTAGGCAAAAAGTCTTTTCTACAAAAGTTTTATAGAATTCAATGCTGTGTAACCAGAAAATATTTTCGACTACACAGGGTATTCACGAAGATTGAGTCTTTGATTATAGCTTTATTTTTGCTTTTAGGAAAAAAATCTTTTCTACAAAAGTTGTGCAGAATTCAATGCTGCATAACCTAAACATATTTTCGACTGGGTGTTCCAAAAGTAAGAACAAAAGAAAACTACACTTAAAGCGTACTGCACATTCTAAAAGTGCCAACTTTTCTCGAATGGACCGACTTCAAGAAACCACCTTCCTCAAAGACCACATTCGTTTTAACAATCATTCACAAAAAGAATCGGAGGCCAGAATGGTCAAGATAGTTAATACAAACTCTGGAATATAATGCTCCACCATCTTCGCTGACGAAGATGCGCAGCATCTAGTTTATGTAAATAGGTGTAAATGTAAATGGCAAACAAAAGTGGCCCCAAAACAGACCGCTGAGGCACCCCCTGAATTAAATTACTGATATCACTAGTTACTGAGCTACCTATTTTAAGATACTAGACCTTTTCAAAAGATATGATTTTAAAAAGTTAAAAGAAATTCCACGAATACCGTATCTATAAAGTTTGTCGGATAGACTATAATTTACAGAACAATTTAACTGCAATTGAAGATAATGTTTCTCAGCACGAATTACAAACATTTCCAAGGATAAAACAATTCTTACATTGTATTATCGCAAAAATACAGCCTTATTAGATACAGATTTATTCAGATTACTTCTAAAATTGAAATGTAATTTAATTAAATATACATTTGTCGAAAACAAAAACCCCTAATCTCATTACGACCTCACCCCAAATCCCCTTTCCTTTCTTCGATCAAAAAAAAATTCCTCGAGTATATTTAAAAGGATGATTAACTCTTAATCCATCCACGAGGAAGAAAGGCAAGAAAAACTTCGCCGAAACTTCCCTGCTTCCCCTCGTTATTCTAACGCGTCGCCCCGGGGCTCGATCCGACCCCACGCCGCGTCCACCCCTCTCTCAACCCCACTCCGACAACTTTCACAGTCCGTCCAGTGTGGAGGAGTTTAAAAGTTCTGTTTGACTTATTTTACATCGAATTTCGTTCGGCAAATATAAGCGGAACCTTAAACATTCGGAACTCCGGCTCGACTACACGCAGACATACGAAGCGCCCTCCAGCGTGCACGTAACGCACTAATATAAACATCGGAACGCTCGGTATAGCGACGCACAAGGGCACGGCGTCTACCCTTATGAAATATAAATATAATATTTGAGGTGCAAACAATGGCAGGCCCTTCCGCGCGATCAGAGACGCTCTGTTATAGGCGTGGCGGATCGTGGGATGAAGGGTATTGCGTCTGGGGAAGCGAGTGTTTATTAAGAAAACATTAAGAAATTGAGAGGCAGCGTACAAAAAAAAAAAAAAAACGATAGGGATGCGATAGCATTGACACCGGATAGCGAGCTGTGACCCTTCGTGGTTTGGGAACACTCAAATGAAAACGTATTTCCGGTTTGGGATCGTTAAATTGGTATTTATTGAGGGTGAGGACAGGGAATTTACACTTTATAAACAACATGTGGAGAACAAAGATTTTTGAATAGCTGAAGTCTTTCACCCTCACAATAATATAATCTTACTATACACAAGTTCGATTTTCCAAAGGCCGAGTACGATTATGCACTGAGAAAAATAGAAATTGAAAAAATGTCTGACGAATAAAGACGTGCAAGTTTTAAATATAACTCACACTTAGCAAATCTGCCAATTAAAAATCAAGTGAAACATCGATTGAGCTAATATAGTCAGTATAAAGCGCAATATTTGGATCTAAGAGATAAAGAGTGGAGGACCCATTACAGAGCCCTGTGGTACTCCTCTATCTACACTGCTTACATTAGATGAGTATTCATTCATCACTACTTTTTGTTTACGATTTCATAAATTGCCTCTAATGAAGTAAGTATTTAATTTTTCAAGTAAGATAGTATGATCCACATTACCGAAAAAACGAAATAAATCAATAAATATGGAAGACATTACAAGGATGAAGGAAGTTTTTTGTTTGAGGCAATGTTTTATTACTGCAAAGGTCGGTGAATTATATCTGAATACATTCCAAACAGGCTTTGGACATGTTATATTGCTAGATATTATTTTTTCGAGTGTCAATGACGTGCTTGTAAAATTTCTCATATCTCAGAAACTTATAAGACACAACCAATAGATTTAAACGATTTACGTCAACGAATTATGAACGTGTGTAGGAATATTGAAAACATGGCTACTATCAACCCTCTCCCGGACGAGCAGTTCGGCTTCCGAGCTGGGTTGTCTACCGAATACCAGCTGTTTCGTTTAACGGAAGCAATCCGGGACGGATTCGAGAGGAGGGAAACAACTGTGGCGGTGTTCTTAGATTTTCAGAAGGCTTTTGATTCTGTATGGCATGACGGTGTGCTGTGTAAGATGGCAAGAATAGGCATCAATCCTTGCCTGGTGAGACTGGTCGGATCATACCTATCGGGTCGTACCTTTTCGGTTAAGGTCGGGAGCGCTTGCTCTTCAGTCCGGCCGATAGGGGCTGGTGTACCCCAGGGCTCTCTGCTTGGCCCGGAGTTATTTATTATTTACACTAGTGATATTCCTAGAAGTCCGGCGGTTAGTTTGGGCCTTTACGCCGATGATACGGCCGTGTATTCGTCTGGGAGAAGTGAGGGGATGGTTATTCGCCGGGTCCAGTCTGCGCTGGACCAGATCCTTGAATGGGCAGCCAGGTGGAAGATGAAGATAAATTCTTCTAAATCGGTGGCGGTCCGTTTTACTCGTAGGAGAACTGTCCCGTCGGACAGGATTGAGATCGATGGAGACATCATTCCCTAGGCAGATCGGGTCTAGTACCTGGGGCTCCTTTTGGATCGGGGCCTTACGTTCCGACAGCATGTTGCTGAAGGGTCGGTTTCTCGCTATAAAGCTCCAATATATGCCACTTCTAGCTCGGCGGAGCAAACTTGACACTAAGTCTAAGCTTTTGTTATATACTACTTGCTTGAGACCGATCCTGACATATGGGGCGCTCGCCCTCTGTACCATGGCCAAGACGCATCTTACCACCATGGAAGTCCTGCAAAATCGCATGTTGCGTTTGATAGTTGGGGCTCCATGGATGGTGAGAAACAAACAGCTGCGGGATGATTTGGCAGTTCCACCCCTAGCGGACCAGATATTCGAACTGGCCACCCGGTCATGGCTGAGGGCGAGCGAATCACTCAACCCCCTCTTGGCCCGTGTCGTCGAGCCCCAGGACAGACCCCCTCCCAAGATTATTGTTCGCCGTGTACGAGATTGTTTAGACTCACGCTGAGCGGTGCCCACGGACGAAAAGACTGAAGAAACCTGGCACGATCTCTTTAGTGCCTTAAAATATCGCGAGACTCCCCAATAATAGTACCTCTCCGGCGGGACTCAGTACCGCCGCCAAAATATGACAAAAATGCCACAAAGACATATGTCTGGCATTAGCATGACGTGGAGACCGTATATATATAGGAATATTCCAAGGGGAACTTTTGAAAAAGATATGAATTTGAAAACCGGCTTTGCTACTGCATGGAAAAGCACGGTGCTCATTTTGAGCAGTTATTGTGAATATTGTTATTTGTTTGTTTATTTTTTTAATGTTAGTTTTTCTTTTTTTAATTGCTATTGTCATATTAAAGACTTACTGACATACTAAAGCAAACCTGATCATTTTTCGATGATAAATTAAACAAAAAGTGACAAGTGATACATCACCAAAATCCTAATAAAATAAGCTTTCACTTAAGGTACCACAAAATGGATCGTTTCATTCAAAATTTGTGACGGAGTACTCGTGGAGGCGCAGGTGTAAACGTCAAAAATGTAATTGGTACATTCAAACTGTTTTCCCATCGAATTAAAACATTATATACATTTGTCATGTGTACCGTATTGATTCATCATTGACACTCAAAAACGTTTCCAATAAATCATAAAGTTTTTATTATCAAATCATACTTTAGCAATGGTGTAAAATTATAAAATGCTGAATGGTTGTGCTCCTTGAAGCCATGTATAGAAAAATTTCGAACAGAATTTCCAAATCTTCCAGTAACATATGACAATCCATACAAGAATCCGTGGCAAAATTCCGTGAAAGAAGGTTTGTATCCCGGAAACCAGGTAGTGGGAGAGCATTAAAAACGGACAGTTACTGACATCTTCCCTGTATTTATTCCTATAATATTTTTTTTTTGGTTGTGTTTTAGCGTCACTTTCGATTGAAAATAATCTCGCAGACATTTATTTTAAATTAAAAATTAAGTTTAAAAATCAAAATTATTCTTTTAGTGTTATCTTGAAATCTCAAAGATAGGACTAGTATTAAGACTTGCAGTAGGATAACTTTTATTTAAATCATCTTGTTAAAGTTCTTAAGGTGTAACTTAAAACTTGCAATGAATTTAGAGTACCTAACTTTTCTTCCAAGACTCACTTTTTTTATATACATCGTATACGAATCTAGATTCTAATGCTTAATTTAATCATAAACACGAAATTTATTTTTATTTATGAGGGCTCAAAAATAGGTACGGTTTCAAATCAACTATCCAAATATTGACACGTGAATCAATAATACATGCAATGGTACAAGGCTTAATTGTAACCAAAAAACTTTTGGAAAATTCTAGAATATGCAGTGGATATGCAGAACTAGAAAGAAAAGATTTTATTTGAACTTAATGCGAAAATGTCATTCTTTATAAAAAAAAAATTTGGGTTTGTCTCAAAATCTTTCATTCGGAAACAAAAATTCAAATATTCTTTCCAACAGGTGAGAAAATTACAAAAACACAAAAATTTAAGCAAAATGATTTCTAAGTTTCATGTTTCTGGTTGAATCAGGTAACAGGATATATATATTCCATGATAACCTGATAATTAAATCTAATTTTTTTGTTGCCTGCAGTAAGAGATGAACCTAACTTTGAAAATGTCTCTTTTCAAGAAGATGGATGGTCTACTCATTCAACAGCATTGGTAAGAAATTATCTGCAAGAACATTTTGCAAACAAATAGGCTCTTTCTTCTGATTTTGATTTAAGCCCATTGGACTTCTTTTTATGGGGATATGTTAAACAGCATCTTTATAAAATGAAGGGAAAAATTAGGGAAGCGGTAAATTCACTGAAAATATGATCCATAATGTTAGTATAAAGAATTTGTACACCCGAGGAAATAAGTAAGCGTACGATTCGAAATACGACAAGCAAGAGGGAAGATATCGATTCCTTTCCCCTTTGGACGTTAGGACGTAGCATACTGGAAGCAATAGCATATACACCGGTGACGTCATACTGTCGACAGGTGTTCGTTGAGCAATCCAAACATCACAATTAATTACAATTTTTTATAAGTTATTGATAATGAACTACGTTTTTGAAAAATTGACTATTAAAAGTCGCCACTTTTTGCTAAACCATGTAACTGTTTCAGTTTAAAGAGAACACTCTGTATTTTTTCATTGTTTGATTCCTTTCCTACTAACTATACTATGCTATTGCTTCCAATACACATACTATCTAACAAAACATTTAAGTATAGTACTAATTCCTGACCCCTCAGTTTTAAATGAATTAGCATTCTACAAAATTCCCTAAAACAATCTAACTCATAGATGGCACTACATGTATTAAAATACTATTATGTATATTTTTATGTTTTTGTTAAAAATTACCACAAAATGGATATTTCATTAACTTTTTTTTTATGTGTCAATAATTGGCAGTGCGAGGGTCAATATTTGGTTTACACATTAAATTTTCAAGTGTCAATAATTTGTACAAATGCGCTGCTGACAAATAAATTGGAAAATCTAAATGTAATGCGTGATAATGATTACCCCCCAAGGTATTTTAATTAATTAACGTATTGTTACGCTACACAGTAGCATACAGCCCGGATTAAAAAAATAAATTTTAAAAGAAATACATTAATTGAATTAGGAAAAATCAAGTTTTATATATACCAGTGTCATCTATTTTTTATAATTTTGATTTAGAAGTGTTCTGTCTCACCAGCCAGATGGCATGCAGGGCGAGAAATTTCCGATCGGGGGGCGGTGACATAAAAAAAATATTGAATAGCTCGTTACTTCCTTATATATTAACTTAGTACGCATAGAGATGTGGTAGGATAATGTTGTCAATAGTTCTCTTCCTCAAATTCAATGTTAAAGACCAGTTTAAATGATCATCCTAGGCATGATAATGTCGTGCCTTAATTGTATTCAAACTATTAAGTAAAATTAAAACATTTAATAGTGGATAAAAGTGATTTTATTTAATTAAAAAAAATTCAAATGTGACTGTTTAATATCAGACATAAATCTATGATAATAATCTCAGGTAAGTCGTGAGTCCGTTTAATTAATAACACTAAAGTTTCATTAAGTAATTCCACCTTTTGCAATTCAAATTCATAGTTTCAAAACGTAAATGCGTTTGAATTAAATTTTAAAAATCCCGCGTTTTCTGACCGTTCAACCGTAGTTAAGCTAGACTTAAATAGACATGTGAAACAGAGTAGCCAACCTTGATGGTAACTCACTGGATATTGGTTCGTAACGTGAAACATAACAAATACTTATAAACTAATTTACACAAATTTCCCCAAGTAACTGGAGACCGCTTAGCTATGTTACAAACGATTTTCTAACCTCAAATTTTTGCAGAACGGTTAAAATAAAATTTTTTATAAGTACAATTCAATTTAGATTAGAATTGAAATAATACGTTTATTTTTTAGGTAGATTTGACGAGGAGTACCTTTTTACAGGGCCGAATTCTGCGATCATCGGTGGTCAGGACTGTTCAGGTCGGATATGGGCCCTCGTACCTCGTAGATACATCAGGTCAGAGAGGATGGGTCGCTCAGGACAGGAACATTACTCGGAAAAATCGTCGTTGAAGAAAAATTACCCAAAAATCGTGTGTAATTTGGAATAAAATTTATGTGAAAAACTTTGTTTAACAATTAACCATTATTTTTAGGTTGTAATTTGGGATAAAATTGGATTTTATCGAAATAGCCGTTAAATTTTTCAAGAACAAAAATGAAATAGGTCTACCTCGAACTGAGTTCGATTAGTGAATGGTTCGAATTTAAAATGTTATAACTGACTTGAAAGCGATTGTCTCCAAGCAAGGAGTCCAACTGTCTGCTGTGAAAAACCGTTAATATAACCGAAATAAGGGGAACATCCATTGTTTTACATATGAGAATGGCCATGTGATCGACAGGATTGTCAGATCTTTCAACGAAGTGAAAATAAATAAATTTACAAAATCTGGAATCACCTTACACTTTTTATATAACAAAGGTATGAGTCTCTGAATTATGAGAAAAATACATTTGAAATTTTTAAACGCTTATTACTATAAAAAAACAACAATCTTAAAATTCATTACTGTGCCCCCAAAAGGTAGGCAACCATTTATACACATAGAATTGTTACAGAACTCAATTTCCAGCAATTCCCATGTCTGTCTGTTAACATATCAAAGCAATTGGACTGCCAATGCATATAAAAACATTATTAAACAAAAATTTAAAGAAATAAATACTCTGTAAAAGAAATTACAACTGTTCACTCGAATTAAAGGTGGATCCCAAATTTGATTTGTCAAAATCTATTGTAATGATATACTATACAAATTCTAATATTCATTTTCGATGTGTAGGTGTATCACTGCTGATCATCTTGCTTCCTGAAGGGAAAATTCTAAAGGAAAATGCCTTGAAGGACCTGCCAAATGCAGAGATTACCTACATCACCTGGACATCGTCTAGCTGTCTGCTGCTACATATTATATCCTTTTTCTTATAATATCTAATTAGTTTTAAAATATAACTAAGTAAAATAGAAACATTCCCTTTTTAAATAATAGTAGAATAACAAATACTCTCTCCATAACAGTATATATTCTTGTAATAGTATTAATATGAACCTATTACAAACCTATATTTCAATATAGAATATCATTAACAACATTCTGTCTCTTAAACTGTCAGCAGATTGGGACTCGCATCTTATGTAGTTATTTGTCAAGACGACGAAACTTAATCTGTCAACAGTATAACATAACCTGCACCACACACACACCACAGAATAAGTCAACTTGCACGTTTTTACTTAAATTATACTGCCAACTTAAATTTAAAAAAGAAAAATCCCATGACATTCTAGCGGTTAAATTTAATTGATCTTATTAAAAGTCATCCCTTTTTTGACCAGTGTAATGGTCATGCTGTATCTAACTTCCAAATGCTTTCCTTCAACACCACACGAAACAAACTTATTTCATTAAGCATACCTAGTTGATTCTAGTCCCTAACTGAAATAAAACTGTGTATGTATTTCTATGTTTCAAGTTGGTACCACTACGAACTAGGTACTCCGTTTAGAATACCCCACTATTCGCCAATACGTTCCAATTAAGTTTACACAACATTTCGCTGAATACAATCCTGGGCTTCGTCTGCTAGGGAGATTGAGTTAAAGGGGTGGGGGGGATGGGTTGTTTAAGTAATCGAATTATCGCCGAGCTAGGATTCCGGGCCGGAAACGGAACTTCTCGGCAATAATCGCGTTTGTTAATGGATACCAATTAAGAGGCACGCTGGCTCCTATTCCAATCAACAACTGCCTGTCAAAGGACGTGCTAGGAAATAATAAAGCTTCCGCTAGGGAAGTGTTACGAGCTGCGTAAGGTGTGGAAGAATTATTGTTACGAATGAGGGGGAAAGGATATGTTGAATGTAATATAATTTAGACGATTTTAAATTCGACAATACGCCCAATTTATTTATTGATTAATAAATGAATTTGCGTATAGGGCATTGAGCATTATGCACCTAATAATTCACAATATGTACATATATAAAAAATCTATAATATTAAATTCAGTTATACATAATCCGATGGTGAACTGGGAATGGGGATTTAAGCATTTATTTAATTTGATCGAAATGTTTTATCACAAAATATTTCGACCACCGCTGCGCGTAAAATGCATTTACAGATATTTAGTAATTCGAAACGTGTCGTTTCAATTTTGTAATAAAGTTGTATAATTAATTGATATTTCGTTTGTTCTACCGTGAAAATTCGCTTAAACAAATAATAGATGGCTGGAATTTCGGGGAAAATACATGTTTGGTAATTGTGCGTCAGTATTTAAAGGGGATTTTCGAAATTGGGTCCAAATAAGCGGATTAGATTTTGATCAAAGTATGTTAAACAATAGTGATGGAAGATTCCGAGCGTCCCAAAAGTAAATAAACTTAGATGTGCTTGTAACGTTACATTTCCGTAATTGTTCTTGTTCAAAAAAATAATATCTAATTGACATAACCTCATTTTCTTTTCGAAAATGAGGTTAGGTTGGCTTCGATATGTCAAATCTTTTATAATATGCATAATGCATACTGTTCTTTTAGTGTCGTAATGAACTAATTTCACAATTCAGTGTGCTATAATGGAGGTTATTATAACAACTTTTTAATATCCCCTCAATTTTGAGGTTAATACAATTAGATATAAATTAACAACTGTAAAAAACTTGCAATCCTTGCATACACTGAGAGAAATATCCTTTTCATTTAAAAAGAAATGCATTAAACCAAAAGTTTTTGCGTTTTCTATATGGCCAATATGATTTGGTGTTTCCTTGGAAAAAGAAATATAATTTTAAATTCACGCATTTCTTCGGAAATAATATATTTTTCGTTGAAACAGTTTATTCTTTTAAGTGAAAGATATTGATAGTTGATTTAAGTCTTCTTTATTTTAAACTTGAAAACTATGCAGATTAGCAGCAAACCGTAAGCATTTTGATTCAAGAGGTTTTTCCTTTTCTTATAACATTTATTCATTTTACACTTAAACACAACAAAATGCCGTCATAATTTTCAATCGAAATGAAAATGAATTATCTTCAAAAACCCCATGCACTAAGGAGAGGAGATTTGCCTTTAGAGAATATTGTAAATTCTTGTAGTATTTGGAGTTGGTTGCAGTGACCATCCTAGCACTCTAGGGTACTGTTAAAGAAAACGTCCTTTCAATGGCGATGACTCCTATCAGATGTTGATCTGGTAAATATCCTTTTCATTTAAAAGGAATTGCATTAAGCCAAAAGTTTTTGCGTTTTCTATATGGCCAACATGATTTGGTGTTTCCTTGGAAAAAGGAATATAATTTTAAATTCACGTATTTCTTCGGAAATAATTTATTTTTCGTTGAGACAGTTTATTCTTTTAAGTGATGCAAGATATTGATAGTTGATTCAAGTCTTCTTTATTTTGAACTTGAAAACTATGCAGATTGGCAGAAAACCCTAAGCATTTTGATTCAAGAGGTTTTTCCTTTTCTTATAACATTTATTCATTTTAGACTTAAACACAACAAAATGCCGTGATAATTTTCAATCGAAATGAAAATGAATTACCTCAAAAAAAACCCATGCACTAAGGAGAGGGGATT
Organism: Protaetia brevitarsis; assembly: GCA_004143645.1. Classification (NCBI taxonomy): domain Eukaryota; kingdom Metazoa; phylum Arthropoda; class Insecta; order Coleoptera; family Scarabaeidae; genus Protaetia; species Protaetia brevitarsis. The sequence goes on from RXPK01000306.1 coordinate 586,364, forward strand.
TGCCTTTAGAGAATGTTGTAAATCCTTGTAGTATTTGGAGTTGGTTACAGTGACCATCCTAGCACTCTAGTGTACTGTTAAAGAAATCGTCCTTTCAATGGCGATGACTCCTATCAGATGTTGATCTGGTAAATATCCTTTTCATTTAAAAGGAATTGCATTAAACCAAAAGTTTTTGCGTTTTCTATATGGCCAACATGATTTGGTGTTTCTCCTTGGAAAAATGAATATAATTTTAAATTCACGCATTTCTTCGGAGATAATATATTTTTCGTTGAGACAGTTTATTCTTTTAAGTGATGCAAGATATTGATAGTTGATTCAAGTCTTCTTTATTTTGAACTTGAAAACTATGCAGATTGGCAGAAAACCGTAAGCATTTTGATTCAAGAGGTTTTCCCTTTTCTTACAACATTTATTCATTTTAGACTAAACACAACAAAATGCCGTGATAATTTTAAATCGAAATGAAAATGAATTATCTCCAAAAACCCCATGCACTAAGGAGAGGAGATTTGCCTTTAGAGAATGTTGTAAATCCTTGTAGTATTTGGAGTTGGATGCAGTGACCACCCTAGCACTCTCCAGTGTGCCGTTAAAAAAATCGTCCTTTCAATAGCGATGACTCCTATCAGATGTTGATCTAGTAAATATACCAGATTAGTATGTTACGACCGTAGTTTCCAGCCTAATTTGTGCGAAATATTATCTGTTACTGGAATGAAATAGGAGATGCGACATCTATGCGACAATTTCTCTACTACACATAAGTGTATCTGCTCATCTACTATACTATATGGGGATAAAACTGCTATACGAAAATAAAATGCGATATTTATTTTTACTTTCATGTAAATATTTAGTTAAATTAATAAATATTGCGCTAGCTTCAAATAAATTTACTAACCAAATTATTTGTTTGATTGAATACAGGGATATTTTTAATATTCCTAAATCAAGTAATAAGTAACTGTAACCAAATACATGACAAATGGTTGAAAACAAAAACCTTCAAACACTATATACTGCTGTAAAGTTCCTTGGCTTATAAGTAAATCGACATTAACTGAAAAGATTCCAATTATCTCTGAAATTTCTTTAACCTCGCGCGAAAAATATTCACTTTTGTTCGTTATTATTTGTGTATCTGAGACTTATGCACGTGGGAACATGAATAAAACTAAAATACTTCCGCGTAAAAAAGCACTCAGCTTGAATGCAGATGCTTGCATTTCCCATTAAAAGGCAAAAGTTTTAAATCAATGTATACTTGCCTATTCACGCAAATAAACCAAAACGTCTGGCTTTTTTATTTAAAATAACTTTTATAATTCAATAATACATACTTAAAAAAAACTAAAATATGTTGTTAAATATGTACATAATAATAACAATATAGTATGTAATGTGTATTGTCTTACTTAAACAAAAGTTTTAAAGACATTATAAGACACTAATCAAAATTAAGCTGCATTCCATTTAATTACGGTTACTTTTCGTCGAAAAGCATATACTTAAGAAGAAAATAGTCTTCCAGCAAAATAGCACGCTACTTTCAATTAAAATAAACACTTTTCTGAGAAAAGGTATTCTTTTCGTTAAACATGATAAAAATCAAAAGTTATAAAACTTTTCATTTAATGCAATCTCTTTTCTCTGTGTAGATATAAATTGTTTCAATTATTTTGTTATGCCTGTATCGCCACAGACGCGTCGCCAATGTATAATGTAGCTGAAGATCTGTGATAGCGGTGACTTGGGTATTGACCTAGATTTCGTAATTTTAAGTAAACTGCTATTTGTTCCTCTATTATCGCAATTTTTTTTTTGCGACTCTTTGTATGGATATATGTTTAGACTTTTGGTAATTTAAAAAAGCGAACTTATAGGATGTGTGAGGAACCATATATTTTTTGTTCATATTATAAAAATTATCATGGATTATTCTCGTCACCTTGGTATTTGCTCTACGCACAGTTATTAATAATATTGTACTGAGATTTTTCACATCCGAATATCTTTTCATAATTTTACCGTGTGCAAAAGATAAATTGTATCAGGAGCTTCTGTGATGACTTTTATTTTATTTCATCGAGTGTTAATGTTGTTAAGTTTTTCAGTGCGTAATTTTCTAATTGTCTTTTTTTTTACAAAGGAACGAAGTTTACCATATCTTTGTTTTACTTCATGATAGATTACCAAAACAGATCGTAATATCAAGTCAAATGGACCACATTGAGGGAGCTTTTATTTTTCGTTTAATTTCGAGAAATAAGCTAATAATTCGTGTTGCGAGAATGAAGTTATCTTGTATTTAATATGTCAGTCAGTAGGGCGTTGGTAGGTTTTGTTGTAAAAGGCTATTTTTTTTTTTCGATTGTGTTAGAGTCAAAGTGACTAGCTGAAATCGTTCTTACCAGAAGCCAATTTTCTTAAAGGTGGAAGAAGTTTAGGAATGAGAAGTAAGCAGTTTTAAAGTAAACTCCTTGGAGTTAGGGCAATTTATTCAACGTTAATTGATGAATTACTCGAAGCAAATCGCATGAAAATGCTTTTCGTTACAACAATGCGTGATATAGAGTTAGTCTCACAGTCTGTTTTAACAATTAATAATATTAAAGCAATTTGTGCCGTTTATATGAAAATGCATTTGCCACATTTGTCAATGTTGCATTATCATGCTGGAAATATCATGTAATTGATTTAAATTAAAAAAGGTTGTGATAAATTATGACGATATCGTTCCGCATTTATGGTATTATTAAAGAATATTGAACCAATAATTCGCCTGCGAGAAACAGCAAGCCAGACGCCTATTTTTGAAGAATGCAAGGGCATTTCAAGAATTCCATGTAGATTAAGACTAGACCAGACGCACATTATTTGGTTATTTAAATATCCTGATAATTGAAACCATGTTGCATCCGAGAAAAGGGATTTGTCAAAAACATTGTCGTTATTCATCCTGCCCCAAAAATCATTGACAGTACTTAAGTCGGGTTACGTGATCAATGCGTAAGAGCTCTTGCATAGGCAAGGAAACCTGTATGCAATTTGTGCGGATCATTTTTTAAGTAGATTGTATGACATGTTTCATATGAAAGTTGTGTTTGCTGTGAAGCAAACGATTTCTTAGGTGATTGAGTTATCCGCTCCTCAACATCTGTTATATTTTCAACTATCCGTTTTAATTGTCCACCACTACCTGGTTTTCGCGACACAGACTTTCTGCTTCACGGAATTTTGCCACTGATTCTTGTGTCAATTGTCGCAATATTGTCGGATATTCTGCCCGAAATTCTTTTATACATGGGGCTACAAAGAGTACAACCATTCTCCATTTTCTAATTTTACACCATTTTTAAAAGTATGATCCGATAATAAAAACTTTATGATTTATTGTAAACATTTTTAAATATCGATAAACCAATATAGTAAATACAACAGATGCATTTTATTTGTCGCTACCAGCATGATGTTTTGAATAAATAAATTAAAAAAAAATGGCTTGTTGGAAGGTAGATTTAATTGATCATATTGCGAATGAGGATTGAATAGGTTACCTAAATCCAGTGGTTAAAAGAAATCTTCCTGACAAAAAAAACATTTTTGATTTATTGTTGACGACCTAAAACAATCTCGTTTGCTTCTATTTTTTTTTTTAAAGTTGTTTTTCCCACCTCTTCACAATTATTTATTCACCATATATGACATTTTCCAAAATTTATCTTCAAAACTTCCATATTGGAGATGACCGGTGTGAAGTTAGCAATAGATTTCAGCAATAGATATCTTGGCGACGAATACGGGCTTAAAACAACATATGACACTATATTCCGTTAAAATAACATGATTTTCATAGAAAAGCACTAGTAATTGACCGGTGGTATTGATAATTAATCGTACTAATGCTAAGTGTTCCGTCCTCTGAAAATTTTTACATCCGTGCCAAAAACATCTATTGTTATGGTGATGGTCATGAAAATTTTCAATTTTTTTTTGCATATTCCTAACGAGCATGAACTAGGGAACTTACACAGTTAGTATAAATCTGCTCCTACAATTGTAACATTTTTTTTTATAAACAATTGAACTTGATATTCCACGCGAAACAGGTACACCGATCTAACAAACATCTATTGCTATGGTGATGGTCACGAAAATATCATAAATAATGAGGGTAATTGCCGCCCCTCCCTCCATTAGCCAGCGAAATATAGTTGTAAATTAAAATCTTACATTTAACAACAACTTTTTTTTTATGTAGTCACCCCTCCCAAGAGAACACTATTCAAATTTTTAGAGAAAGGTTTATAAGAAAATTATCTAGCCACATATCACGATTGTCCTTGTGATTATTTAAGAATCTGTAACTGGAAAAATACAATTTTTCTCCATGTAACATTGAAACTACATAGTCTTACAAAAGTGGGAACAGATTTATACTCGCCCTGTATCATACTTGTTAGGAATTCGCAAAAAAAGCTATAAATTTTTGTGAACATCACCATAGCAATAAACGTTCTTTAAACCCGGTGTCCCAGTTTCTCGTCGAGTATCAAGTTCAATTGTTTACAAAAAAAAATGTTACAATTGTAGGAGCAGATTTATACTAGCTGTGTAAATTCCCGCTCGTTAGGAATATGCAAAAAAAAATGAAAATTTTCGTGACCATTACCATAACAATAGATGTTTTTGGCACGGATGTAAAAATTTTCAGAGGACGGAACACTTAGCATTAGTGCGATTAATTATCAATACCACCGGTCAATTACTAGTGCTTTTCTATGAAAATATATAGTATCATATGTTGTTTTAAGGGGAGGTTTACATGTATTTTACTGGAAAAATCGATTTTTGGTTTTTTGCATTTTTTGAAAGCTCCAAATATATAACACATATGGTTAAAGCGGTTTCGTAATATTCGCATTGTTTAAGCCGCTACGGCTTATTAAAAGAGCGGGTGTACCGAACACAAACGGAGCATATTAGATGTAATACTATATTCGACTCGGGGCTACTCGGGTCGAAATATCATACTTATTGTTTGTTAGTGTATGTATAGTTGTCTTTAATGATTAGAAATGCCACTGCAGTCGGGATCACAAATAAACGACAGAGTAGCAATTTATATTACAATAATATGAAGCAATTAGAACCGAAATAAAACGCACATTTGAAGAAACTGATCTAACAATATTTCTTTTACTTAAAACACACTTTCCCACGCTTTAGAAAACTACTTACTATAAAATGTATCAATTTATTGCTGATGCACTTACTTACACTAAATTTCTTAGAAAAGCTGGCTAGAATATGATGGCAAAGGTAACCGCACTACGGCTCATCAGAATAGCACAGGAAAAATGGAAGTCGATGCGATGCCTTAAAAGAAATTTTCGCACGATTTCGAATAGGCGACTGAGACAAGACAACTTTTTAAGCAATTTGTGATTTTTAGCCGTACGAAGATGTTACTGTTCAAGAAAAAAAGAGAATGCGTTGGAGATGTACAAAAAAGAATGAGTAGACTTTGAAGAAAGGGCGCTGGTAAACTGACTGACAAAGTTATTGACAATTTAACAATAGTGTACTATGGACTGGCAATTAGGCAACATCCAGATTCTGCATAAAAAATGAAGGCAGCTATTTGGGCTACATTTCATTATAAATGTTCAACCGACGCGGATCCACAACACATTTATTGTCCAAAAGGTGTAGACAGCCTGTGTAAGTGGCGCGTTGCAGAAGCCAAGGTTGAGCTTGCTTCATTCATACATGACCCTCTTTTGCAAAAAAAAAAACTCAAGATGCTATTAGGCCGATTTATGAAGTTTTTTCTAGAGTGATTTCTTGCAAAGATGCATTGGAAAAAATTGTCAAAACTGAAACGACTCGTTTAGTTCATGTGTGTAGAAACTAGCTCCAAAAGATTTACACTGCGGCCCATAAACAATTCAACTTGCTACCTACATTGCCGCAAATTGATTCAATGAAGGTTACTTTTCTGTATTACAAATAATGAATGCGGTGGGAATTGCAGTAGGACTTGATGCCAAAAATTTCGTCATCAATTCTGATCGTCAGCGCATACAACGAGCAGAGCAGAGTATGTCCAGCGCTGCAAAACTTGCTGTGCTGTCTAAGGGAAGCAACAAATTTTGCAAATGCAGAAGTATGAAGAAGAAGAAGGATTAATGTATGGTGCTGGAATAGCTGACTAAGTGAATGTTGAACTATTTGTAAAAAAATTTGCTGAGAAACTTTGAACGCGTTTTTCTCGAAACATGATTTTTCAAATCTGCGTAAGTTCTAGTTCTTCAAGTGTTCAATATATCAACTTAATTCTTTTGTTTTCTTAAAGTAAACAGTTTTTATTGGAGGTTATACCTATAATATACTAAAAATTGCAGTATTCCACATTTTTATATCCACATAATTACAAAAAAGAAATAGAAAATAATCAAATTAAAGTCCAGGTATCTGCCACATTGTTTGCTTTCGACTTATTTGGTTAAATTTAGGTATAACCTCCAACAAATTTAATATATTTCTAACTCTTCTTTTTATTTTCAATTTCAGATCACTTTTGCGTATGCTAGAGTTTACGCAGTTTGACCGTGTTTTCTGTGCACACTGCTACCTAGATACAAATAGCGAACGTTATAGTGGTCTTGTCATTAAAGAAAATATATTTTTTTAATGTCCAAGTTTTAATATATTTATTAAGAAAAAGCCGTATTTCGTATATCTTTTCCTTTGTCTGAAAAAAAAAGCTCAAAGTTTTTGGACTTTTCCGATGTATATATGTAAACCTCCCCTTAAGCCCGTATTCGTCGCCAAGATATCTATTGCTGAAATCTATTGCTAACTTCACACCGGTTTGGAGATGGGGATCTTAAAGTAGATTTGTTCTTAAATTATATTATTTCATGTAAAAACGTTAATCTCCATTCTTGCCAACTTTAAACTAAGTTCTCAACTTAATCATTTTTCTCCTGAGATCACCCTGTATATACACACCGGTCGACTTACCTCTACAACAAAAAACGACAACAATTGCAACAATAATATCCCCTATGTAACGGCACATAATTGTCGTGTAGTTTCCGATCTGCGATCGCACTTTTTGCGCGCGAAATTCAAAATTCCAAAACGGTTTTTGGTTTTTTCACATTTCCCCAGGGCCGCACGTGTACACTTCCCCCCGAGGTATCACATCCTAGCACAGCGTCTCGCGAACACCTTCACGCTCGAGAGAAAAACTTTTTCGAAAGAGACAACACGTAACCGCGCAACGAAAACTAAATCGCGCGAATCGAAGGAGCGTCACTTATGCCGGCGCGCTAAAGACTGGCCGATCGGGCGCTCACCGACAGATCTAGGCGGCCGTGCACCGCGGCGCACGCGTTCCAACCCTTTCCCTAGCCGTGTCGGGAAACCCCAGACGACGCCAGCAGAGGCGCTAGACGCCAGGCGTCGTCGGTGGGTACGATCATACGCGTTGAGATGTGTCGATATATGTTTGCGGTATATTTATCGTAAAATATTGAAGTTAACGAAAAAAATAAATAATAAGAAATAGTAACTAATAATACAATTAATCTCAATCGATTACTTTAATAGTAATTGTAATTGTGGCTTACATGTTTCGGCCTAAAGAGGTCGTCTTCAGAGCAGTTATTACCATATTCGTTAAGTAATGTTCCTACTATACACCCTAAAAAAAAATGTGGTAAAATTACGCCAAAAATACATGGCAATTGGGCTACCGCCTATTTTTGGGGTAAATTTACACCTATAGGGTTTTTTTCACATGCTTGTGGAATATTCCTTGAAAGTGTGGTAATTTTCCCTGGTAAATTTACACCTCTAAAGTAATATTCCCTAATGCAATGGAATAATTTCAGGTAGATTTACCACACCTTCAAGGAATATTCCACCAGTATGTGAAAAATCCCTCTATAGGTGTAAATTTAAAAATTTAAAAATAGGCGGTAGCCCAGTTGCCATCTATTTTTGGGGTAATTTTACCACATTTTTTTTTTAATGTATAGATTAGAGTAATAACAAAGAAATTAGAAATGATTGATTATTAGGTTGTTTTATCATCCAGAAATATTAAGTTTCAGTTATCTAATAACATGTTTACGTCATTTAGAACTTAATGCAGATTCTCCACTTAAATATTCAAAATATACCATTTGTAATATTAGATTTAATTTTAATAATTTCTGAAAGATATATTAATTAGTTGGATTACAGAGAGTTTGCAATAATTTCAGTAAATTTTTAAATTCAATAAGCAATGTTTTAAAGAGTAAACATTTTGGGAGAAAGGTCGATAAGAAAAGCCAATAGTTACTAAGAATTGGTTGTATTCATAATACAAAGATCTAGTTGAATGTAAGCATAAAATAAATTTTGACTAACAAAATACATTAAAAAATCTTATCAATTTGAGTTTGGATTTGGACCTTTTTTATTTTTGTTGCCCTGTTCAGGGTATACTTTTAAAAAAATACCTCTGCAGAACTTCTAATGTGAGAAGCCTCTTTTGCGTACTGCAAATGAAAATTAAAATATGCCGCCATCATTTGTTGTAATGCAGAACGAACTGAATCTGTTGGGTCTAATCTTTCTACCATTAAAGAATGCGACTTTACATTTCCTAGAAAAGAAAAATAAATGTAAAAAACATATGAAATAAATATATTTTTATTAATACCTTCTTCCAAGCATATTAACAACGGTGTATTCACCTCAATTTCTTCAAATTTAGATTTACCCTGAAAATTTTTAATAAATCTAGCATTTAAAAATATATTGTATGTAGATAATAGTGCTGCGAATCGAAGCCTTTTTATGTGAAACCGGGGTTTGGATGCAGTGATTAATCGTCTTTAAAAATTGTAATCGGTAAAACCGGTTTTCAAAATCAAAACCGGTTTTTAAAAGCAGATTATTGCACCTTAAATAGGTTTTTCGAATTTCAAATACATAGCACTTTTAAAAAAGTAATACGTATTGTTTTTAGTTTGAAACTGGTTTCGTGAATCGATTTTAAAAACTGAATTTTAAAAACCGATTTTTACTAAAAATCGATTAACCGGTTTTTGATATCTGGCGATTCCCGCAATACTGGTATATACATAAATAATGTTGTGATTAACTATTGAACTCAAATTTGCCGTCCTGCGGTCTTGCACATTTGCATGTATAAGTGCTCAATACCTACTTTACTTTTGTCATTAAATCCTAGAGTAAAACCAAAATAATCTCTTCCTTACTTTACTTGTATCATCACTTAACAACGAAAACATAGCCTCCAATAACGGGAAGACACTAGTCGTTTTATATTTCCAAATGTTTAATGAAAGAGAAAAAAAAGAATTGACTCCTTCAAAACGAAGACTCTGTTGTTTAAATTGAAAAGTTTGATACGGTAGTTTCCTGCGTGTCACTTGCACGTTGAAAACTTTAAATAAATGTATCATATCTTGTAGCAACAATACCCGCCAAATGCTATTGAGGTTAAGTTCCCAGTATATCATATTAGATGTCCATACGCAGGTGTATGTCTATTATTTATGTGTGCTGTCATAGCTAAGTACATGGTAATCATTTCAATACATAATTAATGTAAAATGAACTTACCTCAATTTTTATTTGCTAGACAAAATGAAAAACACACCATTTACATTTATGCGTTGAAGCCATCAGTGTAGATGCCGCACTTGTATTCAAACTGCGTACCTCAAACGCTTGCGCGTTGTATAGTCGACGGCTATGTAATGTATTCTCGTAACGGTGTTAATTCTTGGTCAAGCGACACAATGTAATGCAATGTTAAAAAAAACATTTTGCGTTCCAATCAAATAACAGATGCATATATATAATATATATAATCGGAATTTCATGTCCCTTGTATTGTCCATATCGTATTTTTACCAACATAAGGGGTAATCTTCCACGAAATATGTTATTTTTCCTTGCTCCTAAGCAAATTTCCCCAAGTGGAGGAAAATTACTTCATTTATTGAAGTATTTTTCCATCAAAGTCGAGGCAAAATTACACCTAATTTGTGGTAATCTGATGTTTACCCTCTTTTTGGTGTAATTTTACCTTATATTTCATATGTTTTTTCACATACCAGTGAGGTAAATTTACCATCATGTTTTAGAGTGTACTTACTGTCAAACACCATTTAAATACTAGACACAAAATTATAGATAAAAATGACATAGAATTACTTCACATTTGTAACAATAAATCCTTTATATTAAAATTATTCTAGGCATATGAAATTAATAAACATACAGTGCCATGATATTTATCTTTTAGGAAATTGTTGAGACAAGATAAAACTCAGATTATATGCCTTTATGCAGCATCTGTAAGGTTATCTGTAAGTCTATAAGCATTCACAATATACATGCTTACAGTCTTACAAACAATCTAATAGACGTTTACAGATATGCATAGAATTCCACCATTAAATCAGTTTCTATCAACAAAGGTTACAATTTATTAAATTGCGTTTAGAACTTTACGCAACTCTTATCTATAAACAAAGAAATGACATTTAAGGTTCATTCCAAGTACTAAGCAAGCAGACTTATATGTTTCTACCTTATTAAGTACAAGAATAAGTAGTAATAAAAAATGGCACAGCATTTGACTTTTCAAATACCGAAATGTGACATGATTTGTGTTTTTGCTCAAACAGAATTTAGTGGCTTGCTGCAGCCCGCAGATATTTACAATTATATCCAAATCGAAGACAACGAAACAGATTTTAATGCTAATTTTTTAACTGTTAATATAAAAATATTGTTATTCCAAAAATGTAATGCATTTAATAACAACTGATAGGTAACCGATATACAGTAGACTCGCGATTATATGAACATATTTCATCATTTCTCAAAAGTAGTATTCATATGGGCGCGAGGCTACTGTATTATATTTTTGTTATTAACAATCATAAGGAAATTACTTAGTTAGAGTAGGAACATTTCAATTGTTATGGAATCCATATAGTGTTTAGAATAGGTAGCTTCGTGTAAGTACCTTTTAGGTGGAGCACGGGGTTGGGATGATTTGTAATTATTTAATTAGTAGTATAAAACGACACAAATTCATCTAGATAACGCAGCCACGTTTAAATCTCGCGCCCTCCTGGAAAACTTACAGAGCAAAAACTGAACGAAATCACAACAAGAAGAACTCGTACCTATCTTCGTCCGACCATACGTTTCATGGCATCCGTGTTTATACAACCTCGCTACATCCTTTACCCTTACGTCGCGTCGTACCGTCTCTAATCTCTCTCCCCGAAATATTACTCCAAAAATCCCCCTGTTCCCTTGTTCCTCGCGAGTTACAATAATCGCACGCGTCGACCGTAAAACTCTCCGGTTCCCGTGTCAGTTCGCGTTGTCGTCGAAAAAATGAATCGCGCGCGAACGCCAGCGACTCACGTCCCGCCATATTATTAACCCAGCTCGAAGCAGGCTGGCGCCATCGCCAGCTACCCGTAGCTAAATCGCGAAAATTCCGACTGGTTTATTTGTTTATTCGCCGTCCCAGTCGCGGGGAGTCACGTTTAAACGTCGCTTAGCTTTACGTATATCTTGCCCGGGCACCTTATGACATATAACTCGTATAATACGCGGTAGAGGGCGCTATATTTTGTTCTGTTTATTAAGCGTGCTTTACATGAATTTTTAACGGGAATCGTGCGCGATTTCCGGAGTTAAAATATGTTGTTTTATCTAAGGATAAAAGGGGAGATGCAGCGACTTGTTTTCTAGATATTTTTCAGAAGATTTAGCACTTAAAACCATATGGATTCACAGTAGAAATAATGCCAAAAGCATCGTTGCTTTTTCTGTTATATTTGTGAGAGTCATAAATGAGCCATCTTATTAAAATCTTGATAGCAATTTATTTATAAACATAAAAACATAATTTTCTTCAAAGACAAAGATATTTTTTCTTTTTTAGTTTGAAGTATTTGAAGATGAGTCACACCACGCTCACGCACTTAAACCACACTAAAAACACTAAAATCTAAAAGTGATATTTCATCGCAATTTTTCAATTATCCTTGTCATGAACCATAAGTGCGCCATGCCGAAATATTACAAAATTTTGATGGAAATCCACCCACAAATACTGAAATATGTATCTTATTTTAATTTGAAAAATTTTAAGGTGAGCCACAACAGACACATTTCCCTACAGCACACAATCTCACACTATTACGACAATTTTGGCGTAAGTCACAAATAGAATATGCGTAATCCAACTATGTTGTCATGGATAAGAATTTGGAAAAAGATTCATGGGAAAAGGCGCTAAAATGTAATAGACACTAATATTTTGATGTCATTTCATCGCTGTTTTCCTTTCATGAGCCATAAGTGAGCCACACTCGAATATTATTAAAAAAAAATCCACGAGAATCCACTTACAAACATTAAAATATGAATGCGTGTAAGGGATCATAGCGCATCAGCCACATTAACTAATAAAATATAACATTAATACCAAGACTTAAAATTAAATTTGAATTCCACATTTTTTTAATAAAATTCATCAACAGTTTATAAACTTCAATATTATTGCATTGCAATAATATTGAAGCGAATGAACAATTCATTCACACCAACATTGTTTACAATGAACTGTACGAAATGACAATTGTCAAATTTAATGAGGTTATACGCAGTTTTAATAGATTTTCTTTTATAACTGAAAGGATTGGTTCAGTTTTTAGTCAACGTTGCGTTTTAACAACAATCATGAGTAATGCAACTAATAGGATTCTAAATAGTTAACTTTTCTATTGACAATGCTTTCGTGATCAGGTTAAGCTTATTATTAAATGTGTTCTCAATGAAATAATGTATTACCACAATGTAGTTCTCATATAAAAAACCTATTTGCAAATTAAAATGTAGAAAATATTCAAGCAACATAAAGGTATTAGTTAATATACGTTACCAATGATTAATTATAACGAAAGATGATGTTTTTATTTTTATGTAGCAAACATAATTTCTATACAATGGTATACAAAAAATAATATTGCAGTAAATGAAATTAAAATATGTCAATATTGAAAGAAAAGAAATAGTGAAATTAAAAAATATTTTAATTTGTGTCTTCGCTCTCATCTTCTGATCCGCAATTAACTATCAGAACAAAGTCATGTTTGCTTCACATTCGTACCACTCTTTAATTATTTTCCCTGTGTGATTCATGCAATTTTGCCAGGAGTCTGGTGTACAGCTGTCCAAACTTTCTTGTCACATTCCCAATACTTGTTTATTGCCATAACCATCCCGACCAATATGGTTATTATAATATCCTTTCGCATGTGCCCATATAAATTCGATAGCATTAAAATCGCAATGATACAGAGGAAGTCTTGAAACTTTATGCCCATGTGCTCGAAGTAATCATCATAACAAAACCTTAACCATAAATTATTTTACGAACATCCATTTATTTCTCTCTGACACATCACATGTTTCGGGCATCAATCGTGGCTTGTACAGGGGCTGTGAAGCACTCGATGAAGGAACAGCAGATATTAGCTTCCTTCTTGCGCTTTGTGTTGTATGATACCCATAGAAATGCACAAAGCATTCGCAACTCTCTACAATTTGTATGTAAATTTTAATTTAATAATAACCAATTACAATTTACCTCATGGACCGCATCAACGGATATTAGAGGACTTCCATTGCGCTTTTCCTCCTCGAAATACACTAGTAAACGACTGACCAACTCTTGGCAACAAGAACTAAGTCGTTTACCAGACATCTTGAACTTACACTAAAAAAATGTTTTAAGTCTTTGTATGTTTCTTTAACACCTCTAAACTTACCACAAACTAAACGATTTACTTCACTATAGCTCTGAAAAGAACTTTTGGTAAAAGAAATAATAGAAGTAAGTAAAAATTCAAACCTAAAGAAGGGTCAATAAACAGTAAAAATCAGATGTCAAATGTCACGGAGCGGTAAAAATGGGGTTTAAAATGGCGTGGTTGCATCCCTGAAGTGAACATTATGAAAAGGTCTTATTTACGCATTACTCGACCGTATTCTATCTCACTTCAACTAGTTTGTTGATACTAAATAAAGTATGGACGTATAGCTTAAGTAGCTACGACTTATGTTATAAACTCTATCTCGGTTGTCTATATGAATGCTTCCAATTTTTTGAAACTACGCTTGTCTTTACTTTACCGACCTGTTAATGACGTAACTACAAACATTCAAGACTTCCTCTGTATTACAGCTGTTTGAAAAGTTACTTTATGTTTTAGTAAGCCGGTAATCAGCTCACGGCGTTCTATGTCATATTTTAGGCATCCCAGAAACAAATGGTTCAAGTCGGCTAATTCGTAATCACACAAGCAAGCAGACGAATCGATTATCTTTAGTCTAAAGAGGTGTGCTGGAAAACCACAGTGCCCAAATTTCATCCCAGCGATCGTGGAAGAGAAATAGCGAGTAACCACACGAGCACTATCTCAACGGGAATGAAAAACAGATGAATGAATTTTGGTGTGCTGTGTGGGATTTTCTTTGCATGTCGTTTCCCATCTTTGCTCCCATTTTTTCGCGAAGAGAATGATATCGAAGTTTAGCACTAACCTCCTTCAAGTAAACAGTTTTATGAGTAGTACGAGTCAAACAATCCATCTCTTTATTAGGTATTATACCAGCATGAGCTTTCATCCAAAAGAACTTAACTACCCTGTGTTACTTCTCCAATTCAGCACAACTCGATAGAACATCCAACACCAATGGATGCAGTTTTGTAAACCATTTTCTCTTTCGTAAGGCTTGTAAAAAAAAACTCAGAGAGTCCGTCATAATAGCAAGTTAGCCCCCACGATTGCCTTACCTTCGGCTGAAAAAATATTCATTAACGGATTAAAATGAAAGGATCTACTAACACCCGAACCATAGTCAACAAGTGCGCAAGCATATCTATCCGATGTTTTGGAGGCATCCGTATAAATAAGAGTGTAACCAGTGAGGTTGTCAATAATATCCTTGTGCATTACTCTGTCTATAACGGCTTGAACGGTATATTTTGAAATAAAGATTTGGATTGGTCTAATGAATTGATGGAAACCTAATTTTGGCTGGACTGAGTACCGGAATAGAAAGTCTTAATATCGTAATATAACGGTAGGCGGACGTAGGTAGAAGAGGTTTTTTCGTGGCCCAGTATGATGATGGCAACTCTAAAACTGAAAGCCTATGAATATTGCCAATAATAGGCGTTTACGAAAATTGGATCGAATACATACCGATGTACCGAAAGTGAAAGGAAATCATAACATTTACAATGTGCTAGAACAGAATAAAAAGTCGGTAGATACCTTTATAATCCAATTTCGTAAACGCCATACAATTAAGGTTCCATACTTTTTCAATTGGAAATATTATTAGCATAATGCTTCTTGTGGTGTGGATCTTCATTGCATCAGTACAAATGCAAAGGGCCTTATTCTTCTTTTTTCTTCTTTAAGTTAGGGTGGCCACTATAGTCCAGCTCAATTGTACAGTCCCTATAAATCTTCTTCTTCCCACTCCGACAGCTTGGTGTCTCTCCATAAAACCCATATCTTTCCCAGTGAAAACTCGGCAGGCGCTTCCAATATATTCTTCCCGAAATATTTCTGCCTGGAGTACTTTGATTCATCCTGTGCAGATTACATGCTAAATCGGTTTCCTCCTGTAATTCACATCTTTTGCACACGGTTCACTTTACTCTACCTAGTGTTTATAGACGCTTTTCACTGGGAAGTGCTCCAGTTTATCAGTCAGTAATGGTTTTGTAGCTTCTTTCTTGCTACNACAAAATTACCTCATGCTTCCGCATCAACGAATTAGGAGGACTCTATTTCGCTTTCCCACATATGATTTACAGTACAACAACTGCATTCAGAAATTGGGTAGTTTCAGTAATAATTAACGAGAATAGTTCCAAGTACCACTTTATCTATTGTTAAATAATTTTTATCAATAAGTAAACGTTACTTAGCCCATTTCTCTCAGTGTAGGAATAATAAAATCCGAGACAAACGTGTAAAGGAGGAAATGTTATTATAGATAGAACTAAAGAAAAGCAGAACATTTCTGGCGTTAAACCGTATGATTAATTCCCTTCCGTGACAATAGAGAAGTATTATATCCGCGTTGTTTCATACGGCTAGGAGAGCTTAAGAAAGTTTGTAAGGGCGCAAAGTGCGGTCAGAGGATATTCCTCTCCGCCGGCTAGGTTAGGTGTACCTGATGAACTGACATCCGTACGGTCGCGTCTCGACTCTCGGCGTCGCCAACCACGCTACCAACGTAATCTGCGCCATTTGTCATCTAAATTCACCTCCTTTATAAAGAGCACTGTGTTCTTTTAGACCCAATCAGCTTTTCCACGCTTGACTTTTGTTCGTCGAGCACAATAACTCCAACGAGAGATTGGAATGCCCTATCTTTCTGTTAATGGAGGGATTGAATTAAGCCCGCGGATTAGGGACGGGGGAATAGTACGAAGGCCGGTGACGAGGACAAATGAATTTCACACCAATTGCTCTCTGGTCTCGTTGTTTCGCTGTGCCGTTCTGGCGAAATTTATCGCCTACATTAGCATCTCGAATTATCGCTTTTTTTATATATATAATATATACCCGAGATCCCCGTTGATCTTGTTCCACGGTGAATAACGAAAATGAAAAGAAGAGGAAACCGGAAGACAGGAAAAATTGTCGCATTTATCTGATAGCCTTAATCCACTATTTCTTGTTGACCATGTTTGTTTCCTCTAATGGCCGACTATTTGTAATCCGCCTGTATCGCTTTATTATGCCGAGAACGCGCTACTTAATAGATGACGATAAATTATATCGGAATACGTAAAACCGTTCGCTTCCGAGTCGTATAAGTAATAAATCTACGAAATAAAATACACCTACCTTGACACACACGGTAGCCGGCGGGCGTTCTGTAAAGAAAAATAAATATAAGCATTCCATTTCGACGCATTTGAAATGTGTATATACTGTTGCGGTCAGATAATTAAGGACACGGAACAAACGTATGATAAGTTTCTAATAAAATCTGAAGCATGCATATTAATAAAACCAAAATTTATTCTATACCATTGTTAGCATTCTGTCTACATGCAAAAACAAAAAATATAACATAATACCTTTTGTCGGAAAACTAAATAAACGAAATTGTTTCTAAACCCTCAAATAGCACGTCAACTAATTAAGGACATTACAATGTACTGCATGATGCTGCTTCTAATTGTCTTATATTTCACTAAAATTTTGTAGGATATCCGTTATTCCTTATAACTACATCACACCGAATTGGCATAGATTGAATTGCTGACAGCGTTCGTGGGTTATGCTTTGCCAAGCACGCTCGACGGCTGTGTACAGATCGTCTAAATTATTATAGGTTTTTTGTTTCACAACGCGTTTCACGTCACACCATAAATTTTCGATGGGGTTGAAGCATGGGCTACAAGAAGGCCATTCTAGAACCTCAACCGCATGATCTGCTAAAAATTTCTTCGCAGCTTTGGCGGTGTGCTTGGGATCATTGTCATGTTGATAAACCCAAACAACTGGTAAAAATTCATCTGAATACGGTATCAGAACATTTTCTAAAATGTGAATATACACGTTTTTATCCATAATTCCGGGAATTTGAAATATAGGTCCTACACTGCGCCAGGAAAAGCAAGCCCACACTTTCACATTGCCTCCCCCGTGCTTAATAGTTTTGATTGTACAACTAGGTTTGAACTCTTGGTTGCGATGGCGGCGAACATAAACGCGACCATCAGAACAGATCCTATTTACCTTCGTTTCATCGGAAAATGGAACTCGTTTCCATTCTTCAACGTTCCAATGTCTGTGTTCACCAGCGAATTTTAATCGTTTTTGGCGATTTTTCGCATTAACAAGCGGCTTTTTACGAGCTACTCTACCAAAAAGATTTGCTTGTCGTAAACGACGTTGGACGGTACTTATAGATATTGGTGTATCTAGTTCGGCATTAATTTCACGTTGAATTTGTACAGCAGTTTGGAATGGATCTTTTTTAGACAGCCTCACTATTCTCCTCTACATTCCAACAGATATTTTCTTGGGCCGTACTCTTCGTGGCACACTATCTGTTGTCTAATGCTTTTCAAAATATCTTACAGCATGTTCAACCATTGTTTTTGAACATTTTAGATGCGACGCAATTGTTCGATACGACCACTTTTGTTTCGCCAAAGTCATTATTATCTTTCTTTACTCCGGCGTACAACTCTTTCGTTTTCTCATGATTGGATAATTATTATTTTAAAATTTCGCTTTGACAATACCCAACTACAAACTAATATAATGCCTACCATAAAATTCCTATTTATTAATCCACTTACATGTATGAATTCACAAGCGTCCTTAATTAGGCGATGTTGACAGTACAACTATGGTTACTGGTATTATTTTATAGTAGGCTAGGTATGAATCGTTGCGTTCAAGTCGCGCAAAAATGGCGGAAATACCTACAGACAATATGAACTACCCTATATTTAATGGATTTCTGATACGCGTCTCTCAAGAATACACTATTTATGACATTTTATCAAGCTGTCCTTAATTATCTGACCGCAACTGTATACCTGAAGTGCACACCTCCCCCTGAGATTCCCGAGAAGGCAGCGGTGAGACGCCAAGAACCTCCAAACAATGAAACTGTAATACATAAATACAAAGCATAATTATGTTGTGTCCACGGATGAGGAAAAGCTTTTTTTAATTTCTTATAATCGTAGAGACAGAAAAAATTATTCTTTATATAAAAAAGCTTTGTTTGATGCAAGATTAACAAAAGAAAAATGAGGTGTGGTCACCATACGACTTTCTAATAAGTTGTTGTACATCTAATCCGAATCTGGAAAGATGTATTTTGACGTTTGCATTCGACATTTACTTTTTAAAATAGATACAATAACGTAGAGGCAGTGTTGCCAGAGCTAGGGAAATTTAGGTTGGTGCTAGGGAAAGGGAATATTTACGAAATACGGTTGTAATCTAGGGAATTATGCTATGTCACAGTATTTCCAGTATACAGGGTGTCCCACCGAACTGGGACATTAGATTTTTTTTAACTTCTAGTTGGAATTTGATTTTGAAACTTGCAGTGTGATCATGGCCTGCTGTGATCTATTTAAGGAAAACAATTTCAATCTTATAGAACTTTCGGTATACAGGGTGTTGAAATCAATTTTTTTTTTTTAAATGGAATGGTACAATTTTGATCGGTACAATGAATGTATCGAGTCATTTGCAATTAGTTTACAAGAGGGTTCCCTATCCCTAAACTCAACCGTTTTTGAGATATTTGTAATTGTGTTGATTTTTTGACGTTTACACTGTTTCAAGTAAAATTAAATAGTTGATGAGGTATCAGATATTTAGCGGTTCTACTAATGTCGATGTAAGTACAAAAACATAAGTAGAAAGTGTTATGGCAATAATGACCGAATCACATATAGGGTGTTCAAAAACGCATCTCCAATGTGGGTACCTTTAAACCAACAAAACTTTTTTATTTCAAATGAAACATGGTATTTTTTACTACGGCATTGAATGCAGCGTAAAATTCTACATCGATTGACATTAGGGTTTAGTATACTTATTTTTGATAGTTTTTGAGATATTAGCATTTATTGTCTGAAACGTAACTACTTGCAAAGTTTCGAACAAATAAAGTATTTTTTCCTAAAAAACACTCTATATATTATTTTTTAGAATGATGCGTTATCTTTTTTTGCATTGTTTGGTTTCCCTACAAGATATTTATCATTGAAAGTTTTCCAAGTATTCGCAAATTTTATGTAATTGTAATTATAAGATATTAATAAGCCATAATTATTATGCGATAGCAAATTACATGTTAATATTTTTACCTGCTTATTAAATACATCGAAAATAAGTCAAATTAAAAAAAAACTAAGAAACTATTATTCTAAAAGAACATTTATAATTATATTGGACATTTTCGAAGACTTAATAGTTTGTTCTGATTTATGTTATCTGTCTGTATCGCTTAATACCTAATTTAATACAAAAAGCCAAGAGGCTGCATTGTTTTCGGAGACTCCATGACAGAGGACTCCCCTACAAGAAAATAGCTGGTCTAGTAAGTGAACAATATTTGAAATAATATGGCTGTATTTAGGATATCTGCTTTAATTTCCCTTTGTATTTTATTTTTTATTTTTTTTTTTGAAGTTTTTATTCATTGCAAATCATTGTTACATTCTTCATGAATGTAGAATAAGTCTAACATGTTATTTGTATATGTTACTTTGAATATTTTTCTTATTTCTTTCGTTGTAAATCGAATCGGATGTTTGAAGAAAATGTGTGAAGGAGTTGACAGCATTAGGACTGACTATAAAAGATATGACTTCTTAATACTGCATAGGTTTATCACTGCGCAATTTGGTAAATTACGAACAATGAATATCACTTGTTTGTTAGCACATCTCATGGCCTACTAATATTTAATAATACTTCTCTATGACTTAAAGACATTACTATTAGTAAGAAACTAGTGAACATTAGGTATCTGAAGCATAAATATTTAGATAGATTAGATAAATAATGTACAGAGTGTTTTGTAGCAAAAAACTCATTTTTTTGGCTGAAACTTGGAATTTAGGCATATTTTTAGCAATTTTTTCAAATACTAGTAAGAATAGGTATAACAAACCCTAATTTCAAACGATGTAGAATTTTGCGCTGCATTCAATGCTGTAGTAAAAAATACCATGTACTATTTGAAAGAAAAAAGTTTTGTTAGCTTAAAAGTATTCACATTGGAGGCACGTTTCTGAACACCTTGTATGTGATTCAGTAATTATTGCTACAACACCTTATAGCTACGTCCTTGTTTTTACATCAACTTTAGTAGAACCACTAAATATCTGCTATCTCATGAGATATTTGATTTTATTTGAAGGAGTGCAAATGTCAAAAAATCAACGAAAATGAAAATATCTCAAAAACGATCGAGTTTAGGGATACGGAACCTTCATATAAACTAGTTGTAAATGACTCTCAAAATTCATTAGATCGATAAAAATTATACCATTCCATTTAAAATAAGAAAGTTGAGGTAGAAAGTTCGGTATACAGAACATTCTGTATACCGAAAATGCTATAAAGTTGAAAATATTTTCCTTAAATAGATCACAGCCAGCCATGCGTACACTGCAAGTTTCAAAATCAAATTCCAACTAGAAGTTAAAAAAACTCTAATGTCCCAGTTGGGTGGGACACCCTGTATATGTTGGGGATTCCTTTAACGTAGAAACTTTAAACATTGTCTCATGTAAGGAAATCTCGATATACAGAGGTCTTGAAAATTTGGCGTAGCTGCTGTTAATTGCGAGTGATTTTTATTTTGAAAAGCACCATTTCATTTCAAATTTATATATTATAATTTTTTCCCAGCAGGAAGGAGAGTGCCCACTTTCCTCCCTCGAATGACTGTACTTTACCTTCCTAGAGCGGAAAGTTGTACTTTACCTTCCTAGGGAGGAAAAGTAAGTGGCATTGACATGATGAAACTGTAGATCTTATAATATGTGACATTATTGATGATAGATGACCTTAGTACATTCGACCCAGTCTGAGCCCATTTATGAGATAATTGCTAAATTATTAGGTATTAAATTTCAATTAAACTATTATTAAACACTTTTAAAACGACGCTAACTTCTCAAAATATATTTGGCAGATTAAGCCTACTATCTATTATGTCACTCACAGGTAGGTATGTCTATTTTTTTTTAGACATTTAGTTAAAATTGGACTGGCTGGGAAAAAAATAGTATTCAAACCACGTGAGGAAAGTGCTATTGCAGGCCTTGGGCAATTACAACATAACATTTGCCCGCGGCCTGCAATAGAACACTTTTCTCCCTTGGTTTTCAATATACTATACTACTATATCCCCTCGTTTATTTTTTTAGTTTTTTTATGTTGTTTAAATTAACTTTATTATTATTGGCATTATGCACATTAATATTTATATTTATACTGTATTTTTATATATTGTTTATATTTTGCACCACACCAATGGTATCATTGAAAAATAAACAGAACCAATACCCAGATAACAGAGAAAATGACGTTTAATAAACGTCATTCTACTACCTGGGTACTTCCAGCGTGTTTCAACGATTTTCCCATAAATTTGCAGATTACCAGAAACTCAGGGTGGGAAGTTTTGAAATGAACGGCCTGTATATGATTATGATATTGAAATAAATAAAAGAAAAATACTGTTATATTATATCATCCAGATTTTTTATTGTTTTAAAGGAGATATCCTGACCTTTAGGAAAAAATTATAATATTTGATTTTAAAAATACATTGATGGCTGTTTAATGGAGGTAAAAAAAAGCAGATTAAGAATCATTCCTCTTAACCCCACTTACGTGCAGGTAATTCATCATCATCAAAGAATCTAATTTTAGAAGAGAGATATCAAGCAAACAATATAATTTAATACATAATAGTGCTTCACCCTCTTCTAGAACCTCACAAGCACCCTTTCCAAATGCACGCGACCGAAATCTTCAAACGATTTTCACCATTTTACTGCCATAAGTAGGAGCGAGACTATGTGAAAATATTGAAAATGAAGCGGTTTTGAAAATTCAGTCACCTAATAGATATTGTAGCATTTATGTCTCGTATCTTACTGCCGTGCGAAACTACAATGTAAAAGAGCGATTTTTCCGACGAATTGATCTGTTCGAAGATTAATGTAGAGAAAAATAATTGCCTTTGTTTCTTTCGTCGGAAATAAACTTTAGTATGTCTGAATCGAACGTAAAGGGTCCGCTTTCGTAATAATAAATGCCTGCCGGGGCATAATAACTAGTTGTTTGCTGACAAAATGGCGAAGTTTATTGTCTTTTATTACTTCTAGTTACGCGCTCAATTGCTTAGAAATTATTCCCTGACACATTGCCGCGATTAAAATTTAAACCATCCAGCTTCTCGCCCTAGCGACAGAGCGTGCTACAAGATAAACAGCGGTATTTTATCGGGACTGGCTCCTATAAATTCCAGTGAACACATCTACAACCACCTGACGATGAACTTTAACGGCATACTGATAAATATTAATCTTCCTCCTATGCCTAACTTAACAAATTGCTTTTCTTTCTGAAACATTCTTCGAGATATTTCATCAGTTTGTATGTTTTTTTCTTGTTATCAGAGCCGTCTGGCGTCTCTGTCAACCTCTTGGCTTTCTATATTTAGTCTTCCATTTCGTTTACCCATTAATTTATACATTCCAAAATCCTAGCACCCTGGACTAGTCCATACATGTCTCTGGCTGGTTGTTCGAAGTAGTTCTCTGAGTTCATTTTTGGCTTGTCAAAAATTGCATGTCCAGTGTTGATCCCATTTTCTGTATCCTTTCAATATACAGTATCCCATTAACAGATCTCTTACGATACCAAGATGATTCCTACTGACCAGCAGTAGTTCTTCAACCTTCTATTTTGATGCTCCATCAATAAAGGTTGAACTTGCCTGGTTGTGTTATTCCAGTGTTCTTTGGGTTTATCTTCTCTTATCTCATCCATACAGATGTCATCATACTTGAAGGGTAGAAAGTAATTTGTAAAAGTAAACTTAGGTGGAAATATGGAATAGTCAGGTCCGTTCCAATATTAATTGAAAGAGGTTTGCCACAGGGTAGCGTATTGGGTCCTCTCTTATATAACATTTATATCAATATCTGGCAACAATTAATTATGCAGATGATAATAGCAAAAGACTTGATCACCTTAAAAAATCAAGCAGAACAAATATTGCATAGAATAAGACAATGGAGTTTTGAACATGTCGAAACTAGTAGCTGAAATGATATGATCCTATAGTATATTAATAAAGGAATTAGGAAGCACGCATTCCAGTTTATTCTATTTAAAGGCAAAGCAGAGAAAAGTTTTAGTTATCGTTGATCACTGCTCTGATTTCTTTGAATTAGATTCCATTTCAGATTTAATTTGCTAAGTTCAGTTATAGCTGTTTACAGCTGCACATTTAGCCCCCATACCAATGATCATGGGTCTGATCACCATTATATATGTCCAGTACATCATATTAGGTCTTAATCCGCCCTCGATCAACCGATCACTAATGGAACGGAACATTGACCACACGACTAGCAGATGGGTTGACTGCATGCTAAGAGGCAGAGTGGTCTATGCCAATATGCTAGATAAAAATATCGCCATGAGGACCACTAGAGGGTGTCCTCAAGGGGAGTACTGTTACCACTGCTGTGGAGCTTGGTCGTGGATGATCTCGTCAGATCATTAAACGACAAAGAAATATGGACGCAGGGATACGCTGATGACAGTGTCATCGTAGCTAGGGGGAAGTTCCCAGGCGTGGTGGCGGGCATCATGCGTAATGCACTGCGAATGGTGGAGGAATGGTGCCTTTTACAAGGACTCTCAGTTAATCCACAAAAAACAAAGTTGGTTGCCTTTACCAACATGAGAAAACTCAATGACCTAGGCGGCACTAGACTGTTTGGGCAGGAGTTACAATTAACCAAGGAAGTAAAGTATTTGGGTGTTGATGCGAAACTGTGCTGGAAAAATCACTTAGTTAAAACAACGACCAGGGCCACGCAACTATTCTGGCGCTGCAGGAGAGTTGCTGGCAAAACCTGGGGATTAAAGCCGAAGGTGATCCATTGGCTATATACTGCCGTGATAAGACCAGCGATAACATACGGGGCAGTAGTCTGGTGGAGGAGGACAGAAGTGTCCTCCGCAGCGAAGCTGCTAACCGCTGTCCAGAGACAGGCATTGCTGGGTATCACTGGTGCAACTAACAGTACAGGGATCGATCGCCTCTTTAGAGACCATTGTGGGCCTCCCCCCGCTGGAACTGTATGTGAGAGCGGAGGCAATGAATGCGATCCTTAGACTGAAAGCCAACAACCTGTGGCATCCCAAATTCAGGGTGGGAGGACACACTTATACTACGGGCACGTTGCTGGACGGTCATTGCTACAAATGCCACGGACAGCATGGTACCCGAAATTATCTTCACTGAAAAGTGGAAATCTCCATACCGAACAGAGACCAGGCACGTAGTGGGATCACTGCTAGCGAAAACTGGTACACGGATGGATCCAAATCCAGCCAGGGACAGGAGCCGGTATTTGTGGGCCAGTCCTAATCAAAGGATATTCATAAGCCTGGGAAACATACAACGGGTCTTCCAGGCAGAGGTATTCGCCCTTGCAGCCTGTGCAGAAATGATTGCAAAAGGGGCTACATGAGGAGGAAAATTAATATAATGACTGACAGCCAGGCTGTCATTAAGGCAGTCTCAAACCCTGTAACTAGGTCAAACTAGTTAGGGACTGCAAACAATCCCTCAATGCACTGGCACGAGGCAACACGGTGTCTCTGATTTGGGTGCCGGACATGAGGATATAAGCGCAACGTAATAGCCGATGAACTAGCCAAGGAGGGCTCTAAGAGACACTTCATGGGTCCAGAG
Source organism: Protaetia brevitarsis (assembly GCA_004143645.1). Classification (NCBI taxonomy): domain Eukaryota; kingdom Metazoa; phylum Arthropoda; class Insecta; order Coleoptera; family Scarabaeidae; genus Protaetia; species Protaetia brevitarsis. The sequence goes on from RXPK01000306.1 coordinate 612,020, forward strand.
CCCGTATGTGGGATTACTAAGGATTTCGCAAGAAAGGAGATCTGGACCTGGTTAGATAAAGAAAATACAAAGAAATGGAGGTCGACTGAAGGTCAACTCCATACCAAAACGCTGATAGGGGATGGGGATGGTAGTTTCTCTGATAACCTACTCAAGCGCAGTAAGAAAGAAGTTAAAACCATTACTGGGTTGTAACTGGACACTGTCTCTGAAAAAGCATCTATACAACACAGGCCGTGTAAGCTAACCGTGGTGTAGAAGATGCGAACTACAGGAGGAAACGAGTTTACATGTAATCTGCACATGTGAGGAACTAAAGGTACTCAGGCAGAAATATTTCGGGAGAGATCTATTGGAGCCCTCGAAGGTCCTCAAGTTTCCACTGGGCAAGATACTGGGTTTTATAGAGAACACCAAGCTGCTCGAGTGGAAATAAGAGACTCAATAGGGATGGTACAATGAGCACCAAGCTCAAGTGCCCGGACATCAAGTGCCCACCCTAACTTGAATGAATGAATAGGTCTTAATCCCCATGTTTTACCATGGTCTATTATCTCCCATGTGGTATTAATCTTCTAAAGCAGTCAATTCCAAGTAAGCTTGGGGTCTAGGATGACAGATGAACGTTAGAAAACCATTGGGAATCTGACGACGTCTAGGTAAAGAAAAATACAAAGCTAAAACTTTAATTGTGAAGCAAATTATTGGGCGCGAGTTGTAAACGTCAGCTTCCCAATATTTCGCACCTAAATAAATGGAATTTTGAAATTAGTTTATTTAATTATTATAGTTCTAGTTTATTTAGCATCGACCGATTTCAGTTCCGTACCGGGGCAGTTGCCCTGTCACCTTAATATATTCACGCCAGAAAAGCGAAGAGCCCGAACAATCCAATTTAAACCTGATTGTGGCCATGTATCCATCATCCACGTTTTTATCTCGCACGTAGCGTGTATTTGGAAGTGGCAAACCCCTATTTTATTGTATTGTGTGTGTGTGTATGTTTTTTTTTTACGACGAAAGGAGGTCTCGCGTTCACTCAGAGCTTAGACATTGTATTCGGTGCTTCCCCGGGGAACCCATATTCACGCGATCCGTATTGGACGTGCCACATTTGCATATCTCAAAACGCGAGCCGACTCTAAATAAACACTTATCTTTTGAGTTTTGGCCTTGCTTACGCGGTATTTAGAATAAATTATGCTCGTCTTTCGAACCATTTAGTTAATACATGAATTTATCAGAGGAGGAGATAAAAGAAAAAACGTTTTGATCTAGTTGAATTGAACTATTGATTATGGCAACTACAGCTGTGGAGGGCCAAATTCCCCTCCGCTCAGCTTTCCTTTTTATTATCTCCTACTTATTGTTGGGATTCGCAGATAGGAGCGATGTCATCATATATTTATAGCCTTGATATTTGTTTGTTATCCCGAAGTGTTTCATCAATCTTTTCCCACAACGGCTCTCTACTAAATTATGGAAATGATACATAAAAGGAAAAGGTAATTACGCAGATACAATAAATTCAAAGATGTAATAAGGGATGACGACGATATGAGATTTTATACGAAAAAATCGCCTTATCTTATCGCTTTATACGCCGTCCCTCCAAAGGCGTTTTATAAAGTCTTTTTGTGCGGTTCGCGGGAGATTTCTGGTAGAGAAAATGTTACTTTTTAATACGAAAATACGATACAGCGCCCAATAAAAAGATATATTTTCACTGAACGTTCCCATATAATTGGGGAAATTGAGGGAATAAAACAAAAGAAAGTGAAACGGACCGCCATTATAAGAATGTCATAATTTTCGTGAAAGGAAATACGTGAACCTAATCATAAAAAAACACCGGTAAAAACGTTACGACTGTTTGTTTAATTACTTAAGGGGACCATTTATATTACGTCCCTGTCTTTATCAATATAATAACTGTTTTTGTTGCCCCCAGCAGTCGAGAAAATAATAATCCGTTTACCGCTTTGCGTCAGACTATAGGATTACTTGCCTTTATTTTGTACACGCTGTTGCAAAACTAATGTCATATCTTAAAGGATGTGATATACTATGAGAGTCAAAATGATTGTCGTAATAAAAAAACTATTTTCCGGAAAAATGTATCTATACTTATTACCAATTTAATGAGCGAAGTTAGCTACGTACAAATTTCATACATTAAATGAATTTTCTTGACATTTAGCGACATTGGCGTTCGTGTTGTAGTATCTTTCGATTATTCATCTTATAATTCTTTTCAAACCGTTTATATTTACATCTAATATCACCAACAATAGTATTTCTGAATACTGTAAGAAAATAAGGGAATTTATCTGTGGTAATTAGCTCAACAGACAGGTAAAAAAACAATATTAACATTAAGTGAAATAGTTTATTACATTTTATAATTTTATAGGCTTATCATACACTTCAGCGCAATGACCTGTCAAAAGAAAGTTACATTTCCATCTCTATAAAGTTTCTACGGTACAGGAATTATTACCATTAGATCACGATAGGCGATTGGAATATTGTCAGTGGTTTAATAACAATTTAAGGGACGATGATTTGCTAAACAGATCATTTTTCTCGGATGAAGCCTGGTTTTATCTAACAGGCTATATCAATTCACAAAACTATCGTATCTGCTCTGCAGAAAATCCACACGAATTTCGAGAAACGCAATTGCATCCCGTAATAGTTGGAGTTTGGTTGGCTATGTCCAGGCAACGAATAATAGGGTCAATTTTCTTCGAGGAAATTGTAACAGCCCAACGTTACCAACAGATGTTGGAATTGTTTATTGCAGAGTTACAAGAAAATGAGCTTGAAGCAGGTTATTTTCAGCACGATAATGCTCCAGCACTTACTGCTCGACAAACCTGTCAATATCCTCAATAGTTTTTTGCTGACCGGGTCGTTAGGGCACAAAGATGGCCACCAAGATCGCCTGATCTAACCCCATTAGATTACTTCATGTTTGGCTATCTGAAAAATAGGATCTATAGAAATCGCATGCATACCATAGAAGAACTGAGAGATGCAGTTTTATCACTTAATAGTTATACTAATTGTATGTTATAATTTAAAGTAATAAATAAATTTAGTTAAATACCAGTTAGTACTAAGAAGATACTATAAAAGATTTTCCAAACGAAAAATAATTAAAAATCATATAAGATCGGCAATGGGCCAACAACCACTATCAGATTTATCTATTATCTGTATTGAAATCAATATTATGCACAACATTATGATAGTAATGATATTATCCCTAAAGGATCTAGCTGGTTAAACATATGAAAACTGTACTCGCATCTGATGAACAGTTATTACCTTGTTTTTATTGTTCTTCATCTACAATAGTTATACAATTAATCTCACATTCCTAACCCCTATTATAAGGGAAAAAATGGGGGTGACAATCCTTAACGTAAAATTTTATTTTTCAGTACTTATTGAAAATATCTTTATGAAATTTAAAATGTACTTGACTATTCATAAAGTCATTATAATATAATTTTTCAGAATTTCTGTGACACTGGAACCTGTAAAAAAACGAGAAAAATATATTTTGGGAGTGAATTTTTTTATACTAATCTTCACAGTGACACCTACCAAAAAAAATATATCTTATTTGTTCATTGGTTAGTTACTACCTGTTAAAGTTACGAAAGGATCGAATTGATGGAACATAGTTAAAAAAAAATAAAAACCAATTATGGATATATGCATATGTATCATTATTTACCAAAAACTATATTAAACCTGTAAACTATCTCCTATACCTATCGTCATAAATATGTTCTTATAACAAAATATACACCTACAAATAAACTACAAACAATCAATATTTCGTAGCTCATCAGATACGATGACGACTACTCTGTACTATACTCGATGAACTATTGAAATTGGACCCGTCAAATATGCTATTTTACAACACTCGAGACCGCACGAATTTCGAACTTGTGATGTGTGATGTAGACTCGGTACAATGTTGTCCTATAATGTGCTGTAATGAGTATGCAGTGACCTGTTTTCTAGACGATTAGATTTTCATACTAGTTTTCTCAAGTTATAAGAAGTTAACTAGCGAATCAAAACATAGTTGGCAGGCCACGTATACTTAGATTTAGGCAAAAGAAAATTGTGTTAATGAAAGCTAAATTGTTTTATTGAGTATTATATACTAATATATATTTTTGGCAATATTTTAATCCTTGATGAAAGTTTTTATGCAACTATTGTATTAAGGAAACAAGATTTAAATCAAACAATACAAAACATATATATATAATTATTGTATTACTTTTAAAAAGCCTTGCCTACCCGTATCATCGCTGTCATAACAGCATTCGTCTCATTCTCGTTGTTTCATCCTTCTCTCTTCTTTACTACAAAAAAAATTCTTGTTAAATGTACTGCATCATATAACCATTCCTCTTACCATCAACTGCTGTTTTTGCTATATTTTGCAATATCTCCAGTATTTTCACCGATATTTTGATATTTATTAGGCATACCTCCATTTTGTAAGCTGCTAATTTCATATTTTTTAGGTGTGTGTTTGACTAAATGATACTTATGACAATTTCGAGTTGGACGACATACCTGCAATATTATTTTTGTAAACATGCAGTAACACCTCCATTCTAACAGTCCTTAACCTATTCATTTTATAATTACGACACTTACCAGTTGCCGATTATAACCAGTGCAATGTTTATTCATAACTTCTTTTCTATAACGCATAATGATGGACTACAAAACAGTGCAAAACTACACAAACCTTTTGAATTTCAACATTTCTTCGTTTTTTTTTCACGCTTCTCATCTAGTCACGTGATGCACGCGTGCTTGTCGCTTGTTTACGATACGATATAATGCACTAACTCACGTGACTCAAAACAGCAAGTAGGATTGGACAATCGCAGATGAAAAACTTGTAAAACCTAAAGCCAGTAGTTTAATAGTTCAAATTCAAATTAAAATAATACGAGAAAGATATTAATTTTATTAAAATAGAGTATATTTTCTACATGCGTTATCCTACTTAAAAATATATTATTAATTCTTTCAATATAAATTATAATATGAACACGAATATATACATAATATGTTTTAATACATTAATTATTTTTATTTGCTTAATTCAGGATAAAATTAACTTTAATTTTTAGAACCACATTTAGATTATGTTTAAGATGTTCGATTAAAATGTTGTTTTTAGAAGCCCTGAATTTACATTTTCAATAGATAACGGAAATAAGATATTGGAAAACGATTATAAAATAAATATTCAAAAAATATCAATATTAAGTTCGCAATATTTTATAAATACTGCTTATATGTTGAATGTTAATTTTGGGTTTGGAATTTGTGATATGAATATTGTTTCTATGTACAATAGATATTATTTTTAAATATATACGCGCAGTTATTACATAAACAAATATTATATAAATGTGTTGTTTATGTTGGAAATATTTCTCATACATATAATATTTATAAAATATGAAATACATATTTTATAAATATTGTGTGCTACCTGGGACATATCCATAATTGGTTTTTATTTCTTTTTAACTATGTTCCACCAATTCGACCCTTTCGCAATTTTAACACGTGGTAGCTAACCAATGAGCAAATAAGACATATTTTTTTGGTAGATGTCACTTTGGGTGTTAGTATAAAAAAATCACTCCCAAAAAATATACTTCTCGTTTTTTACAGTTTTCAGTGCCACAAAAATTCTGAAAAATAGTATATTAAAGTACGAGTTTCATAAGGCATGATTTTGTCGCACGAGTTCAAGTTTAGAAAACGAGCCGCAGGCGAGTTTTCTAATGAACGAGTGCGACAAAAAGCCTTATGAAACGAGTCCTTTACTATTTTTTCTATTTTGCATTATAAATTGATAATAAATACTTAATAAAAATCTCATTAAAAATGTTGAGTTTTATTTTTATATGAAGTTGGTCACATTGACATACGATTGACATTTGACGAATTCAAAATTCAAATTCGGCTATTTAAATTGTTTAAACAATATATTTCATAATATAGTCTCTGTAAACTGTAAAAAATGAGTGATACTGAGACAAATTTATCTTGTACGCCACCACAACTGCGTGAAATTGCGGATAACGCCGTCAAAATTTATTACCGAAAAAATCAAAAGCAGGTATATGAAAAATGCTACATCAATTTGAACTATGGGCTGTACAGAATAATGTCAACACATATCTGAAAACATTTTATTGGCATATTTTGAATTACAAGGTAAAAATAAGAAATCTTTCTACCTTATGGTCTATGTATTCCATGCTTCGGTTCTTGCTTTTCCATTTATAAAAATACAGACATATCAAAATATATTAAATTACAAGCCTATTTAAACGATTCTCTGAGGATACGAGGCTAAGAAATCTAAAATTTTATGCATTGAAGATATTAATAAATTTATAGAAGAAGGTTCTGACGCATTGTATTTAGCAATAAAGGTACGATATTATTTGCAAAATGTAATTTTTTATGTAATGGATTTAATTTTAGATCGTTTTAATAATGGGTTACACAGGTGCCTGTAGACGAGATATTAACAAATATGTCCATACATGATTTAGAATTTAAGAGTGATATTATTTTGGTGACAGTACCTAAAACAAAAAATAATATCGTAAGAGTTTTCGCATATACGGATGAAAGATGGATTACTTTAAAAATATTAATCATTCAAGATTCTTCCTTACATATCGCAATGGTTATTGTATATCGTGCCCGATTGGAATTAATACGATTGGCAAAATGCCTAAATTAATAGCTGATTTCTAAAATTGCCCAATTCAGAGCTTTATACTGGACATTGCTTCAGACGTTCTAGTGCTACACACTTAGCAGACGCAGGCAGTGATTTGCTGACTATAAAACGTCATGGTGGATGGAAGTCATCTGCGGTAGCTGAGGGTTACATCGAAACATCTATTAAAAGTAAAGTGGCTGTAGCGCACAACTTATCAGGGCCAAGTACATCTGGTCATTCTAGAGTTATATCATCGAATGATTCTGAATTACAAGAGTCTACCATTAAAGCCAATAACATAACTCAGCAAAACTTTGTTACGAAGAATTTGCCTGGCATAACAATACATGCTCAAGATACTTGTTCCGTCAGTGTAAATGTATACATTAATTCCACGTTTTCATAACAATAACAATGTAACTAAATTTGTATAAATTTTTGATTAAGTATTTACAATTTACATGCATTAAACGTCAATTTTGCTTTCTGTCATAATGTATTCAATACAGCCAACCTATAGAAATGAAAAAAGGCGTATCACAATGAAGCACTTTTCGATACGCAAAAGCGTGTTACAATTGCGTTTTTATGAACGCAAAATAGAAAAAATATATTATAATGAGTTTACGAATAGTCAAGTACATTTTAAATTTCATAAAGATATCTTCAATACGTAGTGAAAAAAAAAATACAATTACAATAGGGGTTAGGGATGTGAGATTAATTCTATGGCTATTTTAGATGAAGAATAATAAAAACAAGGTAATAACCCTTCATCAGATGCGAGTGCAGTCTTCATATGCTTAACCGGCTAGACCCTTTGCTATAATATGGGCAAGAAGAGTAGATCTTATATAAATTTAATTATTTTTGAAATAAATATTGTTGCTATGTCAAATGTGTTTCCCTGTTAATTCCTATTTCTGGCGACGACATTAAGTTGTCCCTCTACACTGTAAAAAATTACAGTAATTTTGCCATGGTAAATCAGGAATATTACATGTAATAACGTTGTGAATTTACCACAATAAATCATGTAAATTTTGTTTTACATGTTTTTTCTAGGATATTTAACATGGAAAAAGAAATTTCGGTAAAATTTATAGCTTTTTCATGTAAGTTTAGATGTAACAAAAATTCAAAAGGAAAATACAGGAAAAAAACATGTACAATTTTGTGTTTACTATCAAAATTTACTTAAAAGTGTAAAATTGACATTTTTTGGGATATTTAGTGCACTTTAAAAGTAATTTTACTAGTGAACTATTAATCTTGCTGTAAAAATATGAGGAGGTTTTATATTTATTTGTTCTTACTTGAATTTTCGGGTAAAACTATAGATAGCATGACAAATACGAAATTCATACGCCGCAATGTGATTGGTTATTGGATTATTTACCTGTCTTTATGAAATTTAAAATGTACTTGACTATTCATAAACTCATTATAACATAATTTTTTCAGAATTTTTGTGACACTGGAATCTGTAAAAAATATATTTTGGCCGCGATTTTTTATACTAACCCCCACAGTGACACCTACCAAAAAAAATATATATCTTATCTGTTCATTGGTTGGCTACTACATGTTAAAGTTACAAAAGGGTCGAATTCATGGAACACAGTAAAAAGATAAAAATCAATTATGGATATATGCATATGTGTGTTTCCAAAAATGTTTTTTACAAAATTATTACTAAACAAAACTCAGAGAAAATTTTAGTAAATTAGATATAATTTGCGTTCTTTTTATTATTACACTGTAAAAAATTACAGTAATTTTGCCATGGTAAACCAGGCATAGTACATGTAATAACGTTGTGAATTTACCACAATAAATCATGTAAATTTTGTTTTACATGTTTTTTCTAGGATATTTAACATGGAAAAAAAAATTTCGGTAAAATTTATAGCTTTTTCATGTAAGTTTAGATGTAACAAAAATTCAAAAGGAAAATACAGGAAAAAAACATGTACAATTTTGTGTTTACTATCAAAATTTACTTAAAAGTGTAAAATTGACATTTTTTGGGATATTTAGTGCACTTTAAAAGTAATTTTACTAGTGAACTATTAATCTTGCTGTAAAAATATGAGGAGCTTTTATATTTATTTGTTCTTACTTGAATTTTCGGGTAAAACTATAGATAGCATGACAAATACGAAATTCATACGCCGCAATGTGATTGGTTATTGGATTATTTACCTGTGGGCGTAGGTAATTCTATTCGTTCGTCGAACATATTATTGGCTCAATGATATCATGTACGTCACAAACAATCGTAGGTTTCGCGTAAGCGTGTTCATTCTTGATCCCTGGTTGAGCGATTCAGTATGACCTATTAGGTGCTATAAAAGAATTAGGTAAGTTGCTTGCTCTCTTTATAAAAATACATATGAAAATTACTTCAGTGTTCGGTAAATATAGAGTTCATATAAATATTAAATACGAATTTTACAGTACAATCTTTGAAAAACACATCAGCATGTGAAATTTACTAGATGGTAGAGATTTTACCTTATGAAGCAAATTTACCTGTAAAATTGTAGGCAACTTTGTTACCATGTTTACATGTAATTTTACTAGAATTTTTTTACAGTGTATTGGGGTGATATTATCTAATATATATTTTTTTAAACTAACAGCCGATGCGTTTTTTTTTTTTTTTAATGATAACTATAGAAGTTGCCTGTGCCGGGGGGCGCCCAATTATAATCTTGCACACGGTCGCTAATTACCCTAGGAACGGCCTTGAATTTATCTTAATCCAGTGTAAATGGCATTTTAAAAAAAATTCGGAAAGCATTTTGTCAAATTTGACGACCTTCATGAAACCAATATTCACATTATTTTTTTTAACTTTTAATTTTTTGTTCTTCAAATTAATATCTTTATTAGCAATTGAATTTGAATTTTACTGGGTATAAGAGGAATTGATATGAACCGCGATTAAGTGACGACACTAATTTTGAAACAAATTGTACATTAAGGTGAAAAGGAATACAAAAACACAGATAACTAAAGGCGATGTTAAATTATCGAATTAATTAATTTCATTACTAATGCAATAGGCCAGGTCCACCCTTCTTCTGCAGCTAATTCGCGAGCGCTAATAAAAGAAAAATGCATTTCTTATTCTGGAAAATAACCTCTCGCGGGATTTACTCCGGGGGGCTTCTTAATTCTTGGCGCTTTTTTTTGCCTACTTTTTATGCGTATGAGAGGATTAGTGCTAATTATATTGTTTGAAAGCTCACTAGCGGGGGAAGGGTGAATTCCGGAACACGAAAGCACGGGAAAAGTTACGACCTATGGGTCTTCCGCGAATAATTCTTCCGCTCAGAGGGAAGTTGCACAGAGGCGCATTTCTTTGTTTCAATTTCACAGGAAAGAATTCATAATTTCGCCCGGCGCATTGCTTAAAACGGGATTAAGATCTGACGGAGCGGGGGAATATTTTTAATTGCCGCCGTAAAAGAGAGAGTAAACAACAGTTTTAACGGACGTTTTGCCCGTTCAGCGTCCTGCAATTCCATCTCGTATGCTCGTGTAACTCGTACAGATCGATACTATTGGCAATCCTCTCACGCTAGAGAAAAAAAAAAAAAAGAAAATAGGAGAACCTCTGGTTTATTTCAAACGCGAACTCGAATCGACAATGACAGATCTACGACACAATCTTTTTAGGCGTAAACTAAATTAAGTTAATGAACGGTATTTAACTAGTAGGAGGATGCTGCTACTTCGTCACATTGATATATATATCAGGCTCTCCTAATTGTCTCCAGCTCCCCCTATTTTTCTGACACCTGACACTCCTATGCACTCGAGGCTTTCCTAATTATCTGGTATTAATAGAAGACAAAGGAAATGCAAGTACAATGAGAAGAAGATTTCTTTGTTGTGAATAAATATGCATTAACATTACATAAATTATTCTTTTAAACAGTTGTAAATGTAATGTAATGATTATTAGGTAGGTATTAAGACGAAAATTATTTGAATCAAATTGAAATAGCAATTCATACTTCGTCAAATAACCCTACAATGAATGAATCCTCAAACAAATATTATATAAATTTAAAACAAAGCATATCTCAGTTTATTAATATTTTGTTTACCTGATCGAAATAAATTATTTATTTATTCAAATTAAGTGCCCACACAGAGAGAAATTCGCATAGTAATATTTACACTTCACTGTTGGATGAAAATTGTGGTAAGAATTTTTGACTATTGTGCGAAATTTTTAAACAAAGTCGCTACACACATAAAAAGAAATGTTCAATTTAAAGAAATTTTACTTAAGTTAAGAATATCATTGTTTCATATATACGCAAATAAATATATTCTTGGAACAAAAATAATGTTTATTTAATTTTTAAGAAAAAAATATCTTAATCCAAGAAAACTTACTACTAGTTGAAACATTGCAGTCTCAACCTAGGTATGTAGATATCTCAGTACAAGAATTTTTTTTTTTTTTGAATGAAGCTTTATTTTCTAGCAAAGAAATTTGAAGTTTTACTCTAAAGAAGAAATACACTTTTAATTCAAGAGATTAGCTTTGGTTGGGAAAAGAAGACTTTTACTGGAACTAAATATTTGTTATTTTGAAAGAAGATTGTAGTTTTATTTACAACAATACTACTGTTTTCTAAAATGTATTTTTTTATATGTATATAAAACCTGCCACTAACATCAAAATGAAGACTAGATATATATCTCTATTTAGTATTCTATTTGGTATTAGTGGTAAATTTTTTATATATAAAAAAACAATTTTAGAAAATATAGCAGTTTTCTGAATAAAACTACAATCTTCTTTCAAAATATATTTTAAATCTTCTTTTCATATTATTTTTACATTTCTTTACTTACCATAATAATAATGTTACTACTATTATATCATTTATATTAAAAAAAAAAAACAAAAAAACTATTCGGACCATTTAAATTTGTTTTCTATTTATAATTTTGGCGTTATAGGAAAAAATGTATTACAGCACTATATCACACACCTTACAAAGAGACTATACTTTTTTTAATTTTCCGCAACATGCAATCGAATTTTCTGGATCCTGTAATTACACTTTAATCTTCAGCTGTTCTTCCGAAGTATCGGCAGTCACTTGTTGCTTCTTATTACATTTCAAAATCTTCGGGTATCTGAAGAGATCACACCTTATTTTACAATGAATACCATATACTTCACAATAAAAGAAGATCAAGAGGATGTGGTATAATAGTTGTTATATTTTTACTTGTTAGTGCAACTAAGCATTCGAATAGCCCATGCTGTTTCATTTTATTTTCACTCAATTATACAACTAATTATAATATTTATTTATAATTATACAGCTGATGTAGCCATCGCAGAAAATATAGATGTCTCCTTAGAAAGGAAATATGCTAAAATATAATATTTTTGTGGACAACCCTGTATAACTTTAAATTACCTTTCTATAGACTATTTTATCACAAAAAAGGCCCATTATAACCATTCTGAATTACGGTAAAATAAGCACAACCATACGTCATTCACGTTTATTGAACATCCTGTATACAAATATTCTATACCAACCCAAAGGGCTACGAAACGTTACAACTTCCCTATTAAAACTTTTTTTCTATCTCTTACCCGTTAAAAGTTATTCAGAAAAAACCAAATTGGGCCAAAATTGCAAGGTAGTGCACCCCCTTACAAGCTGAAGTTCCCAGGCAACGAAAAGCGTTCTGAGGAGCACTCCATGGAGTCTACAAACTGGACAAAGTTTCATCAAAAAACTGCGATTACAGTTCGCGAAGGTTCCCTTGTAAGAGTAATGTGAGAGACGGATGAGATTTCTGTTTTCTAACTCTGCATTCACAAAAAGCCGCAATTATATATAACAGTTAAAGCTATTCAACTTAAACTTATATAAAGATAAGTGCCCCCTCCAATTCGTTTTCCTTTTCTTTAACTTGGGTATATTTATGATGCATTTTTATTGTTTTTTTATATCCCCATTTCTTACAGCCTTTTATAATAATTATTTTTAATATCTAAATTTTGTTTATTTATTTAGTGTATGNGTTATAGCTGGAAGTACCTCTTGAAAGCCTCTGAAATAGGCAAAATGTCATACGCCTTTAAAAAAAAAAATTATGCTTCTTTTTTGGCTTCAAAAATCACTTTCTGATACATTTTCGTTTTCGAAGCAACGGTAGGTTATAGTACATACTGATACAAATCTAACTTTATTCTTCACAACGTGATAGAAAATTATAGTGTTATTAACTATTAATAATTCTACTTATGAATATTCCAAGTTACTTCTAAATATAAAATACCTGTACGCTTTTAGGCGTGCAAAATCGACCCATAATCATAGAGGAATTTTACCAAAAATTTTTTAGTGTATGCTTTCAATGTATCTTGTGCAACATCATTATCACTTCGGAATTTTGAATGCCATACATGTAAAATAGATTTGATTCGAACATTTAACCATCATTTCCTTTCAACGGAAGATCAACAAATTATCCCGCACCAAAAAAACTAAAATAAACGTTTTACCAAACCTCCAAATGTTCAATCCCATTTCTTTCGTTCCAGCATTGTTTATTCATCTCATTACTCATTAATTTCACCTAATTTCCCCACATATCATCTACAAACTTGTTCGTCGTTCGTCCTCGCGGTCATATTAAACTTTCCGTTCGAGTTCAGGCGCGTCCACGACCTATACCCAAACGGTTCTCCTCTTCTAGCGTGTTTCCTGCCCCCTGGCTACCTCGCTTATCTTGCGAACGCGACCATAAACGTATGGACGCTTTCGTTCCGGTTGCCCTCGTCGACGAATTCACCCGCAAAAACGGACATTGGCCCCCCTAACGGAGCGCCGTGCACCACTCTCTATATCCTGACGTTTCCGAACTAGAAAAGTTGCATGTGTTCGGGTCGTGCGGTGGGATAAAAGATTGCGACCGAAAACTTTCCGGTACGGGCATGAAATGAATGAAAGGGAGTTTCGCTGTTTTAGTTGTTGGTATTGGATGTTTTTTCTGAAGCATTTTATTGTTTTTTTTTCGGCCGATTATTGGTATGGTAGTTCTTATTATAGTTTTCCAAATATTATAAATTTTTGTAAGTTTTATTGTTAATGGGCTTCCTGGAACAATATGTATCATATTTTATTTATATTTTAGCTGCAGTTTTTAAATTTTATTCGCCTGTTACATTGAGAAATAATACTCTTGAAAGGTGAAGAATTAAACTTATTGGATCACCAAAAAATAGACTATTACATTTCTTTTTAGTATACGTCACCAAGCTAAACCTCCCCGAAGCTAGTGCGCTCTCTTGCTCTCTCGAAACAATATGAGATCTCGTGGAGATTGTCCATATAAATTGCACATAGATTTCCGCTAAGGAATATCTTTTTACACCTAAAACACCTCAATTACTACAAAATATACATTATCTTCTAACATTTTTCCTCATAAATCTTATTATATGTATGACATTGGCGTACAATTATCACTTCTTATTCACAGTATAAAGTGCAAAATACCTTTAAGACGGGACATTTACATACACTAAAACAATAGAAGCTGTATTAATGTTTAGGCTTGGATACTACTCAAGCAAATTTCATTTAAATAATTACTTGAATGGTAGATATATTATTCGGAATAACTTTATTCGTGAATAATTTATTCGCAGATAACTGAATTCGCAAATAATGCGTTATCGTCCAATATCCTCTATATAGCCGATAAGTGTATACTTATTAGTGATGTGGAAAATATTAAAGTCTGAAACGTTATTCTTGAAACCATACGTACTGCTATGGTTAGACTACCCGTGTTACCGATGAGTGTATTTTGAGTGCATATTTTAATTGGTTTATTTTCCTCCGAGCTCTTGTTTAATTAACCGAGAATTTTCACAAATTTAGATTTTGTTTGGTATAATTTAGTTAAAGACTTTATTGTTTGATTTATTTAATTAAGTGTTAAGTTTTTTTTTTTAATTTCATTCATTCATTCATTTATTTGTCAGGGTTTCTAGTTGTATGTTTGTGTAATGTTTTATACGTCTGCTTGTACGTTTTTGAGGAGGGGTTTTTTGTAAGAAAAACAATTGTGGAGTTTTGTTAGGGAGTTCCTTGTTCGACTATTAACGTGAGTAGACGTATTTTTGTATTTTTCAATCATTGTTGCCATTTTGTAATTCATTTAATATTGAAATTTGAATTTTGTAAAAATTTAGTCCATCAAGGAATTCATTTTGTGATAATTGTTAATGTATTGACGTGTACACGTAGTAGATATAAGATCATTTATTATTTTTGTTCGGGAAGATATTTTTTAGTTTTTATTATCTCATTATAGTTTAAAGAGTTAATTTTCGGTTATTCAACTTTACTGTTTCATTTTTATTTATCAAGCACCTCGTCTGGGTGAGTAGAAGCATTGTTCTTGCTTTAGTTTTTGCTTTAATGTAAATTTCTTGCATTTCTCCACAAGTTTATTTTAATTTGATACCACGTGGGTTGAAATTGAAAGATTTTGGATAATCTTCCTGAACAAATAGTTTTATTTTTGCTTTGCATAGGAAATAGCATTGTCCTAGTTTAATTTTGACTCAAGCGCAGTTTTTATTTTAGACCAGAACCTTCAGTTCAAGGTTTTTTTCAGCACAAGTTGTAATTTAACCCTTTTTGAATAATAAATTTGATTGTTAATTAGTGTCTTTGGGTTGAAATTTTATTCTTTTATTTTTAATAAAGTCTTTACAATTTTTCGGGTAATTAAGAAAGTCTATTTTCATTCACTCACATTTGACTTTTCGTGGTTAGATTCAAGTTTTAATTCGCGAGGGTAACTCTGAGGTTAATAGTTCTTTTGTTCAATTTAAAATTCTATCCGTTGAGCTAGCTAATTTAATTTTTCTTTTCTTGGTTAAATTCATTTTGCAATTTCATTTAATTCAATCAATACACAGCACTACGTATGCATCATTGTCGATATCTGGTTTATTCGCAAAAAAAAAGCTTTCTAGATGGCCGAAATCTTAATAGAACTTTAGTATGTCGTAGATCATGAAGTACCACAACGGGTTCAAATTGGATCGTGCAAAAATTATTGGAACAGTAAGTGATGCCAACAATTTTATGAAAGCTTTTAAATAATTTGGAATGGTGTAAGAGAAGTTAGAGCATGAAGACAAATATGCAATAAATGAAGAAAGGTTAGATTCATTATTTGTTCCAATTATTGATGGAGAGTCATTAAATATTTCGTTACCACTTTATTTGAGATGTACTTCACATAATATTAACGTTAAAAAGATTCATTACAGTGCCCCCATCGGCTTTTTTTTCACAATCACTCTTTAGAGCCCCCTCTTAAGGCACTTAACGGGTAATTATATATTCACAAGCATCAAAAGACGTAGAATTTCTAAATAAAAATTTCGCCTTTTAAATGAAATGTTAAATAAGAACGTGAAAAAGAAAAAAAATTGTGTGAAAACTATGAAATTCTTAGAACTATACTCGACTGTAATAATGGTTTTGTAAAATATCAGGTGAGCATTATCTTTGTCGTATAATCTTTCTACATATTATAGGTTAACCTTGTTTAGAAAAGTATTATTTTCAGGAAATCAATAAACTTATATTTCTTTTGTCAGAATTTAAGATCAAAAATTGTACTTATAATCCGGTAATTATTTAATTAACATATTATCAACATTAAGAAGTAGTCTTGGATAAAATGTTACTTATTTATACCTTATTCTATATGAAATATACGGAAGATAATAGAAATTAAAGGTTATTAGCAGGAATTTTATCAAAATTAACGAAATTAATTGAATTTTAATAAATTATCTGAAGTAAATATGAATTTTTACGTCATTTTAAAAATAAATTTATCCTTTTGTCCTCAGACATAAGATACAACGTAATTCTACTGGCCTTAAATCATTCTAACTTCCTTGCAGAGAATGTTATGGCTGGGATGTATATTTACAGGATCCAATTCTGGCATAGGAATATCAGGAATAATCTATATTTGGTCTGGACAGTCTGGACAGCTTCCTGGAGCTTCTTGATCGCCTGGAGGGAATTTTCTGGTCCAGATTTTCGATAAAATGATTTATTTTCGGATTCAGGGGATTGTTTTTGTAGTAGTCTTGGTGTTCACAATGGTATTTGTTGATTTTATGGTGAGATTCTATGCATATCTGTAGCGCCTTTAAGACTATCTGTAAATCTATAAGCATATATAATACAGTTTTACAGAAAATCTCACAGGCTCTATTGATATGCATAGAATCCCACCATTAATTCTCAATTGTTAGTGACGTTTATTTTATATTTATTATTTTCTGAATTGCAGGTAAAATTAGAGGAGCAATTGAATGGAGATCTTGCCCCTTCGAAGGGGGCTTCTCTCTTCAAGTTTCTTTTATGTTTATCTTAAGGGGGTCACTAAATATTTTTATCCATGTGGGAAAACCGCCATTACGTATGTCCCTTTGTCTCAGAAACGCCGTGTCTGATCTCATTGAATTTTTCTACACACGTTATCTAGTATTGTCCCAACAGTTTAAGTGAAGGATTTCATAAAATTTCTAAAGACGTTTTTTTTTATGAGTTTTACAAAATCGATATTTTCTTCGCTCACTTTTTTAAATTTTCGAATTTTTTTGTTTAAAGAGCAGAAGTTTATTTTGAAAAACGCTTCATTCAGTATATTCTCTATCTAATTCTACGTTTAGAAAAAAAAATATATTGCGATAACTTGAACAGGTTGCGAGAAAACGGGCAAGTATGTGAAAAAGCACAAGCGAAGAAAATATCGATTTTGTAAAACTCAAAAAAAAAGTCTTTGGAAATTTTATGAAATCTTTCACTTAAAGTATTGGGACAATATTAGATAACGGGTGTAAAAAAAAAATCAATGAGATCAGATACGACATTTCTGAGAAAAAGGGACCACTGCTGTGTACTGATGGTACCAAAGGAAAAACAAAATCAGCGGATAAAAATAAAAAGGGTGCAAAAGAACAATTAAACTCAGGGTTACCCTCGCAAATTAAAACTAATCACGAAAAGTAAATTGAGGGAGAAAGAAATCCGACTTTCTTCAATAACTCCAAAAATTTAAAAGGTTTATACAAAAATAGAAAAACAGAAATTTAAAGTGACGTTAATAACAATCAATAATTTTGTTATAAAAAAAAGAAAAAAAATTGTTACAAATTGCAGAAAAAAAAAACCATGAGCTTAGGGCTCTGGCCGAAATCAAAAACTGCATTGAGATTCTAATTTTACACAAGGACAATGCAAATTCCTTTGACAAAGCAAAAAGGTAAAATAGTTCAGGAAGATAGTCCTTTTTCACAAAAATCCACATGGTTTCAAAAATTAATACAACTAAATTAAACGTGGAGAATTCAAGTAATTTACATAAATGAAAACTAAAAGCAAGCACAAAGCTTCTCTGCGCCCAACCCGAGGTGATTAAAAAAATAATAATTACAAACCAGCAAAATTAAAAAAAAAAAACGAAAAATTAACTCTTTAAAATTAAATATATCTTCCAGAACTAAAATAAATAAATGATCCTATATCTAATTTGTGCACACAAGAATATAATACCAATTATTACTAAGCGAGTTCCTTGATGGATGATATAAATCGGAAGTAACGAAACAAATCTTTAAATAAAACTGAAATACCAAAATGGCAGCAATGAAAATAAAATTACATGTACTTACACGGCATCTTTCAAAGAACTGGCCCCTCACAGGGTTTAACAATCGCATACATATAAAATTCTACAGCTCCGTGCGCTGCAACGCACAAAGATTATAGAAGAAAAATATACAAGAAAGGACACGAGCTACATGAGCAAATACTAACAAATTAAAAAGTGAAATTAATTTAAACAAACTGAACATTTAAATAATTAAATTAAACAATTAACTCAATAACTAACTCTTATACAAAATAAAACAATTTGAAATTTCTCGCAACATTGACAAAGGCTTATACATATGATTAATCAAGAACACTGAATTTACGACAACCGGGATGCCAGGCCACAGCAATACGTAATGGCGGTTTTCCCATACGGATAAAGATATGTAGTGATCCCCATAATTTACTTTGGTTACTTCTTCTAATGGGTTTATGTAATATGTTTTGTTTCCATTTCTTTTATTTGATAATTTATTCCTTTTCTCTTAGGATCTCTTCTACTCTGCGTTTTTGGTTAAGTTTATTACTGATTTCTTCGACGTAGCACATATTATCCAACATAGCACATAGTGGGGACAATCATATTCCCAATAGAGTATTAGAAAATGAGGGTCCAAAATCGGTACGAGAAATTATGCATTGCATGAGGGTGGTTTAAACACTGTCGGCATTTGGTAGATGATTGAAGACAACAAAAAATGCCTAATAAAATTATTAGAGTTATAATTCAATTCAACCAAACTATTAATTAAATATATTTAAAATAAATACATTAATACCGTCCAAAACTATATAATTTTTCCTAAAACAAACACAATCCCCTGGATAACATTTAAACATCGCATATTTATATCGTATAATATATAACAATCACGGAATGAAGTTTACATTCCAACGTAGCGTAGGTACCATCGACAAAAAGCAATTTAACTAATCGGACGCCCGGCCAGTTATAACAATATTATTGATTTCCTATACATTATTTACACGCATTTCCCACAGAGACCCACCCAGAACTATTTGCAACGCCGATCAGCCATTCTACAATACCATTTCCAAGGTTCGGCATGACAAGTTTCCTAAAATTTGCAAAAATTAAAGAAAAGGAGGACACCCTCTTGACACTGCGACGATCCCCAATAGTCGAAACAAACACTGGCAGGACTCTCCAGACCATGGATGTCGCGAATGAGTGCATAAAACACGATTTCCGTCCGTCCAAATATAAATTACGATACATGAGCGGCGTGGGGGGGCATTTTGGGGGACTGGGGAGGTGAATTCACGCAATGTATCGCTCTCTCCACCTATATCGAGGGGTTAGGAGGTGTCAGCTAGAACGAAATGGAATTTAATACGAATTCTGTTGCGGGAAAAGGATAGATTCCATTGCTGGGGATGTTCGTGTGGAGAAAGGGTGCCTGCACTCTCGTGCTCTGTTCACCCGTCGTATTTCACAATGCGTGCGGTGCTTCGGATTGCATTTTGGACGATGCGTGCCCGATGCACATACGTGTTGTTATCGATTGGGGCAAGCCAACAGCCAACGTTATTGCAAAACGAAGCGCGTAGCCCCCCTCCGTCCCCTCCTATCCACTCCGTCGTGCCCCGCGTCCGTTGGTTGACCCCCGATGTCCCAGCACTCTCAACTTTAGATACTCTGATGTCGGTTAGGTTTGCACTACGACCATGAGAGATCGCAAAAAGTGATTTTTGATACCCCCCCGGTATCCCCAACAACGTTGGGGATATCCCCCTAAATTTTATCAGCGTAAATGGTGGCCAAATGCGGGAAAAACATTTTTATTTATCGCCAGACTACTTCTGTGCTCTTTAAAGGCTTATTTGCAGGAACGAAATCCAAAAAGCTCAAGCAGCATTTACAGTGAGACTCGCTTAAAGCGGCCAGCAAATATGGCGTAGACACACAGCTTTGAATAACTGCAGAAATTAAACGCATCCATTCCAAAGCAACTATGGGGCTTTCAGAAATAGATTCAACACACGTGATCACTTTTATGAGATGCAACTTTGGTTGCATAAATATTACGTTGGTAATGAATTAAATATTCCTATATTTGAATCGCCGAACAGATGCACTAACAACAATGAATAGACATTGCGTCATCAACTCGTCATACTCCAAATAAGTTTTAATTCGGTTATTGTGTATGTCATATGTCATTGTTACTATTCATCTCGTGTTTTAGTTATTGTTCTTATCTATTTATCGTATATGTAATATTATTTCGTTCCAATATTTTATAAATTAGTCTTTATAAAGGCTCTTTCGTACATCGTCCTTGTTAAATACGTAAGTAAATTGATGAAACAGTGTTAAAATGTGTGTATAAAGTTTTCGTTTTATATATTACATTTATATTGTAGAGAAGTCGTTTCTTTCTACGGCATCTTCTGCTTTTCCTCAAGAATCTTTTAGGCAAAGGAAAAAAGCTAATTATTACACATATAGGCTCAGACGAAGGATTTGTAAAAAAAGGTTACTTCTCTTCGAATCAAGAAAAAGCAGGTGATTACATGAAGATATAACTACAGAGAGATTTTTCAATTTGCGACGCTTCCTTGTTGATTAACAACTTCATACTGGCGTGATATAATTGTAATGCAATGATTTACATCTGCAAAAAAGAAAACAATAATTTTTATTTTTATTATAAAGACGATAAAAGGAAGATAAAAGAGTGGCCATTTACATTGATGATGGTTTAACTAAAAAGGAAATAGAAAAGCAGCGGTAGATGGGACTTAGAGCAAAGGATGAGAAAGCGAAAGCAAAAAATAAAAATTGGCTATAATACGATATGCGCAGATGGAGCTACATGGCGATGGAATAAAAATACGGAAAAATTAGAAATAGCAACAAACTGATGAATCATAAGAACAGCCCAACAGGTATGGAGCAGGCAAGTGAGAAGCATTCGATAAGGAAACAAACAAAAAGTAAATTACCAGAAACAATGACGAAAATATGGTAAAGGCATTCGAAATCGGAAGAGGAAAAAATTGATATAAGAAAAAATGATTATTTAGCAACATGGAATGTAAGAGAATTACATTATGAAGGAGCACTAAAGGATGGAAGGCAGAGTAGAAAAATATAAGATTGATATATTAGCGCTGCAAGAAACAAAGCTAAGAAAAACATTTACGAGGGAGTTACAGAAATACATACTTTTTAATAGTGGATACAAAAAAAGAATTTTAAATTAAATAAAAATCATCACTACTAGACTTTAAATCTATCAATGAAAGAATATGTTATGTGGAAATAAAAAGAACACAAATAAATATAACAAAATACGTTGAGATCTTTTATATCATCCCTGAAATTAATACCATTTTTGTGTTCTTTATGTTAAGCATTTCATTAATTAATCTTTTTAATCGTGTCATCTGCAAACATAACTGTATTAGAAAGCGGGAAATCATTTATATATAATATACAGGGTGTTAGGAAAAAATGCGGCAAAAATTCAAGGGGTCATTCCTTGGCCGACTCTAAGAATATTTTATCCTATGATGATTTTTGAAAAACCCCTTTGTTTCGACGATGCAGGGCGAACAAGATTTGCAACAGCAACAACATTTTATTTTCAAAAAGTACATGTGAAGTTGCTCAATCTACAATAAGTGTTCGAAATGGCTTCCTCCAGCCTAGATACAAGCATTCAATCTTCTCGTCATTGACTGTCGAACTCTTCCAAACACACCACGGTCGTTTCTAATTGAGTTACACCCAGCAATTATCTCTGATTTCGCAAATCGTCCAAATTCTCCACTGGAGTAGGGTAAATTATTGACTTCAGAGATCCCAAGAAGAAATAATCTAGGAGGTTGAAGTCTACGGATCGAGCAGGCCATGCGTGTGGCCAACCTCGACCAATCCAGCGATCTCTATTGCTGTTAAAAAATTACGAGCAAACAAACTGAAATATGGTGGTGTACCATTGTGTATAAACCACATTGCAATTCTTGTAGCGTATGGTACATCTTCCAGAAACTCAGGCAGCGTTGCTTCCAAAATGTTGCGGAACACCACGCTAGTAAGTTCTCCTGGTAAAAATACTAGTCCAATTAGATAGTCATCCACAATTCCAACACAAGCATTCAACGAGAACTGATGTTGAAAACAATCAAATACCTCATGCGGATATTAATCTGCGGACACATGGTTATTATGAAAATTCCTTATTGCATTTCTTGAGAAACTGGCTTCATCGGTAAAAAGAATTTGTGTCAGGAATAGAGGGATGCGAACTAATGTTTGCAATATCCATTCACATAATGCAATACGTGGAGGACAATCAGCAGGTAGACTTAGTGTCTGAACGCGTTGAATGTGGTATGGATACAACAAATTGTCCTTAAGAATTTTCCAAACTGTCCAATGACTTACATTCAAAGTATTTGTAATTTTTCGCGTAGAACTACCAGGATCTTCCTCTATCATCTCCAACACATTCTGTTCCAATTGTACCGTTCTTGCAGTCATTGATCTTCCTGGCCCTCCACTTCGTTTCATAGAGCCAGTTTCACGAAGACGTCGATGAATGTTTTCGAAGATTTTTCGGTCGGGGACATTACGGGGAGGAAATCGTTCAATATACAATCGTCTAGCTTCTAATGAGTTGCCATCTGCAAGTCCAGACATGAAATGTATGTCACTCATCTCGGCGTTCGTATACATCATGATAGAGGATTTCACTAACTATTAAAGACACGTCAAATAGCCAAACGTCACTCAATCTAAACAAATGCGACCGATGACACGTATTCAAACGAAATCCACTACTAGATAAAACAGCCGTTTCATGTGATCGAATAGAAAAATAACAGACGCATTGAACATTTTTTTTGTAATTGATAAACTCATTGGCGTACACCATACTTTATATTTACATTAATATTTCAACGAATATCGAATATGGTTGTCGCAAATTTTGTTCGACCTGTATCTTCTGAAACAAAGGGGTTTTCAAAAATCATCATAGGACAAAATATTCTTAGAATAAGCCAAGGAATAACCCCTTGAATTTTTGCCGCATGTTTACCTAACACCCTGTATATAACAACGGACCCTCTACTTATTAATCATTTTAGAATTAATTTCATTTACTTTCACATAATGTACCCTGTTTTGCAGATAACTGGAAAACCAGTTGTAAGCAGTTCCCCTGATACCATAATATTCTAGTTTATATAATAAGATTTCATAATTTACCAGATTAAACGCTTTACTAAAGTCAAGAAAACTTCCAACCCAGGACTTATCTTTATCTAGGTCTCTATATAATTTATCTAGAAATTGAACAATAGCTGTTGCAGTTGATCGGCCTTTCCTAAAACCAAATTGGTTACAAATTAATAGATTTTCATGGTCCAAAAACTTATTAGCCTATTAGATACAAGTTTCTCTAGAATTTTAGAAAAAATACTGATAAGAAGTATTGGTCGATAGTTACTCGCATAGACGTTTGACTAGATTTTAATATGAGATTTATTTTCGAAATTCATAAATCTTCAATGCAAGAACCAGTTGAAAATGAGTTATTTATTATTTTAGTAAATGGAATAATTACTTCCTCAATACATTCCTTTAATAAATATATTCAAATTACATACATATAGAAATTTCCACGCTATTTTCACTAGTTTTGATGATGTATATTATTGATTATATATTTAAAATTAAAGTCATCTTTTACTATTATCTTATAGGGCCGTAATTCATAGTCAATACAGCCCTGGATTCATATGCTAGCAGAGCAACCGTACTCTTTAATCGAGGGCTTAGCTAATTAGCTCCACAGGAGATGCAATGATATCATATCTTTCTTATAATGCATGTCTTATAAGTGCTGTACTACTAAAATTTAGTGAAACGGACTTTAACAACAATTTATCCTACACTTCCATGAGCGACAGTGTATGTGTCCATAGTCGACTAGTTTTTTTTTTTTTTAAATTAACCCCTCGAAGGGAAACCACGTCAAGAATTCGGTGTACGCATTCCTTCACTCAATTTACATACATAGGTACAACATCGCTGCATTAACGTGCAACGCCGCTGTTTTGTCTGAATTCGCCCAGTCCTGGAGAGCTGCAGCCGTCGAAATGTAACACCAAAATACCTGCCGATGCACGATGCGGCACGGCGACCAGAAATGCATTAGGGCCGGTGACTGGGCATTGCGCAATACCAGATGGATAAAATATAACTCTGAACGCAGTTCAAAAAACTCTAAACTAAATAGCGATCTGGATGCGTTTATGTGTTTGTGTGAGTATGTATATGGCAGGCTGTGTGGACGTATAACAATATTATTGATTTTCTATGCCCGGTTGTCTCTCTTTATAATATGTGTGTTACGATGCCTATTCATGTGCCCGGTTCTATTTCCCGTTTAGACTGTACACAATGGATCGTGGATGGGGAAATTATAGTATATATTTAAATTTAATGCGGAAATAGCAACTGAGGTTCAGCGCGGCAATATAAGCGACAATGAGGTGTTTTTTTAATTGCTAACTATACGGAAATATACTCTGATAATTGTTTAGTTATTCGATGAGAGTTTGCTTAAATTGTTAAGAAAGATGGGAATGATAAAATCTATGCAAACGATCTTAATGTTAATCAACGATTAGTGCTTGAAATAAAAAATCGCCGACATATAGGAAAACGTAACTGAAGAAATTATTCTTTCATTGAAATACAATTGCATTTAACCAAAAAGTTTTTGCGTTTTATATGACACCACGATTTGGTGTTTCTTGAAAGAATATAATTTTAAATTCACGCATTTTCGGAATAATATATTTTTCGTTGAAACTTTTTTTCTTTTACGTGAAAGATATGATAGTGATTCAAGTCTTTTATTTGAATTGAAAACTATGCAGACTGCAGAACCGTAAATTTTTTATTCAAGAGTTTTTTCCTTCTCTTATAACACTTATTCTTTTAGTTTAAAGCGTAAACAAAAAATGCGTGATCATTTTAATCAAATGAAAATGAATTATTTCAAAACTATGCCTAAGGAGGATTGCGTTAGAAGTTGTAGATCCTAGTTGTATTGGGGAGTTGTCGAGTGACCATCTGGCGTTCGTGTGCGTTAAAGCAATCGTCTTTAGTGCGATAACTCCTATCAGATATTTGTCTAGTAACTTACCAGATTGTATGTTGATGTAGTTTCAGCTATTTGTGCGAATTATTATCTGTTAGGAATGAATAGGAGATGGCCATTATGCGACAATTTCTTATACACATAGTATATTGCTCTCTGCTGTTGATTATAACTATACAAAAATAAATGCGATATTATTTTTACTTCCTGTAGATATTTTAGTTAATTAATAATACTGGGCTAGCTTCAATAATCTACTAATAAATATTGTTTATTTAATACAGAATTTTTTAATATTTAAATCAAGTAATTATTGTAATGTATGCATGAAAATGGTTGCAATAAAGATCGCTTTTGGCGTGATAACAGTTTTAAACCTTCAAGCACTATATACTTGTGAAAGTTCCTTGATTTATAGTAATCATCATTAACTGAAAGATTCCAATTATTTTAACTTTTTTTTAACCTCACGCAAAAAATATTCACTTTGTTCATTATTATTTGTATCTGAGACTTATGACGTGGGACATGATAAAACTAATGCCCGCGAAAAAAAAGCTTTAATTCAGATGCTTGATTTTCCGTTAAAAGACGAAAGTTTTAAGTAATGTATACATGGTTTCCAGCAATAAATCAAAACGTCGGCTTTTTTATTTAAAATGTCTTTATATTAATAATATGATAACGTACTTAAAAGAACTAATATGTAGTTAATTATATACATATAAACAATATGATTGTAATGTGTATGTCTTACTTAAGCAGAAGTATACAGCATTGTAAAAATATTAATCCAAATAAAGGTAGCATTTCATTTAATTACGCGTTACTTTAATTGCGTGGCAAATCGAGAGTCATACTTAACTAGAGATTAAGCCGAATAAGGCAAATAGACAAAATTAAAGCTCATAAAGCACAATTTTTTTTGCTTTTTGAGAAACTTGAAAACTGCAGCTTAAAATGATATATTGGTTATATGTTGTATACTGTTGTATGGTCCATGGACGGCATATGCATCCATATCGTGGTGGTCAAGTATTAGGAAAAAGACGGCACTGGTCTAATCCTCTTGCGTCCTCAAAGTGCAATACAACATTCAATAATTTTTGGGAAAGCTCCAATTGAAAGACGCTTGTCCAGTACATCATATTACATTTTAACTTCCATGTTTTTCCATGAGCTCTTTCTAGACGGACCAGTGTTGCTTCCGTCCTGGTTTCATTTGGCCAAAGAATAGACATACGGAAAAACTTTAATAGAGAATGATGACGAAACACAAAAGAGAATGGAAGAAGTTTGTTAACGGTTGAAAGGACGACAAGTATTTCTCCATCTTGAATTGAGCAGAATGGATTGTCAATTGTGAATACTTTATGAATTTTAAGAAAGAGTCCTACCAGTGAGCTGCTGCCTCAGTATCTCCAATGCCTTGAGGTTGTTAAGGTAGAATCCTTTTCTGGCAGTATATAATATTACAAAATTGTGATCAATCGATCAATTGATCAATTGGTAGGGCCATTCTAAATTGGTTTTCGAATCCACGCCTCTTTTTCAAGTTCTACTCGAGAGATGACACCCTGAAATATATGATTTTCAATTATTCTACCTTATCTTCTGTAGTTTATTTTAAATTTAGTTTTACAATATTAGATGGCACTATTGTATTGCAATTTCTGGAATAATTTCTCGAACTTAATTCAATTTCATTCCAGAATCATTTTATGATCTGAGTGCGAAGTGTTAACATCTTCTAAATATTTTAAAGTGTCGTTTATTTTAGTTCAATGTTTTATTGTCCATTTTAATGTCTGTTATTTACGACATTTACCTTATTACTATTTATTTACATTGCACTTTCCAATTTTACTTCATGGTTTTAAATCTTGACTATTCTTAAACTGATTATAGATGGTAAATATATTTTTTAAATAATTTTTTAATTTCAATTTATTACTTCACTTATCTCTCTTATTTATATACAAAATATGTTAAATCTATACAATACTAATTATTAATTTATACTTATTAATTGATGCTTCTGTAGCTGACCTGAAGATGCTCGGTTAGAGCGAAACCGCTGGTGTGATATATTAAAGAATTTTGTGAGAATCAATACCTTTTTCTTGTTTTTTTTTTCCCCCAAAAATAAAGTTGTTTTCCATTCTTCGTAAGAAATACGTCCGCTTACGGTTAGAGCATCCATTAGATTTTACTTGACGATCTGCGCTTAAATAACTCATGCGCTCTGTGTCTTGTTATGCTTTCGTCGAATTATCATGAAAGATGATTAACTTAAATCAGTAGGACAGAAAAAATGAAGATGCAAGCAGTCTAAACGAAGTTCCCACTGAGAATCCAAGAGGTAAACAACTGAGACCTAGCCAGATGCATAGACATAAGAAAAAACTTAAAATTATCGAGATTTCTGTTGAAGATGGAATGTTCTAAACCACAAGAATACAAAAAAAAAAATAAGGAAAAACCAAAATCCTTGGAAAGCTTGCACTAATGACATAGCCAACATATTACAGAAGAGAAACAAAGAATTTATTTCTTATTATTTTATTTATTAAACTTTTATTCACATCAAATAATGTTTTTGATTTATCCCAGCGAGAACTGTTAATTTTTCACTAAAAAACCTTGCATCTTAAACCGCACCGGCGAACCTACATACATATATCAGAGCAGTCACAGATGAAAATTAACAGAAGCGAGTGTACACAACTCCGCCCGGCGCACGGGGAAGCTTTCCTGAAAATGTACAGATACTAATCCTTATAATTACTTCGTAATTTTGTTACACGCGACATGGAAATGATGTATTTTTACGGCGTATACTGGAAACTGGCGTACGAATGCTTCTGGTTATTGAAATTTATAATGGGAAGTTTTCTTATAATGCGGCTAGAAGTGTGATATTAAACGGAGCTTAAAAATAAATGCGTTGTATTTGGTGTGAACCGTTTCATTTACTTTGATATTTTTATTATTTCTGGTATATTTTTACGGTTGTTGTTCATGAATATTTCATGCTTTTCTAAGGTTTTAAGATTTTTGTTGTATTCATGTTCTTTTATTATGTTTTTATATAATATATATTGCATGGTTTCAGCAACATGTACACCATTAACATTTTGACAGTCTATTTTATATAACCGTTAATTTTATGGCTACATTGACGAAAAAATATAAATACATAAATTATGTGATAAGTTTTTATGAATTTTCAGTCGAGGAACCTCTTTATTGGCACAATGAACAGATGAACATTTATATTAATATTAAAGTTATATATACAAAAATTATGAATTTGGTCGAACATTAAATTAAATGTTATTGTTCATATCGTCAAACGATATGTTCTTCAAAATACTGTAAATCTTTCATTTAGACAGTAAACATTATAATTATTAATGTGACTATAAATCATTCAAAATTTGTATATGTTTAAAATATTTTGTATTATAAAAGCTCATGTTGTTATTAAACTTTCATCGATTTGTTTTAATATATAATTTATAAGTAAATTCATTATGAAACTGAAAATAAAAATAAATACTATGTTTAAGACAATCCTTTATTTATATGGAAATATATATAATATAAACATTTTCTTTCTTTTAGATATCTATATACATATATGTACAGGATGTCCCATCCAATTGGCCTTAGCTTGACAGCTTAATTTTATTTTTAAGAGGTATTTATACAAAGTTCAGAATTCATCTGCGTAGGTCAAAAATATTTTTCACTGTACAGGGTGTTCCAAAAGTAGGAAAACGCAGTAACTTATTTTAAACGAAACACCCTATATATTCAAAGTGTTGCGTAGGCTTTTACGGCATGGAATCATGCTGTAATGGGTTTTGTGGCGTTAGCCGGTCTTGGAATTACTTCGTACGTTTTCGTTCACACTGCGGGGAATATCTTCAGCGGCAAGGTCGAATTTTCCTTCGTGATGGCGAATGAAGGAAACTTCGACGTCGCTGCCAATATGCACCCAAAGAATATGAAATTTTGATGCGGAAAGACGAAAGTTGATAAAATTTAAGTACACCATTTCTTTTTTACAGACGGGAAAATATCTTCAAAAGACTTCCATGTCGGATTCTTACGACTTAAAACAAGCCCCTCTGATGGCAGTAATATTGATCGGCCCTCCGGGACTGCTGTGGCATTGTTAAAGGAGACTGCCTCTAAATCTTCGGGTTCTCTTTACAGTCACCTCAGGGTGGCTCCTTTTATCCATTCCTTCGTCCTAGTTGCGTCGTTGCCAGTGATCTACGGCTTTCTAATGGCTTTCCAATTACAGCATTTGCCTTATCACAGTCTGTGGAGCAAGTTTTCCCATCAGCTTCTCAGCGTCAGTCCTTGTCGTCTTCTCTCATTTCACGCATTCGAAAAAGGTATGCTCAACGGTATCTTTGCCCACAGTAACGCGTTTTCACATCACTCCTCTGAATCGTGAGGTAGACTCTGAAACACAATGTCCCAGTAGTAGTTCTTCTCCCTGTTTCTTATCCATGTTTCGATTCTGTATTACGCTTTCGCCATCGGTGTCTCGTATCTGCTTCCATTTCCTGCCATCGTGTATTAACAGTTTCGTTGCGGTACTTACGCTTTCCACTGGATATACTTCCTAGTTTGGCCTCAGTTCAGGACGGGTGGTCCTATACGCACCCGTTTCCTTGCGCCATTTTTTTGTACGCGTGGGGTAATCTTCTACTGCTTCCTCTGAAAGCATCCTCCCAGACCGGTTATGGCATACATTCATAATCGACTGCACCATCGAACGCAATACCTCCGGCGCTCTCTTCTTGAGGCCCCACCCAATTCGGCATGAGTTCCCATTTGTGCAGGGCTTTCGTGGCTTTGCTGCATTTTCCTCACTCCACTTCAACTCAATCGGTATCTAGGCAAACCCTAATACTTTCTTGATCACTCTACTAATGTCTTGTTTCCTATTTCTACTTGATGTTCTTTGCTTTTCGTTCTGGGCAGAGAGGATTCCTCCTTTCTCTGCGACGATTCTAGTATTCTTATTCCGAAGCCACGTTCATTATGTCTTTGATGGTGCATTGCTACCGCCTCGATCTGTTTGAGTGGATTCCGCACGCTACCACCTGCCATGTTCACAGGGCATACGTCACCAGACGTACCGTTCTTTTGGTCCCATACTACATCTAATAAGTCCCGTGTGGGCCAAACAGACCTTGGGACCCATTATGTTATTACTCTTCCACTATGCTTTCCGATTTGAATCCTCCTATCCCTTAGGTAGCTAGTACAAGTACACCATTAGATAGAACATTAATCGTGGCTTTGAGAGTATGTGTGTAATTTTTCTCTGCAACGTCAAATAAAAGTGCTAGAGGCAAAATAAGATAATCAGTTCCTCCGTTTTTTTTTTAATCTTGGATGTTATTTGTTTTAATTCTGCTTTCTTTTCGATATCGTAATAACCACAAAATTCAGCAACTTTACCCAATTTAAACCTACTGTCTATCTTCAATAACAAGTGAAATCTCAATTGTAAGGATCGAAAATGAATCAGCGAAAAAAAATTGGAAATAGGTATACAACTATTTCCAATTTTTTTTCGCTTTTATCATCGTTTAGTTTAGTTTACTAATATACAAATATTTTTATTCTAAACCTACATACAAGTAGTATTACATCACATTCTCTTTTTGAAATTCTCGTCATCAAAACCTTGTACGCACAACTAAATTAAAATTGTGTAATGATTTCATTAATAACTCCAGTAATAGAGCATCTGCAATGTGGAAAGTAGTAAAATGGAGCAGCAAAACTTATACACAACATAAAAACATAACCATAAATCACAGAGAC
Source organism: Protaetia brevitarsis (assembly GCA_004143645.1). Classification (NCBI taxonomy): domain Eukaryota; kingdom Metazoa; phylum Arthropoda; class Insecta; order Coleoptera; family Scarabaeidae; genus Protaetia; species Protaetia brevitarsis. The sequence goes on from RXPK01000306.1 coordinate 643,582, forward strand.
AGATATCGGACCCTACTGAAATCGCCAACCATTTCAATAATCTTCTGATGTGGCAAAAATATAACGGAGACTACTATGCCACAGGATTTCTCTATTGCAATAAATAGTCACTCTATGTTCCTGTTTCCCTCCACCACACAGGAAGTATTGGGTATTATAGGGCGACTGAAGAATAAGAATTCCACAGGACAAGATGGTATTGTAAGTTCTGCAATAAAGGAAGTGAAAGAATACATTGTTGACACTTTAACATATTTAATAAATCTTTCTTTTTCTAGTGGAGTGTTTCCTGCCGTGTTGAACACATCTGTTATTGTGCCAATACATAAGAAAGGTGACACTAAATGTATGTCAAACTATAGACCTATAGCGTTAACTTCTATGATTTCTAAAGTTCTGGAATATTGTATGTTGTATCGCCTAAACGGTTTTTATAAGGAAATACGATATCATTCACAGCAGCCAACACGGTTTCACCAAAGGAAAATCGACGTCTACAGCACTAATTGATTTTTATAATAAGATATTGCAGCAGACTGAAAAAAGAGCTGCACCTTTTGGCATCTTTTGTGACTTGCAGAAAGCTTTTGACTGTGTCCATCATGTAATAACCCGGTATATTCTAAATTATTTTCTTCTTTATATATTTCCATTTCATTTCTTTGTATACGTCAAGGTGTTAGTTTTCGATTCCCGTTCGTCTTAACAATTTCAAGTTCTAATATTGCAGCTCATATTAACTGTGAGTCGCGACACCAATTTCCGGTATGATCATTCGATCAACGCCAGCCGCTAGATCGGCATTTTTTTTATATGTGAACTGGCAAATCCTAGAAAAATCAAAAGTGCTGATAAACACCAATGGTCATTAGATGGAAACTAGTGTTGATGTCTTCGGTATATTGTTTTACAAGAAAATAAAGCATTGTTGTAATGGAAGGAAACATCTACACTTGTTTCTATCTTGTAATATACGTAGGTGATAAGATACCCTGAAAACCTTTCGGAAAGAGAAGTTCGGGATCGGTGTTCGTGAGAACATCTTGGACTCCGGGAGTGATCCTTATTTCATATTTTTTTTGTTTGTGTTTAATAAGTGTTAGTAGTTTTTTTGTTTTTTTTGTCATATTATTTACTTTTTGTTCGTTACCTGTCTTTAATATAAGTGTAACCGAAAGGAAGAAGGTAAGTCTGCACAGTTATTCTGGCTTGCATTTCTAACGGTCTAATTATTTCCATCGCCTCCCCTTTTACTTATACTTCGAAATCTCCAATTTTATATTTTTTTTATATATCTTTTTTTTTTTTGCTGTTTGTTTTAATGTAATTTTATGGCGTTTTGATGTTTTTTTTAATTTATAATATAGTTTACTTTAGTTCTTACTCGGATGTTTTATTCCTTCCCCCTCTAGTAACCTCGCTTACTTCGAACCCATAAGGTTCAATATATTTAAAACAACCCGTTAGTGATAGCGGGGTGTTACAATCATAATAAGTTACTGAATAAACTATATGCCTATGGTGTTAGAGCAAACGTTCTTGAATGGTCATATTTAAAAAACTAGAGTGCAGTTTGTTAAATTAACATTCTTAAACTTTCTATCAGCAAATCTCATGCACCTGGCAGCTAGTGGGGTACCGCAGGCGTCCGTACTTGGACCAGTATTATTCAATATGTACATAAACGATATTGCTCTGTTCTTATCTGACGCATATATTGTTATGTATGCGGACGACATCTCCCTATTGGTTACAGCGCCGTCTGGTGATGCAACACAGCTGGCAAACGATCTATTAGAAAGTCTTTACATGTGGTTTGCAGAAAATGATTTAGCCATGAGTCTTGAAAAAACCAAATTTATGATTTTCCATACTCGGGAGAGATACATCGAAAGACAATCTTTGGAGCTGCACCATTCTACTCTGTCACAGAGTGAAACCACTAGATTTTTAGGCGTTATACTTCACCAGAATCTCATTTGGAAAGAATATTGTGATGAACTAGCCAAGAAAATTTCTGCAAAAACTTTTCTATTTCGAAGTCTAAAACCTTGTGTATCTACCAGTACTTTGATGACCCTGTATTATGTGGAAATTCAGTCAAGAATTCAGTATGCCACTGTTTTGTGGGCTGCACACCCTCACTCCGAGGTGGTCTTTTTGGCGCAGAAAGCGATTGTTAGAGCTATTGCAGGCGCAAAAATTTCCGATTCATGTCGACCGATTTTTTCTCTTTATCAAATGTTACCTCTATCATGTTTGTATATCTTAGAAATATGTTGTTATATATATTGCTGTGTTTCATAAGAGGAAAGCTACCAACCATATTGAAATGCAATTACTATTTTATGTACACACCTGTTTGTAAGTCCAGTATAATTTGGATTAATTCACATTAGTAGTCATGGAAGTTGAAATATAATTTATCGTCTGACACTGTAACGATAGCCTGGTATCCTAGTATCTATTTTAATTGAATGTGGAGTGACTCAAGTAATTCGTATAAAGAAAATGTATGAAAATCTTTGGTTACGTGTGGGTTGTTGATGAAAAGTCTTAGAAAAAGCTGTGTCATTTCTCATCAAATATAAATCAATTAAACCATATTGTGGGGGTATATCTGGTATCGAAGAGGATAATTCCAAATTTGGTGTTTATTATTCTGGGTATTGTTCTCATGGAGTGTGCATGTGTTTGCTGTTCCGAGTCTAATCATACATCATGAAAGTAACGAAGGGAGGTGAATATACGAGCGAATCTGGATTGTCACTACAAGGAAATCACATTCGGAGATACTCTGGCGTCTGTAAGAACCGATAAACGAGGTATCTGATCAAAACATTATTTAAATTATTATAATATATATAAAAACAGGTTAACACTTAAAAAGAATGCTGACATGCACACATATGCCACCAGGACTAGAAATGATTTGCATAGACCAGAATGTACGTTACATCTTACTAGCTTGGGCCCTGAAAATTTAGGTATCAAAATTTTTAATAAGATATCCGCTATTATAAGTATTGGCAATTCCTATAGAGAATTTAGGAAAACATTAATAACTTTTCTCAAACGAAAAAATTTTTATTCTGTAGATGAATTCTTTAATTATTAAGTTTGCTTACTTTCGTTTTAGTTTTTAATTATGTTGGATATTTTGTTTTTTCCTTGTTTTCTGTATTTTTTGTAGACTTGTTACATACACAATTGTGTCACAGTAACCAATAAATTATTATTATTGAAAAAAAAAAGAAATCTAAACAAAAGGAATTTGAAACAATCAAATCATTATTAAAAGGGACGCGTTAGTATTTCATTTTTTTTTACCGGCCGTCCGCACTTAGGAAGTGCCAGCAGATGCTGGGGTTACCTCTCGTTACGGTTAAACAATCGACTATCAACTACGCAACTATACCCACGAAGGGTCACGCAGGTAAGAATTTAAAACTAGGAGTGGACTTTTACGGGATTATAATAAACACAAAAGGGCATTGTCCAAAAAAAAGGGGTCAAAAATTGGGGACAGTGGCCAACGCGAGCAGATGTTCCAAAACAGATTTGTTTAATTTCCTTTTTTTTTGCCGCTCATCGCGTCTTTCTTTCGGAACTCCCTTTTTAAAAGGACTATTGTTTTCACGTGACGTCATCAGAAAGGGTAGTCGTCAGAGGAATATCTGACATCCGGCCGTTAGAGACTTTGCCCGGTCAAGGGATCCTCTACTAAATGATGTTTATCCAGCTATTGAGTTACTGTTGGCGCGACACTATACCAGGAATGTTAGTACGCAAAACCAACGTAGATATCAAAGAACGACGAAAGGAAGGAAAAGGACAGAGAACTCGCGTTATAAATCACGGCTCTCCCAGCGAAAGTTATTTTCGGTAAAAACTTGTGTGTAAAGATTAAAAACTCCTCCAAAGAACAAATGAGCGTCTAGCGCGCGGACTATAGAATCCTCGAGTGGATGTGGCCAAAGAAATAAGAGTAATAGGTTTAAGGCAGAGATAAATTTTGACGCTGCAGGCGAAAAACTTCGCTAGAACTGCTTTGTATTCGCGCCCGTGGAAAGAAAAGGGTTTTGCGTGGGGGTGGTGGTTACAAAGCAGTTATCTGTGTATAAAAATCTGCGAAAGGAAGGATTATATTAAGGAAATTTCATGATGCAGTGATATATTAGCGGGAAAAAAAACAAGGTTTACAGGCGAGATTAAAAGAATTTTTTGGGTAATATACAGGGTGAGTTTCTTATATAACAAAGTTCATTTATTAAGTAACTGTTAGATGAATTAAAATTTTGATAATTGGAATATATATTGTCGTAGTAGCTTCATAATTTGAAAATATTTTTAATTGGAACACCCTGTATATAAGCAGCTTATTGTGTTCCATATTAAATTCTAAATATCTTTTTCTATTTTGCGTTCATAAAAACGCAATTGTAAACGCTTTTGCGTATCGAAAGTGCTTTCATTGTGATACGCCTTTTTTCATTTCTATAGGTGGCTGTATTGAATACATTATGACAGAAAGCAAAATTGACGTTTAATGCATGTAAATTGTAAATACTTAATCAAAAATTCTATACAAATTTAGTTACATTGTTTATTGTTATGAAACGTGGAATTACTGTTATACATTTACACGACGGAACAAGTATCTTGAGCATGTATTGTTATGCCAGGCAAATTCTTCGTAACAAAGTTTTGCTGAGTTATGTTATTGCTTTAATGGTAGACTCTTGTGATTGAGAATCATTCGATGATATAACTCTAGAATGACCAGATGTACTTGGCCCTGATAAGTTGTGCGCTACAGCCACTTTACTTTTCATAGATGTTTCGATGTAACCCTCAGCTACCGCAGATGACTTCCATCCACCATGACGTTTATAGTCAGCAAATCACTGCCTGCGTCTGCTAAGTGTGTAGCACTAGAACGTCTGAAGCAATGTCCAGTATAAAGCTCTGAATTGGGCAATTTTAGAAAATCAGCTATTAATTTAGACATTTTGCAATCGTATTAATTCCAATCGGGCACGATAACAATAACCATTGCGATATGTAAGGAAGAATCTGAATGATTAATATTTTGGTCGCAGGCGACATATTTTTTAATTAAAGTAATCCATCTTTCATCCGTAATTGCAAAACTCTTACGATATTATTTTTGTTTTAGGTACTGTCACCAAAATAATGTCACTTCTAAATTCTAAATCATGTATGGACATATTTGTTCAATTCATCTCGTCTACAGCACTGTGTAACCATTATTAAAACGATCTAAAATTAATCCATACATAAAAAATACATTTTGCAAATAATATCGTACCTTATTGCTAAATACAATGCGTCAGAACCTTCTTCTATAAATTATTAATATCTTCAATGCATAAAATTTTAGATTTCTTAGCCTCGTATCCCTCAGAGAATCGTTTAAATAGGCTTGTAATTTAATATATCTTGATATGTCTGTATTTTTATAAAGGAAAAGCAAGAACGAAGCATGGAATACATAGACCATAAGGTAGAATTTCTTATTTTACCTTGTAATTCAAAATATGCAAAAATGTTTCAGATATTGTGTTGACATTATTCTGTACAGCCCATAGTTCAAATTGATGTAGCATTTTCATATACTGCTTTGATTTTTTCGGTAATAAATTTTATGACGGCGTTATCCGCAATTTCACGCAGTGTGGTGGCGTACAAGATAAATTTGTCTCAGTATCACTCATTTTTACAGTTTACAGAGACTATATTATGAATATATGTTTAAACAATTTAAATAGCCGAATTTGAATTTGAATTCGTCAAATGTCAATCGTATGTCAATGTGACCACTTCATATAAAAATAAACTCACATATTTTAATGAGATTTTTTAAGTATTTATTATCAATTATAATGCAAATAGAAAAAATAGTATAAAGGACTCGTTTCATAAGGCTTTTTGTCGCACTCTTTCATTAGAAAACTCGCCTGCGGCTCGTTTTCTAAACTTAACTCGTCGACAAACATGCCTATGAAACTCGTACTTAATATACTATTTTTGGTATAAATATTTTTTTTCGAAAAGGATTAGTTTTCCAATTAGTCTCAATTCTCTTTAAAAAATGCCGGAATCGCATCTATGGATTTGTCTGATCTCTTTCCAAACGGTGTAATGTTGGACAATCAGCCTCTGTTGTGTTACAGTATAAAGGTCTCCGCATCTTAAATCCACATTAGAATTTATAATTTTTATACTGTGTGATCGCAAACTGAGGTTGCAACGGGAAAACTTTAATTGCTGAAAACTTGTTTATTTTAAATGGAACACCCTGTACCCTGTATTTTTTTATGGAATCTTAAAAGTTTTTTTAAAGCTCTTTTGGCGCTGTAAGATTCCAGGGTCGCAAAAAAGTATGAATACAGTTAAATATTATGAAAACTATTCAACAAAACTTGTTGAAATTTGATACATAGTTAAAAGTATTTACATTCTATCGTCTAAGATGTTTTTCAAATTTCTATTTTCATTTTTTCTGGGGATTAACGTTAACTTGATTTTTTTTAAATAGCACAAAGGGTCAAATGTAATATTTTTGAAAAGAGATTTTTTTTCTGCGTTCTGTGATGTAACACATCCATATCTTATTTTAATCGAAACTTTAACAAAAAATTTCGAACTAGTAAAATTTTGAAAAATGAAAAATTTTGTTAGCCTTGGAAATGTTGTCTTTATCTATCGTTACTTCTTTGCTGCGTGAAGTTTGACCAAAAAATAAATAATAATAGTTAATAATAATTGTAAAAATAACACATTTAACTGAAACAGAACAGATTTTAATAAAAAGAAGCTCAAACAACAAATTACATAATTTTTATGTTACAAAAGATGTTCGAAATGCTTTCCATTTACCTCCTGGCAATAATGAACACGTTGAGCAAAATTTTGCAAAGAATCAATCAAAATATTTGGAGAAATATTGGCAATTTCGTTTCTTATACGTTCTTGTAGGTCTTCGATGTGTAATGGTCTGTTGACATACACTCGATTTTTTACATGACCCCACGGGAAAAAATCAAGTGGGACAGATCAGGAGACTAGCTGGCCATTCAATAGCCCCCTTCGCCCTATCATCTACCGGAAATGTTTCATCCAAATATTCGCGCATTTGACGACCAAAATGCGGCGGTGCTCCGTCTTGTGAAACCATATGGTTCTGTTGGTATATACAATTTCGATTACCGTGGTTTGGAAATATTTCCCTAAGTCGTGGAACAATATGTTGTTATAAAAGTTGCAAATATCTTTCAGACGTTAAATTGCCGTTAATGGAAAAAGGACCTACGATATTCCGACCAATAATGCCACATCAAACATTAATTTTCTGTCGATGCTGTGTATGAACCTACTCCATCCAATGCGGGTTTCTGTCAGACCAATATCGACAGTTATGGCAGTTAACATATCCATTTAGACAAAAAGTTGACTCATCAGAGAAGAGGACTCGATTAAGAAAGTTACCATCTTGAAGTATTCTGTGCATCATAGCTTCGTAAAATTCGGTTCTGCGGTCAAAATCGTCGTTACTTAATTCTTGTAGCAAGTGAATTTTAAAAGGATGATATTTTTCGCGTTTCATTATTTTTTGTATAGATCCTCTAGTCATGTTGTGGTTCAACGTCAACTGTTGTACTGAATTTTCTGGATTTTCTACCACATCCAACATAACATTCAAAGAATCTTCTTCGTTGGTAATAATTCGAGGTCGCCCAGGTCTTGCAGGGTCTTTAACACTACCAGTTTCTTGAAATCTTTGTAAGGTTTTTGAAACCGTCGTCCTGGAGATCGATTCACGGTTTGGATGAATTTCATTAAAAAGAGTCACTACTTGAGCAAAACTTCGTTTTCTGCCGCCATAACCAATCATCATGAGAATTTCTATACGCTCAGTTTCGCTTAAATGTACCATTGTTAAACAAATTATTGCGCACAAATTTAATTTTTTGCGAATATGCAAGTGACACATCGTCAATAACAGCATTTTCAAAGCTAACTTAGTTTCATTTTTCCAGAATTAAATTTTTAAATTTAATTTTTTTTTGCCTTTTAATAAAAATAAAGGTGGGCATGTGTTACATTACTGAATTCAGAAAAGAATGCTCTTTTTAAAAATATCAAATTTGACCACCCGTGCCATTTAAAAAAAAATCAAGTTAGCCTTGTATTTTCAAACTAAATGATGGTAGAAAATTGAAAGAAATCTCAGATGATAGAATTTAAACACTTCTAACTGTATGCCAGATTTCAACGAGCTCTGCTAAACCGTTCTGAAAATATTTAACTGTATCCATACTTTTTAGCGACCCTGTATATAATTTAATTTGTTTAAATATAATTTTGAATTAAAAAAAATACAGCCTGGAAAGAAGACGTACTGGATTCAAGTACGACTCACATACTTCAACGCCCTAATAGATATTCTATAGAAGTAGTAAAAGTATTATTTATTGACATACATTATCAATTTCTCAATGTGCATCGAAATAAAATACGATTTTATGAATAAAAATTGTCTTAATACTTAAATATCAGAGAATAATGTGCAGTTTGCGTTAATAATTAAAGTTTGTGCTAACAATAAGTGTTCTTCGGTGAAATTTGTTTGTTTGGACGTCATATATCTTTAAATATTGAAAAGGGCCGTTCTACATCACAACTCGTAAAGGCGCATAATTAAAATGTAGCAAAAGCAAGTAATACTTTCCAATTATTAGATTTATTGGACTCTAAATTACTAAAGACTAAATTAGTAATTTAGAAAGCATGTTTATTTTTAACTAATTAAAACTAATTACATTAACTTTTTCTAGAATGTGAAGTTTAAGTTTTGTGAATATTAATTTTTATATATATAATTTCATTTCTGTTTGAATATAATTTTGAATTAAAAAAAAATACAGCCTGGAAAGAAGACGTACTGGATTCAAGTACGACTCACATACTTCAACGCCCTAATAGATATTCTATAGAAGTAGCAAAAGTATTATTTATTGACATACATTATCAATTTCTCAATGTGCATCGAAATAAAATACGATTTTATGAATAAAAATTGTCTTAATACTTAAATATCAGAGAATAATGTGCAGTTTGCGTTAATAATTAAAGTTTGTGCTAACAATAAGTGTTCTTCGGTGAAATTTGTTTGTTTGGACGTCAATATATCTTTAAATATTGAAAAGGGCCGTTCTACATCACAACTCGTAAAGGCGCATAATTAAAATGTGCAAAAGCAAGTATACTTCCAATTATTAGATTTATTGGACTCTAAATACTAAAGAACTAATTAGTAATTTAGAAAGCATGTTTATTTTTAACTAATTAAAACTAATTACATAACTTTTTCTAGAATGTGAAGTTTAGTTTTGTGAATACTAATTTTATATATATATTTCATTTCTGTTTGAATATAATTTTGAATTAAAAAAAAATACAGCCTGGAAAGAAGGTAGGAAAGGTTTCAAGTATGACTCACATACTTCATCGCCCTAATAGATATTCAATAGAAGCAGCTGAAGTATTATTTATTGACATACATTATCAATTTCTCAATGTGCATCGAAATAAAATACGATTTTATGAATAAAAATTGTCTTAATACTTAAATATCAGAGAATAATGTGCAGTTTGCGTTAATAATTAAAGTTTGTGCTAACAATAAGTGTTCTTCGGTGAAATTTGTTTGTTTGGACGTCAATATATCTTTAAATATTGAAAAGGGCCGTTCTACATCACAACTCGTAAAGGCGCATAATTAAAATGTAGCAAAAGCAAGTAATACTTTCCAATTATTAGATTTATTGGACTCTAAATTACTAAAGACTAAATTAGTAATTTAGAAAGCATGTTTATTTTTAACTAATTAAAACTAATTACATTAACTTTTTCTAGAATGTGAAGTTTAAGTTTTGTGAATATTAATTTTTATATATATAATTTCATTTCTGTTTGAATATAATTTTGAATTAAAAAAAAATACAGCCTGGAAAGAAGACGTACTGGATTCAAGTACGACTCACATACTTCAACGCCCTAATAGATATTCTATAGAAGTAGCAAAAGTATTATTTATTGACATACATTATCAATTTCTCAATGTGCATCGAAATAAAATACGATTTTATGAATAAAAATTGTCTTAATACTTAAATATCAGAGAATAATGTGCAGTTTGCGTTAATAATTAAAGTTTGTGCTAACAATAAGTGTTCTTCGGTGAAATTTGTTTGTTTGGACGTCAATATATCTTTAAATATTGAAAAGGGCCGTTCTACATCACAACTCGTAAAGGCGCATAATTAAAATGTAGCAAAAGCAAGTAATACTTTCCAATTATTAGATTTATTGGACTCTAAATTACTAAAGACTAAATTAGTAATTTAGAAAGCATGTTTATTTTTAACTAATTAAAACTAATTACATTAACTTTTTCTAGAATGTGAAGTTTAAGTTTTGTGAATACTAATTTTTATATATATAATTTCATTTCTGTTTGAATATAATTTTGAATTAAAAAAAAATACAGCCTGGAAAGAAGGTAGGAAAGGTTTCAAGTATGACTCACATACTTCATCGCCCTAATAGATATTCTATAGAAGCAGCTGAAGTATTATTTATTGACATACATTATCAATTTCTCAATGTGCATAGAAATAAAATATGATTTTATGAATAAAGATTGTATTAATACTTAAATATCAGAGATGAATGTGCAGTTTGCGTTAATAACTAAAGTTTGTTCTGGCAATAAGTGTTCTTCGGTGAAATTTGTTTGTTTGGCCGTCAATATATCTTTAAATATTGAAAAGGGTCGTTCTACATCACAACTCGTAAAGGCGCATAATTAAAATGTGGCAAAAGCAAGTAATACTTTTAAATTTTTGATTTCGATTTTGATTTAATATTATTCTTCATATGTCTAAGTCAGGATATCTTTTGGAAACATGGCGTACCTTTTCTTTAAAGCGAAGTCCAATAAAATAAATTTGCCTTCAAAAAATTGTATATAATAGCATTTAACAAATTTACAGTATCATTTAAATTAATGTTACGTTGTTCAAAGTATTTTATAGCGTTCGAAAATGAAACGCACAAAATTAAGTTGCTCTTTTAACGCCGAATTTTGTAATAATTCTTTGCGTTGTTCAATGCTAAAAGCATCTTTTGGTAAAAGAAATACAAGAGCACTTGTATTTTGTAATGACGTCCGTTCTGTTATGAAGACGCTTAGTCTTGAATATAATATGGATGAGTGGCGTTTGTTCATTGACTCTTTCAAATTAAGCTTGAAAGCGATACTACTCCACAATGGAAATAAGTTCCCCTCTGTTCCTTTGGCTCATGCAAGAGATTTGAAGGAATCTTACGACAACATGAAACTTCTTTTAGAAAAACATTAAGTATAACGACTTTAAGTGGAATATTTATGGTGACTTGAACGTTGTTTCATTTTTGCTCGGCATGCAACTCGGTAATACAAAGTACTTTTGTTTCCTCTGTGAATGGAACAGTCTGAAAGAGTGGCCAAAACGAACTTCACTGACAACAGGAAATAAGAATGTCATTGGTACCCCCCATTTTTTCATCCTCAAAAAAACTATGTGCCTCTCTTGCGCATTAAGGTTTGGTTGATGAAAAATTGTCAAAGGTGTGGATAAAACTAACAGTGGGTTTGCATATGTGAGAAGTAAGTATTTTTTTTCTTTATTGAAACACGAAATAAAATATAAAACAATCAAGAAATTTTCAAAATCACCAAGATTTGATGGCACAAAAAGAAAAAAATCGTTTTTATAATTAAATGAATATGCATATGTCAAACAGGGCTATCTATGAACGATAAAATGGATTTGTATATATAATGCTAACACAAAACTAGTGAATAAACATCAAAATTTGAAAATTAAGTATAATTGTAGGGTAATTTGTGCACAAAAACAGTCAGTGTAAAAGAGCTTATTCTATAACATATGTTAAAATTAAATTCTTGAAGAAAAGGGCATCACAGTAGAAAGTCAAAAATCTTACGATTTATTAGAATCCGAGCAGTATTAGTTTAATGGAAATGATTATTAAAAACAATATTGCTTTTAATATTAACTAGGAGTAACGCAGATCCTAAACTACAACCTTGTTATCTCCTAACTTACATAACAATATATTTAATTCGTGCCCAAATACGATAATCATCTCATTCACCCATAAATCTAATCTACTTTAAAAACTCATCTTATCTTCCACCCTCAGAAGTGTCGACTTAAGACATCTCTCCGATGTTACATTAGAAAATGTCTGTCGTCCAATTCCCAAATGGAATTGTGCTACTACTGAACTGTACAAAAAGAAGCGAGCGGGTGGATTCCACCCCACTTAATCATTAGGGCATTTTTTACCCCTTTCGAGCGTTCGAGTTAGGTGGGACTCTTCGGATGCGGCGTCGGCCACCCTCTTCCCGGTTAAAAAGATCCCGCCATTTTTCGTTTTGTGCCACGCTGCGAAAAAGGGGGTGACTCATATTTTTAAATTCGATGGGGTGGGAAAAAAGGGACGAACGCCCGTTTACGTTGTCCAAGGGTGGTTAATGGTGATTCGGAATATTGCGGAAGATGTGCGATTGTATTTGAATGTATCGAATTTAAACGTTGCGGAATATGAGTTGGAATTTGTTAATAACAATACTCGAAGGAAAGAGCGTCCAAAATAATAAAAAAAGAAATATAAATACCTACTTAGAAACCATTTTAGCGCTAAAGCTTCCTAATTTAATTTTTTTCGTTCGTGTGGAAAGTTTAATAACTGTTGATGAATTTATATATTTGTCGCTATATAGCTATCATTATTTTCGAAAAAATCATTGTAAGTAAAAAGTTCCGAAGAATAACCAAATGAAGGTAAATGTTATTTACATTTAAATAACGATTATATAGCATATCTAGCACTGTCCAAAAAGAAAAAATTACATGGTTTATAATTTTTCAGTTAAATAAAAATATGTGTTTTACAGCATTCAGAAAAATGGAGAAGTTTTTGTAATATTGAGATGCAACAGTAACGTCGTACAAATGCCCAAAAAGTTAACAGAAATTATAATGTTGTACGTATTGCTGTGTACTGATTGAATTAAATGAAAATGCAAAATGAATTTTAAAATGAAAAAGAAAAATAAAATTAGCTAGCTCAACGGAAAAGATATTAACAAACGCAAAAGAACTATTAACCCCAAAGTTACCCTCGCGAATTAAAACTTGAATCTAACCACGAAAAGTAAATTGTGAGTGAATGAAATCAGACTTTCTTAATTACCCGAAAAATTGAAAAGGTTTAAAATAAAAATAAAAGAACAGAATTTTCAACCCAATGACGCTAATTAGCAATCGAATTTATTTTTCAAAATGGGTTAAATTACAACTTGTACAGAAAAAACCTTGAACTGAAGGTTTTGGCCCAAAATAAAAACTGCACTTGACTCTAAATTAAAATAGGACAATGCTATTTCCTATGCAAAGCAAAAGTAAAACTATTTGTTCAGGAAGATTATCTAAAATACACCACCTTAGAAATACTATCCCACGTGGTTTCACAAATTAAAATAAACTAAACAAAGCTTCTACTCACCCAATCGAAGTGATTGATAATTAAAAATGAAACAGCAAAATTGGAAAACAGAAAATTAACTCTTTAAAATACAATGATAGAAAAAACTAAAAAAATATATATCTTCCTAAACAAAAAATAATAATTGATCTTATATCTATAAAGTGCACTCTTCAATATATTAACAATTATTACGATAAGAATTCCTTGATTGTCTATATAAAAGACAATTAAAGCGAAATTTACAATATCAAAATGAAATACAAATGCAACAAAGATATACAAAATACGTCTACTCATATCAATAGTCGAACAAGAAAGTCCTTAACAAAATTCTACAACTGTTTTTCTTACAAAAATCCCTCTCTTAAAATCGTACAACGCAGTCGTATAACAATACACAAGCAAACAATAGACATTTAAATGTCTGGATTAATTAAAAAAACTTAACACAAAATAAATAATAAAATGATTCAATAAACTCCTTAACTAAATTTATACAAAATAAACATCTAATTGTGAAATTCTCGATAAATTGAAACAGCTGATTTAGCAAGGAAACCAACCAATAACCAGCAATTTGAGTTGTCTAACCACAGCAGTATGTTCTTAGAAATGACAAACCCGGAAAAATACTGAAACATGTTGCACGCAGGAATTTCTTCTTTCGAGGTATTCATTTTTATTTGATGGCATTTTTTTTTGTTGGGTGCCGTCTGAAATAGAGTCTTAAGAAACACTACCGTTTCTAAGCTATATGTGCTTAATTTTTGGTGGTGTTGATTCATATATAACTGTGCTTCTATTAGTGTGGTGAAAACGTCTTCCTCAGACAAACATTGTATTTTCCTAATTCTTTCATGTGTCATTTTTGCAAATTTTCCTAAAATTCTTGAGGTGTTGTATCATTTCAATATAATATTGGGACCTTTATTTGTCCCAACCCCTTTAAAACTGGTTTGAATAGCGGAACATAATTCCATGATGGATGCTAAAAGCCCAAGATCTTTCATTTTTTATCGTTTTATTAGTTCTAAACCTATTTCCTCAGTGACTCTTATTCATTTGATGATTACATAATAATTGAAACAGATCTATTTAGACATTCGCGATTGTCTATCAAAAATCTGACATCTCTTCAATGGATCTTGGCTAGAAATTGCCATTTAAAATGGCTTAATTTATTTTTCAAACTTCTTTCGACATACGATTTGCGATTGTTCGTATAGGAACACAAGTTATCGCGCCTATTAAGACTATGGCATAGTAAACTACGTGCCAAAAAAACTACAACACTTTAAAGGAGGTCAGTCACAAAGCTGCAATCTTTGCATGTAAAAAGTCATCTGTCAAACTGTCATGTGTGAAGAGAAAGTAGTAATTCTTCCCTGGCCTGCTCACTCTCCAAATTTAAACTCGATTGAGCATGAGTAGGATATGATGGGTCGCTACATAAGACGTTTATCATAAGCAGCAACTTCGTCGTCATCTACAGCAAGCCTGGTATGAGATCCCATAAGATGCCATTGATCATCTCTTTCAGAGCATGTTAGCGAGTTAGACAGCATAAACAATCGTGGGGATGT
Source organism: Protaetia brevitarsis (assembly GCA_004143645.1). Classification (NCBI taxonomy): domain Eukaryota; kingdom Metazoa; phylum Arthropoda; class Insecta; order Coleoptera; family Scarabaeidae; genus Protaetia; species Protaetia brevitarsis. The sequence goes on from RXPK01000306.1 coordinate 658,812, forward strand.
GGCATTTTATTGATAATTTTTTGCTGATTATTGGTGTTTTCTCTTTTCAATTGTTATGATTTATTACTGAAAACTAGTAGTTATGATTTACTACTTGAAACTTGCCAAAATATCAGCTTTGTGACGGTGTTGCAATTTTTTTGGCATGTAGTTTATACGGCAGGTTGCTTGTTTTTCGCTATTTTATGGCACGGAATTACAGAAGAAAATTAATAAATAAATCACTTATTAGTTTATTTAATATACACCTTCCAAGTGATTTACAGTTCAACCTTTTCGAATTGAATTCATTTGTTTCCTTTTCTTTGAAATAATATATTTCTTACACTAAACCCAAAGAAGTTTCTGAATAAAAAAAAATCTATATGAATAAATCTATACCATCAGTAAAACCGGTCATAATCAAGAAACTCTGACGAGCTATTCAATTGGCAATGTTGCAAAAACAATCACATGGTTAAAGATGAAGAGTGCACAAACGGCTGACAACATAAAACAAGATAACTTTCTAACCTAACCTAATAAGGGAACAACAAGCTCCAATAATCCAATAAATGCATGCATTCGATAAAGCGAGCACTTATTGCTAGTGAGATTTATAAAACCTATTGGTTTTATAAGGACATCTATTGTGATCTGTGACAAAGCGTTCAATTGAAAAGAACAAAGCGAAATATAGATGCGTATTGCTTTCATGTCTGTGCTATTCTCAAAACTTATATAATGTGTGGATATGCACCAGAATGGTTGCAGAAATGTGCTATAACGTTTGCCCTTTGGAATTTTATGGCATTTGTGCTCTCAATAGGAATTACCTAAAGTTAAAGTTTTTATATCGGAGAACTTGCCAAGATATTTCCTTTTTAGACGTTGCAGGCATTTAATGTGAGCATTGCTACGTGGATGTCTAGTAATGGTCTAGTGCTTGATTATAAAAAAATTAAGAAAAGTGTAAATTGTTACGTATTTGTCAACTTGAAACTATGACAGGAGGTGTAAGTTAATGCGACTGTGATCAACTGTTTCGCGTGTGTGTAACGACAACAAAATCTCAACGTCATCACTGCAACCTGTGATCTTTTTTTCATTTATACTGTCGTATACTAAAAGAAAATTTATTTCATCAGTTGTATTTCAGTAATTGAGTTTTATATAGGATATAGTAATGACCTGAACTCTGCTGAACTAAGTCAAGAATTATTCACTTACAATTAGCTAACATCTGTAGTGCAGTTTACCCAGTTCTAAGTTGTTCTGATGCAATAAATAGGTGATTAGACTGTCAGAACATTGTAAATATTAACTATTCCTTGAATAGGACTGACTAAAATATTGATTCCGAAATATGTAATAATGTTAATGAATATTGAAATTAAATATTTGTTGTAGCATCTATTATTTTTCTATAACTTCTTCATCAATACATTAGTAAAACTTTGTTACTTTAATTGCGTAATAAGTAATGTAAGGAAATTTTATATTAATCTCCTTTCAATACATTAATAAGAATTTCTTGACCAGCGCCGTAATGTTAAGTGAAAATAAAGGATTACCAATCCTCTATTCGTCGGTGAAAAGCTAAATACGTCGACATTAATGGAGCTTACAGTTACCAAATCTTTGATAAAATCAGTGTGCGTATTTATTGCTGAATATAGATAGCTACTATATCGATCACATACTTCCTTCTTAAATCATCAATTACACCGTATATACAGCAAAAGACACACACAATGTACGTATGTCGGTTATCGACAGTATTGGGGTAGCGTTCACTCTTTAACTCTCTAGAAGAAAAAGAAAATATGAAACAACTGATTCCTCTTCACATTTTCCGTAACGGAATAAATAGAAGCCAAACGGGTATCTAAATGTGCAGTATCGCACAAATTGGCTTTAAATTGTTCTAAATTGTGTGAATTTTTTCAAGTTAGAGCTATATTTAGAATGCATACGGTTTCGAAGTATGCAAAAATACAACTTGATCGTGTCTGAATCACCTTCTTTTTCTGCAATTCATATTTTTTTTCTTCGAAACTCCACCCAACTACAAAACGGTGTGCCTCAGGATATATTTTTCACACCGATACTGTTTGTAAGTTTTGACAAAGCTAATATAAAAGTCCCTTTTTTAATGTGATTACATCTATCTTCTATTTTTTAGTCTATAATGTTCTTATATCTATTTATATTGCACCTCTTAAGCATTCTTTCGCTCATAAATCCTATATATCATCTACATTTCATCATGTATATTTGTTCTTCCAATAACCTCAAAATAGTAGATGAGTTTCAGTAATATGGCCGATAAGATGGGCATAAGCAACATATCCCAAATTCCAATTTATATGAAGAGCAATCTGAATGTACGACAATAATATAAATGTGCCTGATGGTAGCGTTTTAGCGCCTACACTGTTCCGAATCCAATTATTAGACAATAATTATTTAAAAAAACATAAAGAAATAAGCTTTTGGGGTCTAATTTCTATAAAATTACATCTGAATACAAAGTTATGACATGAAGGTTCTTTAAGGTAGGTACTAAGTTGGCAACTATATTTTTAGTAAATTCAAATAATATTAATATATAATCGCTTTTTTTCTCAATTATCATTAATATATATTTGCAGATCTACGAGATCAACAGTTTTCATCTTAATTGATTTAATTTTCATGGCTGTAGATTCAAGAAAATTAAACCAATTATACGAAAACTCTCCACTTTTTTCCAACCCCAGCTTGCAACCTCCACAAAACAAAAAACAAAAAAAAAACCGTCTGTATTCTCGCATTTTTTGCTGTTTTCTTTCTCGTCGACTCCCTTTCGCAGTTCTTTTCGCTTCATAAAATCGCTCCACAGTCCTCCGCCGCTCCACGGACAATTACCAACCGTCTAAAAATAACACGACCCTACACACCCGCCCACTTAATTGGCAAAGAAAAACAGGCCAGTTTTGTCCGCGAATGTCCGCCACCCTTGGGGATGGCCCCCGACGGGGGTCAGCGTCTATCATCACGTCGGTTGGAGAGGGGGAGGGGGGGGCGTTGGGGCGGAAGGCAAAGGGTGGCGGTGTATCTTGGACGGCATTCTAAACGTCGCGGGTAATTCAATTTCAAGCGATACGAAAACGCAAAAAAAGGGAACGTCGACTAAGCGAAGATAATTAAAGAAAAACAATATAGATGGGTAGAAGGGAGAGGGGGGGAGAGGTGTCTTTTTAATTCGCTGCTTGTTTGTTGGTTGATGCCGTGGGAGGGCAAGAGGGGACAGGGAGGGGTTAATTTAATTTTTGAAGGTGAATACTTTTTTTGAACAGATATTGTTGATTATTTGTATAGCAATATATATATTACCATGAAATAAACGTAGAAAAATACATACAAATGTCGCTATTGACAGACATCAATGTTTCGCCTTTTCAAGGCTCGTCAGTGCCAATTTTGCGACATTCTAATCAGAACATATTTGTAGATATTATATTGGAAAATTAGCAAAATATTTTTAAAACTAATGAGTTCCTAACATCTTACACTCACACAGTATTAATTACCATGAAATATATACAGTGACCGGCATAAATATTGCAACATATGGGAAATTTTTTTATAATTAAAATATACTAATTTTCTTTGAGGATAAGTTGTGCATCTAGGAACCCAAAACTATTTGACACGACGTCACGTGACCACTAGTATGGCGGTAAATTTAAAAAATATGGCGTAAATCTCCAAAAAGTTAATTGAAAAAGTTGCTTAGAATTCAATTCTGAGCCTGTATGCTAACTCTTGTAAAGATACTTTAAAAAATTTTAAAATCACAATTTTTCCAAATATTGATTAATTGAATTACCTAATTCATTCTTTTTCGTTTTTAGCAGCTCAACAGCAGTGATATTTCTAAATCTGGTTGACACTCAAACAATTTTGACAATTTTTGCATAATTAACACAACGAAAACTGAAATAGTATATTAAAAGACAAGTTTCATTTTGACGTTTCAAAGTACGAATTCAGAGTTTAAGAAACGAGTGGCGTAGCCACGAGTTTCTTAACTGAATGAGTGCTTTAATGTCAAATGAATGCTATTTTTTATGCTATTTTTTGCAATTAGTTTTAAAATTTCTCTTTTTGTAAAAGCAAAACGAGAAAAATTTTGTGGCGGTTGTCACCAGTTGTCACCTTGGTTTGGCACAAGATTTAAATTGACAAGTTAATTTAAAATTGACACATTTTTGAAATTTGTTATATATTATATTACTAAAGTAACTATATTATAAATATTTAATATGAGTTCTACAACTTTTTCATGCATCCGCCTGAAATACGGCAAATTGCTGAAAAACCATTAATAATTTACTTCCGAGAAATCGTACACTATGTATCAAAGCGATACAAAAATTTTGAAAAATGGTGCAAAGAAAAGAAATTCTTCATATTTCTGAGAACGTCTTACTTGCTTATTTTGAAATGCTACGTAAAGATTATAAATCGTCATCATTATGGTCGATTTATTCGATGTTAAGATCGTGTTTAAATGTACATAGAAATGTGGATATATCAAAATATATGAAACTTCAAGCATTATTAAAACGGCTATCTAAAGGTTATCAAACAAAAAAATCTAAAATTTTAGAAGAAGAAGATATTCATAGATTTTTGAAACAAGCCGATGATAAAATATACTTAGCTATAAAGGTTAATGTTGATTTTATTTCGTTACTTTTTTGTAAATTCTTTATATTCTAGGTTATTTTGATAATAGGATATAATGGAGCCTGGAGGCGAGAAGAATTAATTAATATATGTGTGGAAGATCTTCAATACAATTCCGATTCCATTATAGTCAACATACCTAAAACAAAAACAATGTACCAGAATGTTCGCAGTGACTGATGTAAACTGCATCGAACTTATAAAAAAATATAATAATCTGCGGCCTAAAACAGTTACTCACAAACGTTTTCTTTCTAACTTATCGTTATGGCTGCTTAATTAATAGCCCTATCGGTATTAACACCATGGGAAATCTTCCTAAACAAATTGCCAGTTTTCTTCATTTACCAGATCCCATCTTTATCAGGACATTGTTTTAGAAGATCCAGTGCGACACATATAGCAAATACTGGAGGTGATATTTTAACTATAAACGATTAGGTGGCTGGAAAAGCACGGCTGTTGCTGAAGGTTATTGCTCTTCTATGAAAAATAAAATTGATGTTGGAAATATGTTTGCACAGAAAAATAATGTGAATCTACCTGGAACTTCTGGGAATGGTTCACAGTTTGAGTACTCCAACAGAAGCAATATCACTATCGCAGAGAACGATAATTTTGAACAGAATGTTTCTACTGCACACGGTATCACTATCACTTCGAAAGATAATTCAAACGTTAATATAAATGTTTATAATAGTTGTATATTTTCAAAGATTAATTAAAATATCAAATCTTACAATGAATTTTAATACAATAACCTCAAACTTGCTTACAAATGTCATATTGACACTCCATTCCGTTGCAATGTGACCAACTTAAAATAAATCTGCTTAAATGTTCCATTTCTATTACGCAACTAGTGCTGTAATAGACCCTATTACGGCACTAGTGGAATAAATGGTATGGTTACGGCACTAATTGCAAAAAGTACGAATTTAGTTTGACAGTTGTTGTTGCAAGGGACTGTATCTAGAAATAATAAATAAAATTATACGAACATTTTTATTTTAAACCACTTAAGAAACATTACTTTTATTGAAAACTATAACACTTTTTTGTTTTCTGCATTAAAGTGGAAACCGCTAGTCTAAAACTAATAACTCATAACACTACATGCGCGCATCGAATATATAAGTTGGTTTTGAAATTAGAGAACAAGGAATAATAAATAGAAGGCAAAATAAAAATATTTTAATATCTTTGAAAGTCAATAAAAATAAATGTTTAATAATAAGGTACATACATGCTTACTTAATTTTAGTGAAATATCTAATACTAAATAGATAATAACTAATCAAAATGGGCAAGTAATTCGGAATGGAAACTTATCATCTATACAAGAAAATTGATTTTTTTATTTTAAATAAACATAGGTAATTAAAATTTACTGTGTCCACCATTTTTTTCCATTTATTTCAGATACACAGTTTCGAATTACGGTTTGTAGATGTTCTATATTTCTAAATAGTCGGTGTTTATATGCACAATTTTTAGGTAGCCCCACAAAAAAATCCAATGGTGTAAGATCCGGAGATCTAGTCGGCCATGGATTTTGATAGTACCGACCTATCCATCTGTTTTCAAACCGATTGTGTAACAACCTTCTTACATCAACTGTGGAATGAACACTGTCTCCGTCTTGCTGAAAATACAAACTCCTTCTTTCTGCTAATAGCATATTATCCAAAACATCCGTTAGTGTTATTTGTAAAGATAATAAGTAACGTTCGGAATTTAAACTACTTCTAAAGAAAAAAGGTCCCACTAATTTAGAATTAAAAATACCGCACCACATCAGTTAGCCCAATCGCTGATAACATTACATACCTCAGCCCTCACACTGTTATTGCACGCACCGAAGATATTTAAGTAAATTTCGAAATTACAAAACTCAGTAGAACTAATAACCAGTACTAGCTAAACCAGCTAAAGCTAATGATAAAAATACTTATTAAGCAAAAACATTTAAACAATAACTAATAGTATTGAACAACTTGTTAGGCACACATATCGTTCTGTTTCTTATAATTAAGCTAGGCTTTAAAATTAGAAACAACAAATCATGTAGTAAAGTATTTTAATTTTCTGGTAAATGAGTAATTACTACTATTTTTATTTTACCTACTGTTTATTATTTGTTCTTCTCTAATTTCAAAATCTACTTTAATACCTTTGGTGGGCGCATGTAGTGTTACCAGTTTGGGGCTAACGGTTTTCACTTTAATGCAGAAAACAAATGAAAAAATTATAGTTTTCAATAAAAATAATGTTTGCTAAGTAGTTTAGAATTAAAATATTTGTGAAATTTCATTTATTAGTACTATATACAGTTCCTTGCAACAACAATTGTCATACCGAAAACGTATTTTTCACTTTTCGCTCTGTTAATTATGCAAAAATTGACAAAATTGTTTGAGTATCAACCAGATTTAAGAAATAGTACTGCTGTTGAGCTGCTAAAAACGAAAAAAATGGAAATATGTAATTCAATTAAACAATATTTGGAAAAGTTGTGATGTTTATTTTTTTTTAATATCTTCACAAAAATTTGTACATAGCCTCATAATTGAATTCTAAGCAACTTCTTCAAATATCTTTTTTGGATATCGTGTCATCTAACCTCACTTTTTGGAAATTCATGACATATTTTTTAAATTTACCGCCATACTAGTGTTCACGTGGCGTATGTTTATTTTAATTTTGGGGTTCTTAGACTTGCATCAGTCCCCCCAAATAGAATTTGGAATATTTTAATAATAAAAATAATTAAACTTTTTAATATAATAATATTAAAAAGTTTCCCATATGTTGCAATATTTATGCCGATCCCTGTATATTGTTATGTTCACCAGTAATATATTCGTACTTCAAATTTCTGAATTTTTAAATAGTTATTTACGAAGTAAGTGGCCACAAGAGGTAGAAAGAGGCTGCGAGGTGCGCAAGGTTGGTACAATATTTTTTTATGGGAATAACAAATACTGCCAACAATAAAATATTAATATGACATGATTTATTGCGATTAATTCTGCCTATCGCTGTCCTATTTTGGATATTTTGGCTGAGTATCTCAGTTATTAACAGAGATAGAGAGGAGTTTTTGTGATTGTATCCTACTTTTTTTTTGTGAAATAAAAGATGCTTCATATCAAACTTTCCTAGCTCTTTTTATTTTGGAGATACAGGGTGAAATTGAAAATTTTCAATTTCTGGGCGCGCTTCATATATCAGTTGCTATAGAAGTTAGCAAAAAAGTAAAAAGGGTGTGTAATTCAGTTTTTTACATGAAATCCGGTGGCGCAATTTTTTTTTCTGCCCAATCATCCAATTTAGGGGTACCCTAAAGTAGCCCTCTCCAAAGTTTTAGCGATTTTCAATTTTTAGGAATATGTCCGAAATTACAATAGATATTTGCAGCAGATACATGGTCTTAAAGATGACGTAATCTGTAAAGCAAGACGCTTCGCGTTCCTAACGAAAAACGCACATACGGGTGTTGATAGAAAAGCACCCGATTGCCCGTATAAATCCTCTAGTTCTTTTGATCGAGTAAGAAAAACCCACCCATGTATAAAAACTACATGCGCCCGTAAATCACGTGGAATATTTCAATGCACAGCGATGACGCGTATATACATAACTTGTTTGTTCGATACGAACGATAAACTCAGCTGGTGTTTTTCGCATATTTCTATGCATTTGGCGGCCTTCTTAGATGTAACTGTTTATTATATTTGTGCAGCACTCAAATATCTCCGTTCAGGCTTTCAAATAAAACAAAAACTTGGTAAGTCTTTTTATTATTGATTAGAAACAATTTACATATTGTTTACATCAAAACATTGTAATTTTCCACAGCAATATATTTGAAAATAATGACAAGTTTGTTTTATCTAGCGGCACGTAAAATTTAAACGATTATCAAAAAATGTATTAAATCTTAATAATCCATATCAACGCCCTACTCAACGACTTCTATTCATATATTGATGCAACTAGACCAATAAACAGGGGAACTTCTTCACTGAAATATGTTAATTATTGTTAACTTTTATTGTAATTTAATAAGTTTTAAATTGTAATCACATAATACTTTTCTAGATTTTCCTTTGTAAATATGAAGTTCTATTACATGTGAATACAGAACCTTATTAGATAATACTCTCCACTGACTTCGCAAAACTATGTAGGTACATATGTCAAATGCAAGTTCCTAGGCATAGACTGCGTGTAGGCAACGCCACTGAGTTTTCCGTTCCCGCCTCCGAATCGAGTTTGTCCGTCCTTTAGTAATCTGTCTTGGCAAGAAGCTAATAATGGGAGATGGAGTACCATCTATCCCAATTTTTTAAATATTTTCTCTTTTTGTTATCTCTCAAAAAAGGCGCTTTTTCGTAGAAAACGATAACGTATAACAAATTCAGGGCAATAATAATAATAATAATTAAAACATAATAATAAACATTCAACATCAAACACTAAAAACTCTAAATCTGTTTGGTTTTAGACTGTGGAAAAATGTTGTCCATTACAGAAAAAACGGCACTACTATTAATGCAAAACAGTGTTGTGACTGAGCAATTTCCTTTGGTTATATTTGCAACATAGGTGGACGACATTTGCTCCTCTTGCATAATTATTGTTATTTGAATGCATCCATATGAATTTTATTCACGTTTATTCGTTGATATTTCGGCACAATAAATTGCGAGTACAATAATAGATATTATTCTAATTTATTATAGTTAGTGTATTATAGTTATAGACGCACTACTCGGTTAATAGGTTTATAAACCTCTTTTACTGGAATATCTTAAATTAAAGAAGGCCGGATTAATGTTCAAATTAGAAAAAAAATAATACGTTACAATGACTGTTGTAATACTTTGAATTCAAACTTGTCCTCGTATTACAATGAACGTTATTGTAACACTAGGTTTAATATAGACTAGGTTCTTCATTCACAATAATATTTTTGAGCGCTGTTACTCCCCAATAATATCCAAACACTATTCTTTGGAGCAGTTTCAAAAGCGATTGAAGCATGTCATA